>RJWH01000090.1:1235833-1624831 GCA_004363575.1 Solenodon paradoxus
TCATGTACCTATATTTGAACCAATCAAGGGATGTTCCACTCTGATTGAGCAGATCTGTACCACACGTGTATATGTATTCATGGAGATTGACCTCATTCATCCCAAACTCTGAGACAAAAAATAGCAGAGAGGTAATTTTTTTAAAAACAGAGTGTTCTGTTATCAAAAGAATGAAGAATGGATACTAGACTTTCCAATGAAAACAAATTTTTCTTCAACTAAATGTCAGATTTGTTTATCCCTCTTAAATTTAAACCCTTTTTCTCATTCTAATGTTGATGTCTTCACTAGCTATCTGCATGATCTTGCTTTAATCACTTAGCCCCTTTGAGTTAACTTACTAATAAAATGTACAAAAGGTAAAATAATCACTAATTCCTACATTTCATGATGTTTATATTGAGTGGCAGAAAACAAGACTTTAAATGTGTTCTCAAATGAAAGTAATGATAAAATTAAAATTCCTGTGGTTATAAGGTTTATCAAGTAGGTTAGCTCTCTGGGAATCCCTACATTAAAATCTAAAAATCTTCATTGAGTGCCTACTATCAATTAATCAGCAAGTACTTCTCTAAATGGAAAAAGGCTCTTGGGAGATATTCAAGAGAGAAATTCTGATTTCATAACAGCAAATGCTCACGAAAAGTGGCAAGTGGGGGAGGAGAGAGGGATTTAGAAAAGGATTTCAATTGCAGGCTCTATTTAACTCAGATTTTTAAATAATACTTGAGAAAGGTGAAAGGTGAAAAAAGCCAAGACAAGCACATGTAATATTAACCTGTCAGAAATTACAGAAAATCCAAAATTCAGAATTATTTTCTGAGACTGGCCCTGTGAGAGATAGTGTGGTTTAAAAAGGAAGATTTTAGGGGCCTTGAATTCAGACAGAACTTGATGTAAAGGCCATCTCTCTGAGCTGACTATTCTCTGGTTTTGAGAATATGAGCAACGTGCTAACCCACCTGAGTTTATTTCCTTATCTGTAAAATGAACATAATGATTCTTTTCTCAAGATAGTGGACTTATATAAAATCTAACCCCTGGCACCAAGTAGTCAATCAATAGATTCCGCCTCTTCTTCTAACATCCCTGACTTTATGAACATTTTTATCAAGGCCGTCCCTGAAATCCTGGAGACATCCACTTGCCATAATGCATGATACAAAACAAAAGGAATGGGAATTATGTTCGAAAAAAAGTCAGTGTTCATTCAAGTTTTCCATTGCTGTGCTGTGTGATTTGGGGCACTAGTTAAGCAGTTCAAACTTTATTCGCCATGTGTGTACAATTCAGATAATTACACATTCCTCTCTTATAGGTTATTGTGAGGAGTACATTAGGTCACATTAGAGAAAACTTTCCTAAACTGTAAAGTGCTATATACATCGGTTGTCACTCAAGATTACCATGTTCAGGTGTCCAGGGGGAGCACTCCACCAGGGTTGCATTGAAGGGGTGCCATTCACTTGCGACATCATAGCTTCATATCTAGGGCAACAGTTTTCTAACTTGTGGTCACCAAACACCTTACGCTACAAATTGGTGCAGGCCAACAGTCTTCCAACAGAAGAAAATGAATTGTCTTTAAAGGGGAAGCTTTATTGTAATTTGCACAAAATCACTTTATATGTTAGCACTGCTCCTTTGGTTCTTTGTTCTAGTTAATTCTAAAACACAGAATAAAATTAGTATATAAAAACTATGAAGAAGGTGCTTCTTGGTGGCTCAGGCGTGAAGTTAATGGCAGGTGAAGCACAGACCATGGAAAAGCTAAGGACCAGAGTTTGAAACCCAGGGCAGGAGTAACAACCAAAATGAATGAACAAATAAATAAAAGTCCCTTCCTCCGTCCCTTCCTTCCTTCCTTCCTCCCTCCCTCCCTCCCTTCCTGCCTCTTTCCTTCCTTCCTTCCTCCCTCCCTCCCTCCCTTCCTGCCTCTTTCCTTCCTTCCTTCCTCTTTTTCTAGAAGTGTTTTATATCCAAATCTGATTTATATTTACAGTTTTTATTTCAGTCAAACCTTGAACTGCACAGCATTTCCACTGTAAGCTATTTAGTGTTCATTTATAAATAATCTTCAAAAGGATATATTCTCCATTCCACTGCCTACCGTATAGTATGTTTCTGCATAGCAAAATAAAAATGATAAGTTCATTAAAGAAATACTTCATCCTCCTCTCCCTTCCTTTCTAAAACAAAAAGGAACTCCGGAGAAGAGTGTTTGCTGGTGGTAAAGAACACTGGAACTCTGGCGGTGGCTGTGGTGTGAAATAAACAGAAACTGAGTACAAATTCAATATCCTTTGAAGACAGAGTGAATTCCCAGTGTCTTGGAATATTCAGAAAAAGATTGACTCACTATTAATGAAGGATATTATATTACAAACTCCTACAGGAAGTAAACATTAAAATGGATCAGAGAGTTTGTCAATCATCACTTAGGTGCTGGACACTGTGCTAAGTTTCATACACTGTCATCTCATGAATCCTGATGGGCATCCTTCAAAGTCAGTGTCGTCATCCCTGTTTCGAAGGTGAGATCAGTTACCTTGCTGAAATTCGTGTACTAATTGGCACCAAAGAGACTGTTAGGCTTTGTATTTGTTTCTGATCGCTCCTGTAACAAATTTCCCTGAACTTTGTGGCTTCCAACGACAGACATGTAATTCTGGAGACTAACACTAAGGTGTCAGCAGGACTTTGTTCCATTCTGCAGACTCTAGTGACAAATCTACTTCATGGAAAACCTTTTGTATCTGCAAATGCTGCCCACATTCCGTGACCCGTGGGCTCCTCCACCTCTCCAACCAGCAAGATCTAATCCAGTCTTGTGCATGTACCTCACAGTGACACAAACGCTTCTCTCCTCCTTTGCCATCCCTCAGGGTCAGCGCTGATTACACTGGCCCACCTGAATAAAATCCCTTCTTTTAGGACAGGTATAATCTCCCCTCACCAAGTAACCTAACAGATTGTCAGGTCTGGGCACGGGGGTGAAGACACCTCTACAGTAGTGGGTAGGGGCACTGTTCTCCCTACACAGACACTAAACACCATGTTATTTTGTTTTGTTTTGTTTTTAAGGAAGGTACTGGCAAGAATGAAGGCAGTAGTTGGCAAGCAGGCAGGAAGAGAGAGGAGGAAGAAGCACGGTTATGTTTCATTTATTTGTTGACAATGATTGTTACCTCCCAGGCCCGGGCCTCAAACCCAGGCCTGCATCCTTCAGAGGCGACTGACCTAACTGCTACTGCACCAGCACAGATATATGCTCTTTTCTTTAGATTGTTCTCTATTCTTACTATATTTATGACATCCTTTCAAATTCACAATGAAAATTACCAAAAAAAAAAAAAAAAAAAAAAAATGGTGGGAAACATAGACATGGTTTCTGCTCTTAAAGAGGTTCCAGAGAAGTTGGGTTAATGAGACCAATGTGTAAAAAGTGCCCTACTTCATTCAGGTCTGTAGGTGACATAGCCCATGATGGAAACCACGGTTATAACTGGGTTTATGAAATATTTCATTGTGGAAGCCTAGTACTAATTTTTAATCTATCACGGTCACACTCATGAAAATAGCTTTCTAATTTGTTGAATGCAAATGGGGAGGACACAGAAATAATCTGGTATTGGTGGCACAAAGAAAGTGATGTCCCAGTGGGCAAGGAGCTAAAGGATGGGGGCTGAGGAGGACATGGCAGGGAGAATAAGAAGCAGCAAAGGCCTAGGGAGAGTGAGTGAAGGAAGGGGATCTTGGAAGGGGCAGACTAGGCAATGAAAGGAGAGGTGTCAGGAGAAGAACTGCTTCTGAGTACAGATGACTCATGAGAAGACCAGAGTCTGGAACTCTCCTCATGAAATTTTGGCCAAGTATGTGCTTCCTATGCTTCTGTATCTTTGTAGACCAAACTAGTCAGCCCAATTCTCAATAAAGTCACAAGAACTGGAAGAGTAGAATCATGGCTGTGGCTGCCGAGACAGAACCAAGAACATTCCATGAGAGAAGCAACTGGAGAGAACAGGGGTGAAGAGACTGGAAGAGTAGAAGAACTTCTCACTGAAGGCTCTCCAACCATGGGTCACCATTTTGGATCCCAAGCTGGGTGTCTTTTAAAAGCATCTCATCACAGCCAGAACTCTGCTACTACAAGCTTCCAAGCAGGCTCAGACCCTGCTACTATCAAAAGTATGTGAGGTAGTTATTAAAAATGAGAATTTAGGGATTTTTCATGTCAGACCTTCTAGGAGCAGAATGATTAGAATTGGGGACCAGGAGGCTTCATTTTAAACAAAATTCTCCAGGGGATGAAAGCAAGACCCACAGTGGCACATTCCCTGCACTGCTAGAGGGATCACGAAAATTCAATTAACACCTCACCATCAGGCTAAGTCAGTGAATTGAGGCAGAGGAAGAAAAGACAAATAAATTGGTGCACTCTTGTGGCTCAGGCATCTAAGGCAGTTAAGGTGAAGCTCAGGTAAATCTTAAGGACCCAGGTTTGAGACCCAGGGCCAGGAGTTTTAAAAAAAAAAAGAAAATGAAGGAAAAAAAGGCTTTCTCTTTCCTGGTATTTTAGCCATAGCAGAAAACAGCTTTGAGAACTATAAATTTAGCTCTCTTCAACTGTTTGCTTTTAGACCCAAACTTTTGTGGTACTGGTTACTTGTAAGCAGTTGAAGATGGGAAAAGAATTGTATTTTGCTCTGAAGTGATATTATTTTAAATATT
The DNA here is from genome assembly GCA_004363575.1 of Solenodon paradoxus. Lineage (NCBI taxonomy): Eukaryota > Metazoa > Chordata > Mammalia > Eulipotyphla > Solenodontidae > Solenodon > Solenodon paradoxus. Next base: position 1,240,565 of record RJWH01000090.1, read on the forward strand.
CTGTCTTTTCTATAGTGATTGGAAGAATGTGTATTAGTTGAAGTGAGAAGAGAATATCAATAGCATTTAAAAGGAACAGATGTCCTCTCAAGCATGTATTTCCCTTTTTGCCAAAGGAGACTGTTGCTTTTAGGCAAATTATAAGAAACAACACCTAGTCATTGGATACAGTTAAAAAGTTTATCCATTTGTTAAAAGAAATGAAACAATGTTTGACTATATTTGCCATTCCTAATTTATTCCTGAAGGCTTCTCAGTGTGGTTCAAGTTTCAAAGTTATCTTCTGGAGCTGCTGTATTATTTGAAATCCTTTCAACTTTCACCTCTTCCTTTTTTTATTTTTTTTTATTCCCACCTGCATAGAGGAAGAAAGACTCTCGCATTACTGAAGAATATTTTCCTGCACTGGGTGTGGTCAGGGTTAGACCTCATTTTTTGCATGTTCAAGTCAAGTGACTTGGCTGATAACGAATTTTTTCCCTGCTTTGTAGCATCAAGGTTAGTAGTATTTTTTCAAATCCAGGCGCGCTCCTACTCAGATGGGCATCTAAGGAAGACTACATTACAGGAGTATAAAGAATTGCCATTTCTCTCTCACTTCTTCAAACTGCATTTCAGAATCTTTTTCTTAGAAGATTCCAGCTACTCCTCAAATGTTCAAGCTAACACTTGAGTCATTCTCCAAGGACAATTTTTGTTTAGGTGTGTTTAGCTTTAAACCAAAGTTCGCAATATTACTTAACCATCAGTATCACCTTGAGTGGATGATTAACTGATGTCAAGGCTCTGTTCTGGACCAATTAAATCAAAATCTACTGAGATAATCCCCAGCAAGACATAGGTATGCTCAATCTGAAGCATCTATGGAAAGATAAAGAGCCTAGTACAAACAAGACAATTTTGAAAAAGAAGAATTAACTAGAATCACCCTGCCTAAAATGAAGGTTTATGAAACTGTAGTAATCAAGAGTGTGGCATTGGTGAAAGGATAGATACATAAATCAATGGAAAATCCAGAAATAGACCCAAATAAATATGTGCAACTGATTTTTCACCAAGATGGTAGAGTAACTCAGTGAAGAAAGGACAGTCTTTTTAAGGAATGGTGTGGGATGCACATCAGCAAAAAAAAAAAAAAAAAAAGAATTTCAGACTAAATTTCAGACTTTATACAAAAATAACTCAAGATGAATTATAGACTTAAATGTAAAATAGAAATATTTTAGAATAAAGTAAGCAAAAATCTTCAGAACCTAGGGTTAGGTGAAGAGTTCTGAGGCTTAATGCCAAAAGCAGGATCCATATAATAAAAAAGTTGACAAAATGGATCAATAGAAACTAAAAAATTTTATTTTGTAAAAGACCCTCCCATGAGAGAATAAAAAGACAAGTGACAGAATGAGAGAAAATGTTTGCAAACCATACAGCCAACAAAGGAGCTGTTGCTAGGAAATATTAAAAACAAAAACCTCTCATGGTTAGAAAAAAATTGAAAATGATCCAAAGTGATGAAGTGACAGTTTACTCAAGAAGATCTACAGGTCACAAATAAGCAGATGAAAAGATGTTTCACATCACTCATAAGTAGTGAACCACCTAATTAATTAAAATGTTAAACTATGAAATAGACCTACCAAGATCAAAACATAATGAAACCACCAAATGCCAGAAAGGATGGTGTTAAAGAGCAAAAGGAAAACAGCTCTGAAAATTGCCTAAGTAGACAAAACCAGTTTAGTCATATAAACAAAGCTTAAGTTTGCTTCTTTTGTGCAGCTAACCTGACCTGGGTCATTTCTCATTTATGCCTCGGGAATACATAAGCAAAACTGAATTGAAACTGTTTCCCAAGGATGAGATAAGAGAGTTACTGCTCAATTTCCTATCATTGAAGAACATTTTAATATGATCAAAATCGTGAAGAATCAAGCGACTGCCTCACTACAGAAGATGACGTTGTCAATGTACTCCTAACACTCAGTCCACATTTTGGTTTGAATGCTCCTGTTTTACAAATTATCTTTTTAATGTGCGTAAAATAAATTTTTACTAATGAGTTCCTTGGTTTTATTTCAGCTTTTTCCAAAGTTTGTCTTTCTTTCTCTTTCTTTCTTTCTTTCTTTCTTTCTTTCTCCTTCTTTCTTTCTCTTTCTTTCTTTCCTTTCTTTCTTTCTTTCCTTCTTTCTTCCTTCCTTCCTTTCTTTCTTCTGTTCTTTCTCTCTCTTTGTTTTTTAGAGGAAAAAAGCAAACAGGGATGACAGCCAGCAGGTAGGAAGTTAGAGGAAAAAGAAGCACTTATTTATTTAGTTGTTCATCTTGATTGTTCCCCTGGCCACAGGGTCAGGAACCCCAGGTCCTTGACCTTAACATGGACTGTGCTGCAGACTTAACGCCTGAGCCACCAGGGCACACTGATTTCTGAACTTATGACCGTGAGGGCGGAGCTGGATTACTCACCTTGCTGGTGCAGAATGGTACACAAAAGGAAAAGTGTCTGGCAGCTTTTTATGAAGTTAAGTACACACTTACCATATGATCTAGCCATTCCACATTTGATCATTCATCCCAGAGAAACAAAAACTCAGGTTCACGCAAAAGCTAGAACACAAGTTTTTATAGCAGCTTCATAACAGCCCCACAGCCACTCCCTGAGTGGCTGCTTAAACAAAGTGTGGTATTTCCTTACCATGAAACACTTCGCAGCCATCAAAGGGAGCCGTTGCTGCACAGCAGCTTAGATGGATCTCAAAGAAATTATGATGAATGGAAAAAGTCAGTCTCCAGTGTTATATAATATGTGATGCCTTTACAGAACATTGTTAAAATACTAAATTCTAGAGGTTGAGAAGATTAACATACTTAAGTTTAGAGATGGAAGAAGAAGCACGTGGAAGCCTGGTGGTGACAGCACAGCGACATGACCGTGGTGGTGGGCACACAGGTCTACACACGTGGTAAAAACTGCATAGAAACACACACAGACGCGTGTATGAAACTGGTCAAATCCCAATAAGCTCTATGGACTGCAACAATATCATTTTCCTGGAATTGCTTTTGTACTGAAGTCAGTAGACTGTTACTGGGAAAATTAGGTGAAGGCCTGTAATTGTTTCCATTTCCTGTGAAGTTACAATTATTTCAAAATAAATGTTTTAGGCCAAAAAAAAAAAAAGAAGTATAATAATAAAATACTGATATCAGGGCCCTATTCCAGACCATTAGATGAAACTTTCCTTGGGTGGAACCAGAACATCAATATTTTTAAGCGCTCTCCAGATGATTCTCATGTGTATTCAGTGTGAACCGCTGTTTTAAGTAAGCTTGACTTTCAAAAAATATGTCAAGGCAATGATAACTTACTTTATAAAGAGTCTTTGCTTTAAAATATGAAATTAATACATGCAGCCTTTCAAATTCTGAGCCCTCTAAATCATTCCAGAAATAAAAATTACACCTATGCATATTAGGAATACATAAATCCACTGTTGACATGACTGGTGATATAGGGCTATTCCTATGAAGAAAATGAGTCATTTTTAAATAGATGTACGTCTGCAAGTTAATGCTGCTCTAACAGGTCACTGTTGCCGGCATCATCGTGATGGCAGCGCTCAAAACAACAGTGGAACGTGTTCACTACAAAAACCCAGACCCACACCCCAGCATCTGCAGAGTCTCAAGTAAGAGCGCAAATCGAGACCTACATGCCATGTGTCTAAGTAATTAAAAGTTAGAAACCAAACTAACAACTAAATAGGATAGGTTCCATCCTCTCACTTAACAAATACATTTTTGTAATAAAAGTAAAAAGAATTATGTGCAACCTCTTTGGCAAAGAGTAAAGTCACCAAAATAACAAACACCACTGAGCTTAATTATATATGCAATTATACATGAAATTTATACATTATTTATATAAGAAAATTAATTTTCCCCTATTTATCACTAAACATCACTGGTTGTGATGTACTAATCAAACTTTTCATATTTCTATTCTATTAAAGAAGATACACAATTGGTCTACAAACACATGAAAAAATGCTCTGCCATCATTCATTATTAGAGAAATGCAAATAAAAGCCACAGTGAGATACCACCTCATAGCAGTGAGAATGGCCTATATTAAAAAGATTAGAGACTGGGGATTTCAGGACCAGCTGCAGAGGCGGAGAGAGGCGGAGAGAGGCGGCCCGGCTGAGACGCGGAGCCACGGAGGGCCGACTTGGGAGGGGGTGAAAGCAGAGACCTCGCACCGGGAGCTAAGCTGGAGCCCATGCAGAGAAACTGGGCTGGGCGCAGCCATAACCATAAATCAGTCAAATCAAGAGTCCACAACCATTTCACGCCACAGCCTGGGGTCCACTGAGGGGAAATCCTGCCCACCTCATATCCAACCACTGAAAACCCCACCTATAGGGTGCCTCACCCCCAAGATTACAGTGAGAAGGCAGTTCCTAACCTCAATGCTACCTGCTAGCACCACCTTATGGGTAGAGGCAAAACTGCAGCCTGAATGCCAATCCTGGGCAAGTCAAACCTAGTAACGCCAGGGAAACCGAGCCCTCAGAAATATTAACAGATGCTGAATAGAACAAAGGCACAGAGAAATATACATGAAACGGTGGATCCAATAAAAACCCAACGGAAAATCTGAATATAGCAGACGTATGTAAATTACCTGAAGAGGAATTTAGGGAAATAGTGATTAACACACTCATGGGAACACAGAAATCAGTAGAGGCAGTAAACGAGAATATCAGGAAGCAAAGAGAAGAATTAAAACAAGGCATCAAACAGGTAAGAGGCATAATGACTGAACTGAACTCAACAGAGGGACTCAACAATAGGATGGATGAAGCTTGGAATAGAATCAGTGATCTGGAACATAGGACAGAGGAACTCAATCAAGCAAACCAACAAAGAGATAAAAAAATATTCAAAGAATTGAAGACAGCATTTGAGACTTCTAAGATAACATTAAAAAGAACAACATTCACATCATAGGGGTCCCAGAGGAAGAGAAAGAAAAGGGGGCAGAAACCATATTTGAGGAAATAATGTATGAGAGCTTCCCCAACTTGAGGAATGAAGCAGGCCTCCAGAGACACAGAAGGAGAATCCCAAAACAATTTCAACAGTGTCAGGATCCCTAAAATATCTGTGTCCATTCTCAATGTAAAGAGTTTCAAAGTAAAAATATGGACATGTTTATTATATAGTGTATTATTTCAAAAAGCCTATCCTGAAAGCAAACTCATTAAGCATTTGGCTATCACTCTGCAAAACAAGGTTCAGAAATCTTCTGAGGAGAGAGAGATTTGAAGGTGATTACAAATTGGGAATTCATTATAAAGAGGCAGCGGAGCTCTGGAAAGCCTAACTCATCAGAGGTCTGGTCATAAGAGGTGAGGCTGTGGGAAAGTCAGAGCAGAAGGTTTGTATGGTGGTAGGGGAGTGGAGAATTGAAAGACAAATTGATGCAGAAACAGGTCTGACTGATGGGCCCCAACTTGAAGTATCTCAGTGCTGAAGAGCAGTCCTCTCAAAGAAGAGATAAAATAAAAGGGTCTCATTAAATCCTAGGCAGCAGAGTCTAGAGACGAACTGTTCTGAGAGATTGACAAGCCACCTGGAAAGACAACTGATGATGATCTGGAAGGAAAACTGCACCAAAGAGAGATGCCTCTAAACAAAAGGAACTGTGAACCAGATTTTGTTAGAACTGATGGGGGTGTGGAGCTGCTTAGATCTACATTCAGCTGCTCCCTCTGAATTTTTACCTGCTCTGTTGAAGCCTACCTTTAAACTAGGAGCACCTTTTTACACTTCCACCAATACAGTTCCCATTTCTTCACATCCTCTCCAGGACCTGTTAATCTTTTTTATTTATTGTTGTTGTTGTTGTTTTGGATGATAGCCATTCTCACAGGTGTGACGTGATATCTCATTGTTGTTTTGATTTGCATTTCCCTGATGATAAGGAAGTAGGGCATCTTATCATGAACCTGTTGCCCATTTGTACATCCTCCTGGGAGAGGTATCTTATAAAGTCATCAAAACATTTTGACTGGATTCCTTGTTGCTGTTGTTTTTTTGTTGTTGTCTAATTTTATGCATTCTTTGTATATTTTGGATATTAACTCCTTATCAGAGGTGTGATAGGAAAGTATCTTTTCCCATTCAGTTGGATTCCTTTTTGTTTTGATGCAAGTTTCTTTTGCTATGTAAAAACTTTTTAGTTTGATGTAACCCCAGTTGTTTATTTTGGATTCTATTTGCCTTGTGATGGGAGTCAAGTTCCCAAAGATAGCCCTTAGGTCTTGTCCAAAAATGTTTTGCCTGTGTTTTCTTCTATGTATTTTATGATTTCTGATCTTACGTATAAATCTTTAATCAGTTTTGAGTTAATTTTTTGTGTATGTTGTTTGGTAGTGGTCTAGTTTCAACTGCTGGTGGGAGTGTAAAATGATGCAACCATTCTGGAAAATAGTATGGAGAGTCTTCAAAGAATTGAGAATGGTTGGTGTGAGGAAGATGCCAACCTGGTAGGGATGAGATTCAGATGCCCCCCCGCCCCCCCCCCCCACAGAGCAACGAGAAATTCATCTATTTTCCAGAGGCAAATACCGAAAAAGGTCATGCACAGTGGCTGCAGAGACAGAGCGGGTAAGCAAAACCTTCCCAGTACACAGCTAAACTAGATTTGGAAGTCGGATAAGAGCCACAGCCATGGGGTGGAGCTGTCAGAGGATGCAAAAAGGCTGAAGACCCAGTGCAGAAGCAGCGAGGAGCATGCCCAGCAGGGCCAGGACACAGAGGCAAGTAAGACCATCTTGGTGCAAGATGGAAGGAGAGCCAGTACCCCCAGGGACTGAACTGGAGCCAGCATGATGAGACTACACTGGGCGTCACCAAACTGGGAAATTCCCAACCCCCCTTCCCACCCACCACCATTTTGCACAGGGAGTCTCAGGATCCACCCACCAGATACCCTACCCACCAGATCCCACCCCTTGGATATCCCACTCCCAGGATTAAAGGAAGAAGGTAGTCTCCCTGAAGGAAAAATAAAACAAAACAAAAAACCTCAATGGTACCCACTAGCACCACCCAATAGAGGCAGAATTGCATCCTGATTGCCAATCCTGGGTCAGCCGCGTGGTAATCTCCCTACACAATGCCATCGCCGCAGGGAAACCGAACCCTCAGAAATACAAACAGAACACCAAACAACAAAGGCAGAGAAATATACTTTAAATAATGAATCCAATCAAAAACCCAGGGGAAAATCTGAATACAGCAGACATATGCAAATTACCTGAAGATGAATTTAGGGCAACAGTGATTAACATACTCATGGGAATCCAGAAAACAATAAAGGAAGTCAAAGAGAACAACAAAAAAGAAAGAAGAAATGAAATAAAATATGAAAGAATGAAGAACACAATAGCTGAACTAAAGAATTCTATATAGGGACTCAATAATAGGATAGATGAAGCTTCCAAAATAATCAGTGATCTCAAACATAGGGCAGAGGAACTCAAACAAACCAGCAAAGAGATTTTTTTAAATTGCAAAGAAATGAAGACAGTATTCAAGACCTTTGGGATAACATCAAAAGGAACAACATTCGCATCACAGGGGACCCAGAAGGAGAAGGGAGAGAAAACGGGGCATAAACTGTATCTGAAGGAATAATAGATGAGAACTTCCCAAACCTGAAGAATGAAACAAGTCTCCAGATTCACAAAGTTCAAAGTGTTCCTAATAAAAGAAACCCAAATAGAACCACACCTAGACACATGTGATCGAAATGTCAAAAATACAAGATAAGGAATCTTAAAAGCAGCCAGAGAAAAACATGTCACATAAAAAGAAGTCCCTTTGATCCTTTTATTCCTCTACTGGGTATTTACCCTAAAAGCACAACACTTATTTGCAGAGATATATGCACCCATGTTCATTGCAGCATTATTTACAATAAACAAGAACTGGAAACAACCTAAATGCCCATCAGCAGAGAGTGGATAGTCGCTTTATATACACAATGGTATACTATGCTGTCATCCAAAAGGGAGAAATCCTGTCATTTACGGCAACATGAATGGCCTTAGAGAGAATTATGCTTAGTGAGCTAAGCCAGAAGGAGAAAGACATGGAATGATAGCACTCATATGTATATAGAAATAGAAAGCAAGTAAATGACACAAATTAAACAATACTACACTTTGGAAAAAACAGAGAAGTAACTAATCCAAACAACAATAGACTTTTAGTAGTAGGGAGAAAAAAACAAATCAAAGGTTACAGAAGATATGGGGAGGGGTGGGTGAAATGGGGTAAAGGGGATTATTTGTGAACTGCAGTGGGGGAAATGGAAATAGTGGTAAACCTAGTGTGCTTTATACAGATGTAAATTTGCTATCATGTATACCTCAAACCAAGTTAATGTTAAAATCCAATATTCCTTCAATAAAATGAAATTTTAAAACAGAACCTGCTAGGGTGCATGTAGGTGGTCTAGCAGTCCACTACACCCAGGGCACAGTCCACATACGAGATCCTGGGTTTGAGACCCAGGTCCAGGGGGAACAAGCAATGTGAACAACGAAATGAAATAAAGTGTTCCTTCCTTTCTCCCCCTCAAAAAAATTATTATTAAATAAAAATAAACTGGAAGATGAAATTTAGCTGGAAGTCTACTTTCTCTTCCTTCCACTGCCTCCTCCCCAATGATCTGTAGCATTCTTCCCAGAGACCCCTGCTAGGTAGGCTGACCACATGTACCCTTTTTTTTTTCATATTTTCCGACTGTCACATTGTTTTAATACAAATGTCAATTTGTCCCATTTTTAATAAACCAGGGCAAAAGGAACAGCTGATTTGCCTGGGCACGACCTGTTGAGGGGGACAAAAAGCACATTAAAGATGGACTTTGTGGGAAACAGGAGCTGTGCAGGAAGAGAATTCCCCAGCGCTGTGCATGCCTGTTTCTTCAAAGGGAGTAGGGACATCACAGTGCGGTCGAGCCACAGGTAAATTCTGTGGGGGTTATCTCTGGCACTGTGGGGCTTTAGGGACATTTTTGGCACTGGGGCAGTTAAAGCAGCACATGTTTTCAGGCAGGACATTTAGAGCAGGGACTATAGAGGTGTCAAATTTGGTTTGCACCTAAAGTGCCAAAATTCTTTGCACCAACCCTGGCCATTTGTATGAAGTCCCACCAGACCGCAGGTTGCCATTATTGGATGATCAATCAGCATCATATAGTGCTTCTCTGCTGCTGGCCTGGCTACTCTACTCCTGCTCGTATTACTCCGCCTCCTTTCCCCGCTTAGACACCAGCTCATAACCTGTCCCATGTTTGCCATCCCAATGCCCCATTCTTGTCTCAAGGAAATATGGTTAGCTTACAGCTAGATGTGGGCCAAACTCCTCTGCTAACAACATTTAAATAAATGTGTGGCATGCCCTGATGATTTATCGGTTGAAGCCGTGGAGTTCACATACATCTTGAGGACAGATTTGCCACAATCTGTGGGGAGGTGGGAAGGTGGTCAACCATGATGAACAGCTAAATAAAATAAATGCATCTTCCTTCTCTCTCTTCCTGCCCGCCTCTGCTTGCCTTCATTCCTGCCTGTATGTTTCCTTTAGAAATAAATAAAATGAATGTGCACAGCAGAAGTGTCTTTTAAAACATGTGGTATGCATAGTTTGCAATTACCTTTACTGATGTTGTTTGTGAGACATTTCAGATAATTCTACAACTCTTAAGCTGTATCCAAGCAGTTTTTCAATCAAGAAAGTAACTTTTCAGGCTAAAGCTTCTTGTCCCCTCTCTCCTTCTCAGACGCAAACTAAACAATGACAAGAGGAGTTATACACCTCCAAAAATATATCCCTAGGCTTAAGACATCTAAGAGCATGCTTTTGTTTTTTAACTAGTGACCAAGCAAATCAACTTGATGAGACTAGACTACTGTATAAATCCAAATCTTAAATAGAAGACTACAATTTCGATCAACTCTGTGGTCTGCCATGCTTTTATTGTCTATAGCAATATTAATTTGTTTTTTATGATCTTTTTTCTTATAATAACTTTGTTTAGGATTAGAGTGCTATAAATGTCTTGTTCTTATTTTATGTGAAGATAGTTTACTGGATGTTTAAAGGTAGCATGAGTCAAGGTAGATTTTTCTTTATATTTTAAAAAAAAATTTAAAGAGAGGAAGGAGGGAGGGAGAGACAGGAGAAGGAAGCAATTTTATTTACTTGTTTATTTATTTTGGTTCCTTCCCTTGCTCCAGGTTGTGAACCCAGTTCCTTGGATTTACAAGGTCTACACCCCAGCTGTCAGCTTAGCATGTGAGCTCTCAGGGCATGCCTAGCTTTTCTAACTTCATAGAATTCCCACTAATATTGCTTGAAAGCAACAGGCTGTAATGAATGTAGTGTTCAAAAATAACTAATGGCTAGCTTTCTGAGAGTTCCTGAGTGTGTCCCCCACATTTATCTCTATTCCTTCTCTCTTGCCCTTGTCTACTAGTAGCAGGTTTTATTCAATGTGGAGTGTTCTCTTGGAAGGGAATCATGGCAGATCAATTTTGAGAGCTCGTAAGTCTTCAGACTCTTCAGAATTCACTCCAGCTCCTTGTATCCATTTGCTATTTGATTGTGTGAAAACTTTGCTGGTCTCCACTGCTCTCTCCTGGTGTCCTCTGCTCTAGGACCATCAGATACCCTGGACCTTCCTGGTGCTTTCTCTTACACAGATGTGATACCAGTAGTGGCTGTTGGTGTTCTGAACTCATCCATTTGTATTTTAAAACTTGTGAAGCTGTATTGTCATTTCATTTTATTCAAATGTTGTTCATGGGTCTTTGGTTTTGCTATCCTGCTTTTCTACCTGTCTTTTAAAATAAAATTTTATCTTGTAATAATTTTCTGTTTACAGAGAAGCTGAAAGGCAATACAAAACTTTCCAGTATATGGAATACCTATCTTCCCCCATTGCTTAACAGATTACCAGGATATATTTCTTAAAACTATGAAGTTGACAATAGCATATTACTATTAACTAAACTCTAGACTTTTCTTGGATTGCATCATTTTTCCATTAAAATAATTTTTCTGTCCCTGGATCCAATTGCAGGCAGTACATTGAAATTAGCTGTCATGTCTCTCCTGTCTCCTCTAATCTATGATAGTTTTTGAGTCTTTCCTTGGTGTTCATGACTTTGAGAGTCTTAAGGAGGACAGGTCAGATATCTTGTAGAATACCCTCGAATCTGGGTTGCCTGAGATTTTTTCATATGCTTAAATTGGGGTTATAGCTTTTTAGAAAGAATAACACAGAGGTAAAGAGGTTTCTCACCACATCAAGTCACGAGGTGCATGTTATCACTGTGATGTCAAACTTCATCACAGGCTAAGATGGTTCTGATTTCTCCAATGTCTGTCTCCAATTTTTCCCTTTCCTTACTCTATTATTTACACATGAGTCATTAAGTCCAGTCACTCTAAAGGAAGAGAGGGCAGGAATTGAGCTCCACCCCTAGAGGGGAGGAGAGGAGTATCTATGTATATATTATTTGGAAGTCTTGTGCAAGAAGATTTTTCTTTCCTTTCCTATTTACTGATCTAGTTAATCATTTATTTCTGTTACTATGGGTATGTATATTTGTCTTATACTCTCAGTGAAAATTCAATATGCCATTATTGTTGTTCACATTTTTTGCAGCACTATGTATTGGAAACATTTTGAGATTGACTTCTGTGTTTTATATCTGTTTTTATGTGAAGATTCAGAATGACAGATACTCCACTATTTCTGCCACGTTTCCTCTTGCATTCTTTCCACTATTTTTCTGTGAGAAATATTTCTTTGTATTGGGGATGCCAAATGCAACAATTTGTCTTTACTTTGGAGGGTATATACCAACACACCCCTATTTATTGGACTCCTGAACTCTTTATGAAGGGCTGGTCCCTGAAGCTTTGTACACTGTGTTTCCCATCCTCTGGACAATAGCTGTCTCACCAATACCCCGATTTGCTCAGCATCTCTTACATATCCTGCATGATTAGCATAATATCATTGAAGCAATGGATCAATGTGATATTCTACAGCACTTTTTGAAATATTTAAAAATTGGAAAGAACCTTAATTTCCATCAGTATCTACAGTTGAATAACTAGCTGTATAATACCACAGGAATGACCATGGATCCATTAAAAATAAACAGGTCTCAAACTAGTGGTTACCAGAAGGGAAGGGGGTAAAAGGGTCAGTAAGTCAGGTAAAAGGGTCAAATATGTGGTGAAGAATAAAACAGAACTTCTAGTGGTGAACTTACAGGAACACATGGGTATGGACATGTTGATTTAGGATAAAGCACACCTGAAACTTACATAATGCTGTAATGTGATGTTAGTTCAATGAACATATTTGTTAAAGTAAAAGATACACAGATGGGTTTATAGATGTACATAATGTTCCATCCAAAATAGTGAAGCTGCAAATTCTTCTCAAGTGCCAGTAGAACATTCTCAAGGATAGACCATATGCTGGGATACAAAACAAATGTCAATAAAATTATAAAGATTGATACTATATCATGTATCTTCACCAATCACAATGGAATAAAAATAGAAATAAACCACCAAAAAAGGTTGGAAAAATACCAAATATGTGGAGACTAAACAACATGCTACTGAATGACAATTGTGATAATGAGGAAATCTTAGCAGAAAGTTAAAAAACACTGGAAAACAAACAAAAATGCAGACATGAACTACCAGAACCTATGGGATGCAGCAAAAGCAGTACAAACAGAAAACACTTACATTAAGAAAAAGCAAAAGTTAAAAATAAACAATCTAGCCTTATACCTAAAGGAACTAGAAAAAGGATGACTGAATCCAAAAATCAATAGAAGTGTAAATATAAAAGTTAGAGTGGAAATAAACAAAATAGAAATAAAAGACAATACAAGATTATCAATAAAACCAAAAGCTCTTTCTTTGAAAAAGTAAATGGAATTAACAAACATTTAGCTAGAATCACCAAGAAAAAAAGAAAATTCTAATAAATAAAATCATAAATAAAAGTTACAACAGGCACCACAGAAATATAAAGGATAAGAGTCTACCATGAACAGCTATATGCCACTAAATTGGATAATTTAGAAAAAAATGGACAAATTCTTAGAATCATTCAGCCTTCAAGATTAGTCTGAGCAAACTTGCTATAAGCAGGGAAACTGACACAGTAATCAAAATTGTCTTAAAAAATGCCAAAAGTACAAAATCCTGGGACACAACAGTTTCACCAGTGAATTCTATCAGATGTTCAGAGAACATCTAACACCTATCCTTCTCAAACTCTTCCCCAATATAGACAAAAGAAGAAACATTTTCAAACGCATCTTATGAAGCCAACATTACCCTCATATCAAAAGCAGTTAAGAGCACTCCTAAGAGAAAATCACAATCCATTATCTCTGATGAACATATATGCAAAAAATTCTCAACAAAAATCTTAGCCAACTAAATATGACAATGCAATAAAAGGATCTTATGTTATAAGCAAGTGGGATTTATTTCAGGTATTCAAGGATAGTTCAACATATGCAAATCTATTAATATAATATACCACATCAACGAAAGATATATAAATCATATGATAATGTCAATAAATGTAGAAAATATAAAATTCAGCACCCATTTATGATTTTAAAATTCTCAATAAAATTAGACAGAAGAACCATACCTCAACATAATAAAAGCCATATATGACCAACCCACAAAAAAAAGACATTATAATCAATGTTAAAAAACGGAAAATCAGGAATAAGACACAGATGTCCATTTTCACCAATGCTATTTAGCACAGTATTCAAAATCCTAGACAAAACAATTACACAGAATTACAAAATACCGATAGAAAAAGAAAGAAAAGAAATCCAAATTAGAAAGCAGGAAAAATATCTGCAGGTCATATGATAAGATACACAGAAAACCCTAAAGCCTCCACCAAAAATCTATTAGATACAATATACGAGTACAGTAAGGTGGCAGGCTATAAAATTAATATACAAAAATATATTGCATTTACATATTCAAACAATGAGCTAAAATAAATTAAGAAAACAATTCTATTTACAATTGCATCAAAATAAATTAAATGTCTAGAAATAAACTTAACACAGGAAATAAAAGCTCTGTACAATGAAAACTACAAGACACTGTTAAAAGAAACAGAGGAAGATATAAAGAGATGAAAAGATATTCTGTGCTCCTGGATTGAAACAATCAATATTATTAAAATGGTCAGCTTACCTGAAGCAATATACAGATTCAATGTAATTCCTATCTCAATTCCAATGGCATTTTCAAGGAAATAGGACAAACAGTACTAAAATTTGTATGGAACTACTGAAGACCCCTAACAGCCAAAACAATCCTGAGAAAAAGAAGAAAAAAGGAGATACCATATTCTCCAACTTCACACGATACTACCAAGCAATTGCAAGCAAAACAGTATGGTATTAGACTAAAAACAGACACACAGATCCATGGAATACTGAGATTACAGAAGTAATTTTGCATACATATGGAGAGTTAATCTATGAAAAAGGAGCCAAGAGCAGACAATGCAGAAAGGAAAGATCTTTCAACTAATTGCGCTGGGAGAACAGGACAGCCACATGCAAAAATATGAAGCTAGACCACTCTTTAACTCCATACACAAAAAACTAATTCAAAATTTATTTAAAGATTTAGGTAGAATACTTGAAACCATAAAATACATAGAAGAAGCATGGCCTGATGGAGAAGCATTGAGTCCAGGCAGAGTCCACAGGCATGCCAAAGAGCAGGGTGCACATCCTGGGGTCATGGTGGTAACAACGAGATGCACAAATAAATAAAAATAAATTTAAAAAAATACACAGAAGAACACATAGGCAATAAGTTTAGAGATGTGTCCGAGAGCGCGACTGCAATGGCAAGAGAAACAAGGGTAAATAAAATGAACAGAACATCATTAAACTAAAAAGTCAGCAAAGCATAAAGACATTCTATTGAAAGGGAGAAGATATTTGCACATCACACATCCTACAAAGGGTTTATATATATACACATAGATATGTGTGTGTATATATGTATATACATATAAAACATAAAATATATAGAAGAGGCGTGCCCTGTTGGCCTAGTAGATAAGTCAGTCGCCCCAGCTAAATGCAGTCTACATATGTCCCATGGACCTGGGTTCACGTCTCAGGGCCAGGGGGAACACCCAAGATGAAAAAATAAATAAAGTAAAATGCTTCCTCCTCTCTCTTCCTGCCTGCCTATTCGCCTTCATTCTTGCCTGAGCCTTTCTTCAAAAAAAAAGGAGCGGGGGGGTGGGGCGGCGCAGAAAACATTGATAGTTCCCCAAAGAAGACATACGGATGATCAGCAGGTACATGAAAAAACTATTCGTCATCACTTATTATTAGGGAAGTGAAAATCAAAGCCACTCTGAAGTGTCATCTCACACCTCTGAGAATCTATAGCAATAAGATCAGAAACAACAAGTATTGGTGAGGAGGTTGAGATAAGGAACATCATTCTGAGATACCCCTCTTATATCAGAGATTCGATCTACCACTGGGGAAATTACACCATACAAATGACAGTATAGCGTGATTAGTGAAGGCAGGAAGCATGACTTGGTTCCCATACTACTGGTGGGAATGTAAATTGCTGCGGCCACTTCAGAAAACAGTATGAAGTTTCCTCACAATATTAAAAATGTAACTGCCGCGTGAACCCACAATTCTGCTTCTAGGTATCTATCCAAACAGAATGAAAGAATTCAAATATATCAGCCAGAGGTGGCGGAGCTGACTGCTATTCCATCAGGGCACACCTTAAGAACTTCTATGGTTTACCAGACATAGCAATACTCTTAATATGCTAAGTGACACTGTGAATCTTCAAAAAAGGAATAAAACATTCACCTTTTGCAAAACAAATATCCCGCCGGTGAACATCCCTCCTGATTAGCGTTCTTTGGAATTTACTTTGAGACTACTCCTTAGTAATTAATGACAGAAACAACAAATGTCCATTGTCTCATCATATAACAGCTTTTTCATTTTGCTCTATTGCAGCAAATTACAAATACCATTCACTGTGAAATCTGTGATCTCTTTCCAGCCTAACTAATGGCCACCAGTGAGGGAGCCTGCTCTGAGGGAAGACGACCCAAAGTCCATCCCTCTGCCTCGGCCACACCAAGCACCTTCCCACAGCACCCACCACCAAGTCTGGGGAGCGTAATGCATGAGAAACGTTTGCTCCTCCAAATTCCCACTCCTTCTACCCAGTCATTGCTGCCTGCCTCCGCTCATGGTCTGAAAGTTCTAATCACTCTATACAATCATCTTTATGGTGTAATTTCCCAGCGGTCGATCAAATCTCTGACAATAAGAGAGATATCTCAGAATGATTTGATGATTTATAAAAATGATCAGGCCTTCCTAAAGGATGCGGCAGGTGTTTGATTGTGAGTGATTTCAGATGATAAAGAAAGAGAACAGCATAGACTGGTAGTCAACCACCTTCCAGATTGTTTTCATTTCCCCCATGTTTACTTCAGATATTCTTAGGGAATTAAAATATCACAGATATAGTGGTAGTCTTCTTTATACCTCTTCATGAAGTTTCAGTTACTACAATTATTTTTTAACTTGAAATTTAAACTAGCTTGAAAGCATGGTAGCTTTAAATCTGAAAATAGCATTCAAAGGTAAAGTAAAATTTTTCTCCCTGTGGCTATGGGTTTTCATTTAGCTAGTTTGGGGAATATTTGCCTTCTTATTTATTATTGCCTTCTCATTTTTTTTGTCTTGCAAAAAATCACAATTCCAGACTTAGAATTCATTGTACCATTAGATTGTACATAAAAACCAGATCTGAATGTACTTTGAAATTCCTACCTGTTCTCAATCCAAAAAATCCAAGTTTAAAATTCCCCAAGACATCATGAAGATCTCATACAATTTCACAAGTTAAGGTAATTAATTGATTTTAGATTTTATTTCCCCATACTGTAACAATTTTGGGTTACAAAAATCCCTGCACGAATAACTGAATATTGCTGTTCAATTGAATTGCTTCCTTTGCAACTGAATTTTTATTTAATTCCATCAAAATCTTAGTATTTATTTCCATACCAATTCATTCAAATTCTCATAATCCAGGGTGAGAACCCAGCGATTGTAATATGTAGTTCAAATTACTAACGACATTTTAGTGCATATTTAAATTTTTACATCCAGGAAGACTGGTCTAGAAGTTTTGGAGTTTATTATTTTTCAAGTTTATTATTTTTTATTATTTTCCACCCATGTGGAAAATCTCAGCTTGACTCATCGTCCCCTTAAATGCATTGATTTAAGTTATTCTTTGATGAAACTTCACTCCCTTTCCCAGAGAAGGAAATTTTCATGAGCATGTACTCTCTTTTGCCACCTAGAGGTCAAAGAGTAAAATGACTTCTAATTGTTGCAAGATATTTTCTCCCCGGGGTTCTTTTCAGCCTTTTAAACCAGACAAAATTGTCTTATTTTCTTCCCGCACAGGAATTCCTGTAATAATTTGTACTGCATTTAATTTTCTATTATTATATTCTAACTCAAACTATAGTTATCTGTGAGCGAGTCCTATGTCCCCGTTTAAATTACTGGACATGTAAAGACGCGGGGTCTATGTCTTCCCCACTCTTTCTAATATTCACAGCATCCGACTCAATGCTTTGCATAGAGAAGAATGAAAGAATGATCAAGTGGACACATATGTCCATGTGGATAGAGATTCTCATCCATCCTCATCTGATACTGATTTCATAATAAAAGACAACCGCCTTAGGAATAAACTCCGGAACAGAGTGGTATCCGTCAGCATGATGCTGGGTAAAAAAAGAATGTGATGGCCGCGAGGATCAGATTCTGGTCTTTTTCCAGCCTGGCTCTGTCTCTAACGAGTCAGGAAATTGTTGGTTAAGCAACACTTATTATTAGCCTGGCATTGCCTGTCTCTAACGCAACGGAAAAGACACGCTCTGGCAAAGTCGCAGTTTGGTCAGTGGCCTTTGGCTGGGCACAGTCCGCATACATCCAAATGAATCTAAGCTCACCTCTCGGGGCGGGACTAACAACCTGAATAAAGAGCCAAATAAGATAAATAAAAATGTTTCCTCCTCTTTTTTCCTGTCTGCCTGCCTACTCGCCTTCATTCCTACCTGCACCTTTCCTTAAAAGTAAACGAATTAAAGTAATGAGAAGAATACCTCTCTTGTAAGGGTATGTGATTACAAAGAGAAAGTGCCTTACTCCCATAGTAGATACGTAGTAATTATCATAATTGTTCTTGGAAGGGATGCTCATAGAAGGATGGGCGATCCAGACTCCAGGCCTAGCTTGCTGACCAAGTGCGCAAACTCCAATAAGCCACGCCCCTCTCTGGGCCTTCCCTTTTCTCACTGTGAGATTGAGATACTGCACGTATGTGCCGTGAGGTCTCTTCCAGCCCTGTGATTGAGAAAATAAGTGTTTAATGTTCATTTAATTTCGTAATATTGAAGAGCTCCATCATTTTTCTTCTTATGTAGAAACACAGTTGACACATTTATAGGAACTGCAAGTTCTAAGTTTTGTTTCACACACACACACACACACACACACACACACACACTAGAATCCAAGATTCTAAAAACTATGCATTTTTTCAGAAAAGATTATCTAGTTGCCTTTATATGTGATTTCTGTATGATACCAACCATTGAGCATATTTTTACTTCAATGTAGTTTACTGAATGAATGAATGATGCGATAACGGTTGCTCCAAAAATTCCAAGAATAAGAATTTCCATTCTCTACGACATTTGATTCTTTATAGACGGCCAACTTGGCTTTTTGCTTTCCTCTTCCAAAATTGGCTTTGACTCACTGATATGATTCAAGACTTTAAAAAAAAAACTGGTTGAACCTGAAATTTCCCTGGCAGGAAACAAGCTAAGGAGCACAGTATAAGTCAAAGAGAGCTGCCCTCCCCACCAGAAAAAAAAAAAAAAAAGATAGCTCTTGTTTTCGTTTTCCAGTTCCCAATATGAAATGAAGAAATGTCAACAAATAGATTTGTTCTCACCTCTCTGGTTACATTGGTTGAAATCATAACATCGAATGCAAAGTTCAGAATAGTTGAATCTCCAGGATTCAAAGGCACATTTTCAGGAACGGCTGATGTCCCCACACCACCCCACCCCGTCACAAGTCACTCAACAGAAAGTAAGCAGAGGAAGAGGAGGTGATTTCCTGTGGGCAAAAAACACATAACAGGTTTCAAGAGATCCAGGTCAGACTCTGACCCACAAAAAAATCATTGATGTCGCACAGGAACATCCTGACATCAACAGCTAAGAGATGATGTCAGAGAAGGAAACATGCTCTAAAACAAGCTCCAAAACAAGGATTCCTTTAAAAAGGGAGACGCGGTAGAGGAGCAAGACATACAGTTGACATTGGGAAGGAGGCCCGATGAACTGAAGGTGTCACTGCATTCTCTGGTTAGAGAATGTTCACTATGTTTAGAGAAGGAGCCTAAAAGGTAAGAACATGCTTTCAGTTCCCTGCTTTTTATATCCTCTCTGCAACCCAAGCTTCCAGTAATTTCTGGGAGCACTTTGCCTTCTTCTGGGCTACTTTCCAATGGATGTTGACATATCTCATGCTTGTCCGGGAGCCCATTAAAAACAATTATTCTTGGGTGGTAAATAAGACACTCTGGGAAAGTCTAATCCTGTTATATTGGAACTGGGAGGTTTCAGACCCACCCTGGATCTCATACTTCAGAGAGATCACTCTTTCTCCTCTTCTGGGGCCATGTTCTCCCTTCATAGCCCCAGGGACATACTACCCTGTATGTGCTCATGATCTCTCTTCTAGATTATACTGTGGGGAACTAGGTTCTTAGAATTCCCTTCCTACGTGGCCCTGAATCTCTTTCAGGGCTTGCACAGGTCTCTTCTTGGGCCTGGTCCCAGAGTGGACGGAACAGCTAGATACCTACTCCTGCATTTGTCCATGGCCAGCTGTTGAGGAAGTGGTGGAAGGTGACAGAACTTGCATGCACAAGGCAAGAATATCCATATATGCCCTCCATCACGAGTTCCCCACAGTACAGGATGGAGCTGGTGTTAAGAAGACAGGCATCTTAGGGAGCCAGGGGACCTGCCACACTAAAGGATCCAAGAATTCGAAATTTGTTTTGCTTTTCAATCATGAAAGTCAATATAAGAAGCTAGAACGTATTTTGTTTAGCTAGTCGACTTACCATTTTTAGACCTAAAACATGTGGGTCTCCATTTTTACACTTGCTTGGGCTCTGCAAACTTTGCGAGTAGGGATGAGTATACCGTGTCAATCCAAGATGGGTTATTCACTGCTTTTATGATGACAGTGATTCGAATTTGTCATTAGTGAAGGATTGTTTCTGCACTGACACAAATGCATTTTTCAGTCTATCGAAGAGATTTTTATGCTCCACATTCTAGAGCAATTTTTAATCTAATGTCAATAATTTATGACAATACCAGAAAAGGGGATATAGTTTTTAATGCAATGGAAAACAAAAATGTCAGGCTGGATTCTGGTTTTAAGAAGTGACTTTCTCCATGGATGCTCATTTTATTTAAATTTCTAGATACGCTTGCTTAGCTTCTTTAGGAAAGGACACTGAGAGGTCTGAGTAGCAAATTAATGAATTGTCTGCATTTTGGTTTATTTCAGAGAGAGCGCTATCGAAATATTTACACAACTTCAATTCTAAAACACTGGTGAGTAGGCCTCAGCATGCAGCAGATATTACTACAGTAATTATCTTAGGCTATCGTGCTCACTTGTGTCAAGCTCTGCAAACCACATAGGCACTGACGTCTTGTTAAATGCATCCTGACACTGCCCCAAATTCTGTTTTATGGTCTAACACTATTTAAGAGGCTTAGTTGCCAGGGAACCCAGTCATCATAGGATCTTGCTTATGTTCAGGTTCTTAACAGCAATCTTGGAGAAAAGCATCACTGCAAAATGCCAGTTAGTACACATGCTGTTATTTGGACATCTTTGTTCAAAAGGAATAGGATAGATTTTATTTCTCTTAGCTTCCTCACCATATGATTTAAATCAATTGATTATTTGAAATAGATACTGGATACCATCATCTTATTGGTTTGGTCACACATAGTATAGTAGTAAAATAATATCCTGAAGATATTAGGAGTTTGCCCACTGTTTTGATGAGACTCAATGCCGGAATAATTCCTTTCTAGTGTTAACAGCCACAGCTCAATCCAAAGTTTTCAGAAAAGGGGGACAGTTCCTCTTTCGTCTCTCCCATTCAGACAGTCCACGTGCCCAAGACAAAGTCTTTCACAAACCCAGATGTTGTTCGGGCTGCTTGTCCTTGCTCTGTGGCGCCATATTGCTTTCACACTCTATGCAGCTCTCTTAGTTGCGAATTGTCTTGCCCTGCCAGCACAGGGCCAAATTGGCATTTGCTCCCACATCTCTCTTCTAGACCAGTCATGGTTGTCACCACTAGCACCACAGACACTCCCCTGCCAATGATGCTCATCACTATGCCCCTGCCTGCCAGCCACCATGATTCCACTACTGCTGATTCTGTCTGCTATCTCACCACATTAACTTTCTGGAGAAGCTGTAAAAAGAAAGACACCTGGGCTATAGACTCCGAAGCCCACTGTTCTTCACTGGAGTAGAGTGAGTCAAGGCAGTTACCTACCTTTCTCTACAAAAAGGATGGAGAATTAAATTTCCTTTCTCTGATTAGCCAAATGTGATTAGCATCCTGTCCTCCAAGATGACCTTTTAGTATCTTGTAAGTCTCTTATAACAGTTGCCTGTGTCTCCTTCTGTCTATTTGCTGCAGGTGTTGTGAAGACAGTGTGTGACTTGCAGATCTGTAGCTCTAAGATGTACTCCTGTCACACCATGAGTGCCCTGTAGTTGTTCCTTAAACTGAACTGAACCTCAAAAGCTTAGGGCAACAACATTAAAGGCATCCTTCAACACTA
Organism: Solenodon paradoxus; assembly: GCA_004363575.1. Classification (NCBI taxonomy): domain Eukaryota; kingdom Metazoa; phylum Chordata; class Mammalia; order Eulipotyphla; family Solenodontidae; genus Solenodon; species Solenodon paradoxus. The sequence goes on from RJWH01000090.1 coordinate 1,262,712, forward strand.
CGGTGTGTGTCTATTCATCTTCTTCCACAGTCTTAATTCACCTTCCCAGCCAATAACCCCAAATTATGATAAAACAAAACAAAACAAAAAAGTCCCCTTATTATTTACAACCAGCCCTGTTCTCCAGCCAGCCTTCCGGGGCATATGCAGGCTGTCAGTCTCGGTGGCTGAAGTTTTAACACAGTAACTCAAAATTAGTGGTATGACTAGGAATGGAGGGGGAAGGCTGTTTCTCTTTGGACACTGTGCACTATGTATGCCCTGTAAGGGCTTCAACCTTTCAAGATGGCCCCCAATATCTACTCAGTGGTAAAAATGGGATCAGGAGAGATGGGTACAAACGAAATGAAACAGAAGAATAAGACATAGAAGAGGTCCACTTCTACAAATATTCACTCTAAATTCCTATTCTAATAATAGCATTGTTAGCTAAATTATAACTTCATGATCCTCTAACAGGAGACAAATCTTACTTCTGCCATTTGGTGTTCATAAGTGATACTACTCAGAAGAATTATTGTCTGAGTGTGGGATGTGGCTACCTCAGCCATCTTACCCCTCTGAGGAGATGTAAAGGTTGTTCCTTAGTTTGGAGACAAGCTGCCATTTGCAGAACCGCTGTGAGTGTTTACAAATCAGCCTCTTTGACAAAGAGTTTTGTGTGTTAGGCTACCCCTCCTAACTACCTCAGGCACAGTCTTGGCCACAGTTCTGAGCAATCAACAAGCAGTGCCATTTAAATTTTTTCTTCAGGGGTACTTAAAGTTTTTGTTTTGTCTTTCAACTTGGTGTCCTCCACCTCGGCCAATGAAAAGTACTGATATTTTCTGAGAATTCATTTCAGAATAATTCCACTTCAAGATAGTAGGAGAGAATGGATGAGTTCCTGTTGAGAGATGGCAGAAAGGTATTGATTGACAATTTATGATTCAACAAATGCTTAAAGTATGTTTAGTGAGGATGGTACTAAGTGAAAAGAAGTAAAGGGCATAGAATGTAAAAAGACATAGTCCTTCACCTAGGACAAATGAAATAAAAGCGAAATGAAACAATCGGGACATCAAACTAAAAAGCTTCTGTACTACCCTTAAAACAAAATGGCAACCCACAGAATGGGAAAAGAAATTTGTACAACATATATCAGACAAGAACTTAATCTCCAAAAGATAAAGAGTTCATACAGCTCAACAAAAAAAGTAAATGACCCACTCAAAAAATGGGCAGAAGAACTGAACATCTTTTTAGAGAAGACATTCGGATGGCCTACAAACACATGAAAAAATGTTCTATATCACCCATCATCAGAGAAAAGCAAATAAAAATCATGAGATATATTACTTTACACCAGTGAAAATGGCCTATAGCAAAAAGACTTGAAGCAACAGTGCTGGAAAGCGGGTGTAGAGAAGAAGGGAAACTCCTACACTGTTGGTGGGAATGCAAATCAGTGCATCCTGTTTGAAAAACAGCATGGAGTTTCCTCAAAAAAAGAAAAAACAGCAACAAAGCTGTATTCAGTCCAGAAATTTTATTTCTAGTCATATACACAGAAAATACAAAAACTTTAATCAGGAAAAACAACTGCACACCTGTGTTTATAGCAGTGCCGTTCACAGTAGCCAAGACATGGAAACAACCTCAATGCCCATCAGCAGATGATGGATAAAGAAGCCACGGTCTATGTGCTCAATGGAATTCTGTGCAGCTGTTAAAAAGAATGAAATTGTGTCCTTTGCAACAATCTGGATGGAACTGCAGGGGATCATGCTAAGTGAAATAAGCCAGAAGGAAAAAAGAAAAGTACAAGATGGTTTCATTCATATGTGGAATATAAAGAAACAAAACAGACAGACAAACCCCAATAAAATCCACAGGATGCAAGACAGTAGCTACCAAGGTGGAAAGAGGGAAACTGAAGAAAACAGGCAATAAGGTGATGGTAAAGGGCATTGAATTCTTGTGGAGGGGCAGTGTGAAGTGTCACAGACTAAGGTGCAAATTCAATAGCCTAAAATAAATATAAATAAAAGAAATATTAAAATTATTTTTAAAGTCCTTGGTTTCAGCTAGCTGATAGTTGAACATCGGGGAAAACACAAGCAAACCACCAATTATAAGTATGTTATGATTTGTTATGCTATGTCATGCTATATTATGGTAGAGTTATATTTAGGTACAAAGGAATATTTGCAATAGGAAAAGAGAAAGGTTATTTAATAAGACTGGGGGTGGTAACTTTAGGAAATGCTTCCAGATTCACGATTAAGCTAAATTTTAAAGACCAAGCATGATACGGAGGTGAGGGCAGAAGGAGAGAGCAGGGACACTGTGGGCAAACAAAGGTATGGGGGTACAAAACGCAGTATGAATGACCACCATTAAAAAAAGTCAAGAGATAACAAAACTGGTGAGGATATGGGAAAGGGGGAACCATTTTCCACTGTAGGTAAAAGTATAAACTGGTACAATCAGTATGAAGGTTATTCAAAGAATGAAAAATAGAACTACCAAATAATCCAGCAATTAGTTGTGTTGAAGAGATAGCTATACCCACATGCTCACGGCAGAATTATTTACAATAATCAACATATAGGAGCAATCGATAGAGAAATGAATAAAGAAAATGGAAATATATACATATAAACAATGAAATACTATTCAGCCATGAAAAGGCAATCCCGCATTTGCAACAACATGGATAAGCCTTAAGGGCATTGTGATAAGTGAAATAAATCAGCTAGAAAAAGGAAAATGCTGCATGATCTCGCTTATACATGGAATCTAACATGGCATTTGACATCAATCATTTATCGACAAATGAATGATGAATGAATGAAACATGATTTCCAACTAGAAGATCCAGGCTGTGGTCTCTGCTCCTTTTCCCTCAATCATGTCTCTGCTAAATCTGCAGAAGACTTAGCATGTTATCCAGGAAATTAACTATATAATTAAAAAGTATCATTTTTTTAAAGGGGGAAAAAAAGGAAGAAAGGGAGGAAGGGAGGGAGGGAGGAAAGGAGTTAAAAAAAGAAGCATCTGTATTTATTGTGATTTTTCATCCTAGTCAATCAGTCCACCAATCAGTTGCTCACTTTACATGGTCCTCATGTCAGTGTCTCAGTCACCTGAGCCTCAAGGGTATGACCAATAGGTATCATTTTAAGAAACTGACTCAGAATTCTAATAGTCTCTCTGAAGAATAAGAGGAAATGAAATTAGGTAGATGTCTGCTAACGTAGTATCTTGTGAATCCCTGCCTTTCCTTGACTATGATTATAGGATAAATTATTTAAATCATGTCTTTCTTTAGTTATGTAGTAACATATTCAAAGAGATTTACTGACATCTAATTAACCAATAAGCTTCCAAACATGAGGTTTTTTGTTTTTTTTTTTTTACTTTTTAAAAGGAAAGGTACAGGTAGGAATGAAGGCAAGTAGGTAGGTAGGCAGGAAGAGAGAGAAGGAAGAAGTGTTTTATATTTTCATTTAGTTGTTCACACTGGTTGTTCCCCAGGACTCAGGACTCGAACCCAAGAGTATGTGGCCTGCATTCTTTGGAGGCAGTTGACCCAACCACAGCTCCACCAGGGTGCACCTATTTTTCTTACTTTAAGAGCCATGAAAGTACAAGACTAAATACCCAGATGAGGGTAGGCCCTTAGACACTCGTGTCTAATTAGGTGGTTTAACCTAATTGGTTTAACCACCTCTGGGAATCAATTCAATGTCCCTAGTGATATCTGATTCAGGTATCTCTCATAAAAATTGGTGAAAAATTACTTCAAAACACAGGACTTTATAAATTTAACAAAAAGATTAACTGAGAAGACTAAACCCTTACTATTGAATGAACCATATACAATTAGCATCATAAGGAGTCAGATATAAATTCCCAACTGGAATTTGCTCTCACATGAAGTTATAATATATGAAGTTTATTTTCTGAATATATTTAAAATAAGTAAGAGAAATTTACTTCAAATATCCAAGAATTCTAATCCCCTCCATGGAGAAAAAGTGAAAAGAATGACTTCAAGGCAGATCAAAGAAAAAGGAATTCAAATGAGTGACGCCCAGCACAGTAACTGGTAGAGAACAGAACTGTCAACAGTATTTGCTAAGCTGAGTTGGGGCATGGTAAGGACATAGAGATTCATATAATGATGCAAAGAGAATTAAAAAAAAAAAAAAAAAAAAAAAAAAAAAAAAAAAAAAAAAAAAAAAAAAAAAAAAAAAAAAAAAAAAAAAAAAAAAAAAAAAAGCAGAGAGACAGTAAATTAGGCCTTACCACTTAGTAATATGGAGCTGAGTGGGTCAAGCAAGCTAAGAAAAGTTACTTAAAAATTCTTCAAACATTTCCTAAAAATTAGAAGTAGTGCTTCCCAACTCATTCTACAAGTCTAGCATTACTCTGGACCAAACCAAAGACACCTCCAGGAAATAAAAACAAAGACCAGTATGTTATAAATATGAATGAAAAAACACTTCAGAAAATACTAGCAAACCAAATGTGGCAATATATAAAAAGAGTGATACACAATGACCAAGTAGAATTTATTCAGGAATGTAAGGCTGGTTTAATCTAAAAACCAATGCATGTGACACATCATTATCAATAGAATAAAAAGCTAATAACCCCAAGATCATCTCAATAGATGCAGAAAAAGTATTTGACAAAATCCAATATTATCTCATGATTAAAAAAAAAAACAATCTAGAAATAGAATAAAGTGCATCTATGAAAAACTCACAGCTAAAATTATACTTAATGTTGAAAAATTAGACTTTTCCCCTATGTCCAGGAACAGGAGGAGTTCCCACCACTGCTAGATCACATTGTACTTAAAGTTCTAGCTGGGGCTACTAGACAAGAAATATTAAAAAGCACTCAAATTTTAAAGGGAAGAAGTAAATCTATCTCTTCTTAGAGATGAAAGATCTGGTATATATAAAATCCTGACGATTCCACTAAAAAAGTATTAGAACTAAAAATAACATCTGGAAAGTACATAAGACATGATCACTATACAAAAATCATATGTATGTCTATGCTCCTGTGATGAAAATATAATTAAGAAAACAGTCCATTTATAATATCATCAAAAAGAGTAAGACACTTAGGATTCAATTTAATGAAAGAGGTACAGAACTTGTACTCTGAAACTCTAAAGCATTGTTGAAAGATTTAAAGACTTAAATAAATGGAAATACATCCAGTGTTCATGCGTTAGAATTTAAAAGTGTAAATATGGCAATGCTCCTCTAACAAACTTCCAGTTTCTATCAAAATTCCAGAGTCCTTCTTCATAGAAATTGAAAACCTGATTCTAAAACGTATATGAAAATATGAAGGACTCAGAATAGTGTAAACAATCTTAAAAATGAACAGCGATGCTGGCAGACTCACGCTTCCTGATTTCAAAAATTAACTACAAAGTCACTGTAATCAAGACAGTTAGGCACTGGCATAAGGACAGATCAATATAATGAAACTGAGAGTGCAGAAATAAAATTATGTATCTATTGCCAAATGGTTTTCAATAAGACCACCTTGAGACCATTCAATGGGGAAAGAACAGCTTTTTTTTTTTTTTATAACAAATGATGTTGGACTACTCGGCAATTACCTGCTTAAGAATGAAGTCAAAACTTTATCTTCAACATAAATAAAATTTAACTCGAAATGAATCACAGACCTAGATGTAAGAATTAAGACTGCAAAACTTTTAGAAGAAACCATAGGGGTAACTAAATAACTAGGGATTCCACAATGGATTTTTAGATATAACACTAAAAGTGTGAGAAGCAAAGAAAAAAAATTAGACAAATAGAAGTTCATAATATTAAAGAACTGTCCTTCAAATTACACTATCAAGAAACTGCAGAAGAACCTACAGAATGGTAGAAAATATTTGCAAATCTGATAGGGATGCATTTTTTAAATATATGCCAAAGATTTATTTTTTTAAAAAAAAGACAAATAAATCAATTTAAAAACCAAACAAGGGTTCTGAGTAAACATTTCCTCAAGGATGTTAAAGAAATAATCGATAAACATATGAAAAGATGTTTAATGTGATTAGTATCAATGAAATACAAATAAAAAGCACAATGAGATACGAATTCACAACCACTGGCGTAGCTTGAATAAAAAAAGGTAACGTGTTGATGAAGATATGCAGAAATTGGAAACCTCATCCAAATGCTGATGGGAATGTAAGCAGTACCTTCACTTTGGAAAACAGACTGGCCCTTTGTCAAATGACCACACAGTTACCATAGGACCTTGTCATTCCGTTCCTAGCTATATACCCAAGATCAATGAAATTATATGCCCACGCAAAAACGTACACACAAATGTTTGTAGCAATAGTATTTGTAACACTCAAATGATGGAAACAACCAAATAGCAATCAACCGATGAATAGTGTTGTGCATTACGATGGAATATTATTTGGCCATAAAATCAAAGGAAGTATTGATAAAAACGACAACATAGAAGACCCCTGAAAACATTATACTAAGATAAAGAAGTCCATATGAATCCATTTATACAAAATGTCCAGAATAGGTAAATAAGTAAATTAGTGACTGCCAGCGGGTGGGGAAATGGGCAGTGCGTTCTTTTCCTACAAAAGATTGTCATAAATCAGGAGACCTAAAATCACATATATTCTCTCACAGATCTGAAGCCTCAAAGTCAGAAATGACTGAACCCTGCCTCCTCTGAAGGGTCAGGGAAGAATCCTCCCTTGACAAGTTCCAGTTTCTGCTAGTTCCTGGGGGTTGCCGGCAGTCCTTGTCTCGTATCTGCGTCTTCACGTGGCTTCGCCTCTGTCCTATATGTGTGTGACCTCTTCTTACAAGGCCACAGGTACATGGATTTAGCGTCCACGCTAATTCATCTTAACTAATTACATGTGCAAAGACCTCATTTCCAAAAATGGTGACATTCTAAAATTCCAAAGAGACATGAATTTTAAGGCGACAACCCACTGGAGGGAGGGACCGCGGCAGGTATGGAGTTTCTTTTTGAGATTATAAAAAAGTCCTAAAATTGACTATGATATGGCCATCATACACATCTGTGAATAAACTAAAATCCATTTAATGATGTACTTTCAATGGGAGAATTATACAGTGTGTGAAATATGTCTCCAAGAAGTTCTCTAACAGTCAAGAAGAGCTGAGAGTCAATAGACCCCACTAAACAAACGTCTAAAGGAGACCTAGGCAGAAGGAAAATTACTCAGAAAAGCAATGGGAGGTGCAGGAAGGAACGATCGATATGAGCTGGAAGTGAAGTCCCTGAAAGTCAGAGGCTTCTTTGTGTTTGCTGCTCGAGCCCTAGGCCTGTGGTAGGAATTCAAACCGTCTGTGTCAGAGAAATACTTGAGCAAACAAATTGGCAATAGAAGCATAAATCTACATAAACGATGTCATTAAATAACCAAGTCTAGGTGTGTCTGGGTGACTTAGTGGTTCAGTCTGGCCAGTGCAGGTCACCTGCAGCCTGAGAACACAGGTTTGCATCCCGGAGTCACGGGAAACAACCAAGATGAACAACTAAATTAAATAAAAATGCTTCTTCCTCCTCTTTGAGCTGCCTGCCTCAGTAGCTCACCTTCCTTCCTGCCTATGTTTTTCCTTGAAAACAAAATAAGATGTCTAGTTGGTAAAGTCAAAAAACAGACAAGAGAAAACAAAAATGTGGATAATTGCATGCACTAGAGCTATGGCGTGTTTTGGAATTTCTGAGATGGGCGCAAGATACTGATTAATTTTGGATTTTATAACTTAAATAGTTCTGAAAATATCTCAAAACTAACCATGAAGAGAATAAAGGGAATAAACCTGGGGATAAAAGAGATAAGGGAAGTTCAATTAACCTGAGAGAAAGAGGAAAAGTAGGAAAGAATAGATAATGTGTGACAATGAGAAAACAAAACATGAAAGGACAGAAAAGAACTCCACATGCATCAGAAATAGATGTAAAGACACTAACCCTTCCATATAAAAGACAGATTGCTACAGGAGAGTCAAAACAAAGTCAGCCTAATGCTGCTTAAAGATCACATCTAGAACATAACAGCACAGGACACACACACACACACACACACACACACACACACACACGCCTTTAACCCAAATTTTAAAGCCAAATGTATTTCCAAATTCAGATTAATTCTAATTTAAGAAACGAATGCAGAGAATTTGTTATTAAATATTCGCTAAAAGGACCGGTCCACCTGTGACAATAGCAAACTAAATAGGTTCTAAGGCAACAATATTATTAAGAGTTACTGAATAATTATATTTGATAATATTCTATATAGTGATATTTTCAAAAGCTTCAATTTAATGTTATATCTTCAAGAAGAGAAAATAATTCTAAATTTTTACTCTTATACCTCCCAAGCATAAAGAAAAATAGATTGTACAACAAGGGAAAACTGTTGTACATATCAAATAATTTTCAATGAATTCAACCCATCTAGTCAGCATTTCAGTGTATGTCTCAATCCAATTGGATTACAATAAATCAGCAAAGAGTGAGTGTTTTCATAGACGAATGTCTTCCAGTGGAATGTGCTGGGCGAAGTCCCTTATATGCAGAACTCCTCTGAGGACATGAACCAACAAAGTAGGATAGGTATCCCCTCTTGGAAGATTAATTTGTCCGAAGTCATACTGCTAAATATCAGTTTGGATTCAAACTTAGTTCTGTTTGACTCCCCAAATCCAAGAGATTGTCAACGTATCATGCAATAAGCATTGTGCCCTGATTTAGTAAAATTAAAATGGCAGTCATTACATAGGAGAATTAAAATCAGGCCTAGGGATCCGTACATAAAATCTATTAGCATTTTCCAGGTCCAAGTACAAAAGGCACATTCTAAGAGATTCCATGATCATCCTCCTCCTACCTCTCCCTCAAACCTTGCCATTTTCTCCCTGATCTTAGGACAGCTTTGAAATGAGATGAACTTAACACGCCTAAGATATTCTGATCAAAAATATAACACAAAAATACAGGCTTGTTTGAGTAAGGAGTGAATTTAGAATTTAAAATGTAAATCCTTTTAAAATCTGTTTTAAATGTTTTTCTACCCTCGTTCAATTATCATCCATAAAATAGACAAGAGAACATAATTAGAACTAAAATTGTTCACAGTAACAGAAGTTGGCATAAAAATATACAGAGATAAAGTCTAAAAATAAAAACAACATATTTGAGCTCATGTTTAAAGAATATTGGAGACATAAGAAGTAAAATAATAGAAGGTATGCACTTCTCTTTGCTAGAGATGCCAGAATTCTTAAGATAACACACGGTTCATGTCTCACAAAGAACCTTGGAGCAAGATGGAGCGGTGCATTCTCAAAATCGACCACAAGAGGGAGCTCATCAAAAGGGAGTGAAAGGTCACACTGCCCTGTAAATGCACCGGAAGAGTTAAGTCCCTGGCGAATGGGGGGTTAGGAATATTTTTATATCCAGGGGCTGTTGGCTGGAATTGGTAAAGGCTACACATTAAGATTTTTCCTCCTACATTATTGCTGTATTGTCAATCCTATTCATATAATGAATTCTGAGGGACACTGTATACAAATCTTCCCAACTCCGGGGTAAAACACACTAAATGAAATGAATTGCTCGCCCAGAATAATTCCAGCAGGCGTCAGCAGGAAGTGAATCTTGTTTACGTAGGCTTTACCAAAAAAAAAAAAAAAAGGGAAATAGAAGGGATTCGACCTATACTTAACTTTTCTAAAGGAGGAAAAGAGATGCAAATTTAAATGCTGTGTTCCTTATAAACCATTGTAGAGTGAGACACATCAGATTCCGGTCGTATTATGTTTCAAAAGTGCGCATAGCCACTGTCTCAGTATCATCTGTTCACAGCGTTGGTGCAGAGCTTCTCTCAGGTCAGTCATTCCTTCAGATGGCTTCCACTGACAACGCCTGCTGTAGATCTGATGAATCTACCAAGATACTGCTGGGCTTCTAAGCACCTAACAGCCAAGAGGTGACACGCATGGAAGGGCCAAGAAGAATCTGGGGTCAGGCATTTGTGTGTTTGAACGCTGACTCTACTTCTTACTGTTTGTAACCTGGAGTTTTCACTTGTCTGATCCTCTATGTCCTCATCTAGAGACTGGGAATCAAAATAGCGTCTACCCCATAGAGGGATTGCCCAAGTCAATGAAATAATGTAAAGCTTAGAATAACCTGCATGGTTCAAGAATATAATTCATTTATTCACAATTACTTATGGAGCGCCCGTGGTGTGCCAAGCACTAATCTAGGTGTCTGGATGCATCCAGGAACAAAACGTGAATAACCCCTGCCATTTGCAGACTTGTATTCTATCAAAAGAAAGTAGACTAGGCATTCTAAGTAAGGCAAGCTAGGAGGCAAGAAGGCAGTAAGTGCTATGTGCTGGTGGCATAGGTCTTATTTAGAAGGTGGGGCTGGAGTAAAGAATTGGAGGCATGAAATGATACCAAGGAGCTATTGGGAGCTAAGAGGAGGAGTCCCTCCCTCCCTCCCTCCCTCTGTCCCTCCCTCCTTCCCTTCCTCCTTTCCTTCCTTTCTCTCTCCTTCCTCTGTCTGAAGGCAACAGGCAGGCAGGCAGGCAGGCAGGAAGAAGGAAAAGAAAGAGGAACATGCTTATTCGTTCCTTTTCATTATCCCCACCAGTACTCGGGTCTCCAACCTAAGTCCTTGGGCTTTATGTGGTATGCACCGCCACCACCAGTTTAGTGTCTGAGCCACTAGGGTGTGCCACAGGTAGATTTCAAGCAAAGGGAACTGCTGATTCAAAGACTGCACCAGAAGAATACCTGGCTCCTTCCAACAACAGATAGGGAGTCCCAGGCTGAAGCAAAGAGAACACCTATGAATTGGGTGGCCTGTTCCAACACCACATTACACGAGGTGTAAAGCAGCATGGCATCGTCTCCTTTTTAAACCTGTTGTCATATTTGTTCTCTTTATTAAATTTTTCCAAGATCATCAGTCTGAAGCCATTTTTTAATTCTTTCTCTAATTCGTTCTTTTTTTTCTATTTTTTTCTTTTTAATGCCTTTGAATTTATCCCTTTGTTGTTGTTATATTTTTTTTTCCAGTCAAGATAGACAGATTAAGACCAGGCACTAAGAGCAAATCATGCAGTGTCCTTCTTTGTAAGTTGAAAAACTGTAAAACGCTGTGAAATCAGAGGATTTCTTCTTTTAAGTGCCCATGCATTATCTCTGAGTATGTGCTTAATTTGCTCTCAGGTATTCAAAGCAGCTATTTCCTTGTCATCATTCTTGTCACCTGCGTCTCTTCAAAATTAGATGTTTAATTCATCTTCCCCTTGAGCACATCCCCACTATAATCTATACCAAAAAAAAAAAACCTTTCTGATTGACCTTTCTGAGATCATGTATTTATGAGTCAGCTCTATACTTCAGGATTTTGTAATGACCACTCAGTACTGACCAGATAAAGTCTAAATTGCAGTACTTATCCTCACAATTATGAACAACCTTAGGTTGGAAACCAGCTTTAAAATTTCAATTGTAGTTCCAGAAATGATTAGCATGAGGACAATGCAAGCACTTAACTTTTGTCCAATTGATTGGACAAGGAGAGAAAGACGAAAACTCACTGTCAAGTTCACCCACTCTGAAGACTTTTGATTTTTTTCAAGTCAGGCTTCTTGGGATGTAATTTTAACAGAGTAAGGTTTACTCTTTATAAAAAATTTTGGTTTTGGACCAATGCATATGGTTCTTTAAGCATTGTCAGAAGATAGAGAAAAGGTAGAATACTCGAAACCACGACCTGGCGTCTCTTTGAAGTCAGCTCCACCCTCTGCACTGGCAATCATTAATCTGTTCCTATAGGGTTTTTTTTCCCCCCTCTGAATGTCTTATAAATGGAATCATCCAGTATATGACCTTTAGAGCCTGGCTTCTTTCACTTAACATAACGTATTTGAGTTTCATCCATCTTGTTGTATGAAATCAATTGTTTGTTCCTTTTGCTGAGTAGTATTCTTTTGTGTAGATGGACCCCAGTTTGTTTATACATTTACCAGTTGAAGAACATTTGAGTTGTTTCTGATTTGGGGCAATTATAAAAAAAGCTTCTGTAATCACTCATGTATAAGTTTGGGGTGAACATATGTTTCCATTTTTCTTAGGTAAATACATAAAAGTGGAATTGTTGGAACATGTGGTGTGCTAAACTTTCTAAGGATTTACCAAATTGCTTTCCAATGTGGCTCTAACCATTTTACATTCCTACCAGCAATATCTGACTGTTCTTTTTTCCTAGAACCTCACCAGAACTTGGTATTGTCAGGTTTTTGTAAGTTTTTAAAATCATTAATCAACCCTAATACGTATATTTCATTGTGATTTTAATGTGTCTTTCCCCAGTGACACTGAACAATTTTTCATGTGTTAACTTGCCAGGGCTGTAGGCTCCTTAGTGAAATACCATTCAAACCTTTTGAAAATGTCTCATTTGTTTATCCTGATTGAGTTTTGAGAATTCTTTATAAGCTGGATACAAGTTCTTTCACAAATACAAGGTTAGCAAATATTTTCTCCTAGTCTGTGATTTGTCTTTAAAAAAAAAAAAAAAAAACACAAGCAAAAACAAAAAGTATAGGCAAGAATGAAGGCAAGCAGAGGCAGGCAGTCAAGAAGAGTGAGAGAGGAGGAAGAAGCATTTATTTATGTTATTTAGTTGTTTATCTTAATTTTCCCCCAGGCACCAGATTGGAAACCGAGTCCTTGGGATGTGTATAGATTCCATCTGGCGTTCTTATCCACCAGGCCACCAGGATGTGCCAATTTGTCTTTTTTTTAAGTGACACATAAGAGTACTCCCAATGGTATATAATCCTGAATTTTAACGTGTACATGGGTTCAAGTCAACACCTCTACTAGCAAGCGACAGAACATTCCAGCACTTTAAAAGAATGACATCATGCAGTCTCCAGCCCACCCCAGCCCAGCCCACCCCAGCCCACTCCACCGTGAGGTCAGACGCCCCATCCCAACTTCTGGCAACCGGTTCTCTGCTGCATAGTTTCGCCTTTTCCAGCATCTCAGTGAAGGCATAGAGTACATAAGCATTTTTGACTGACTTCTTCCTCAGAGCATAATACTACGCACTAGTCTGTTGCATGGATATACCACAGCTTATTTTCCCACAAAGGGACAACTGCGTTGCTTCCAGTTTGGGGCAATCAGGAGTTTTAGAAAATAAATGCAATTCTCATGCTGAATAAATGCGAAATGTTAGACACTCTTGAAGACAACGGGTTTAAGCGAGAGCTTTGAGAAAGAAAGTCAGCAAAGAAGAGCTGTGAGAATTGTGGTGGGAAATTCCATCAGGGACCCGTTCAGTGAGGATGCTGTGCCCATAGGGAGTAAGAGAGAGTCCGCTCAGTTCGAGGAGCACCGGGGCCAGGAAAGTTGTTCCAGATCAACACTGGGACTGGCAGCTGGATGCAGGGAATAGTAACTGTTGGTACCATTAGGAAGCTACAATCACATTCAATATTTTACTTACGTTTTTACAATTTTTCTTCCCTACTTCTCAGAAAGCACTACAGTAATAAAAATCAGTTTGCCCAGAACAGCTAAAACCTAAATCAGAAGGAAAATTCAGAAGCCATATAGAGAAAGAAGCAAGGAAAAACTTCCATCTGAGAGCCTGAAATTAGGTGTTTATTTGTTCTCTGAGTTTCCTAGAGAGAGTTTTGGGCAAAAAGAGATCAGTCGTGTTCTTTTGGCTAATAAGAGGAAAATCAGTTTTCCTGTCTCTACATACTTAGGTGAATTTGTCACAGAGTTTCTTAAAGAACTAAAGGATCTGCTGAACATCTTGAAAAACAGCTACTTGACAGGAGATACAAAGTTTTCTTCACAGGCAATCGCTATGTATTTACCTGTAGCATGAGCTTTCAGAACACAGCGGAAAAACTTCTGGGTGTACACAGAGTTTCTCAGATGCCATCAGTGATGTCACCTGGGTCGAAACTGCCGCTGCTGCTGGATGTGGAGTCCAAAGCCCTATCTCACACCAGTCAAACAACTTTTGGGGGGACTAGATCCAAGACTGTGAGACATTAAAGTTTGATTACAACCTCTGTAGAAAAGTCTGGCTGCTCTGAGGTCATAGAATAATGTAGAAGCAGAAATGGAAAGATTTAGGAAAATGAATAATTAACATATGCTTTAAATTGTCTCTCTTGATATTAATTGCCTGCACTGTGCTTTATGCAGCCAATTAAAGGCTGAGTTTTTGGAACGTGTCTGGGGCACAAGCCTCCAGTATTATTGACAGAACTTGATCACTTAAATACTTTGAAATGTGTACGTCTACCAAAGAGACTGTACTTTAAAGCTTATCTCTAGGCGTGGCCTAGTGGTTTTGTCCTCCAGGCACACTCCAATACATCCCAGGGTCTCCGGTTCAAGACCCAGGGTTAGAAGAATGACCAAGATGAACAACTAAATAAAATTAAGCGCTCCTTCCTCCTTTCTCTTCTTGCCTGCACCTTTCCTTTAAAAATAATAATAAAACTTATCTCTAAAATCAATGATCAAGAAAAATAAGAGTTTGCTTATATTTTCATTTCTATTTGCACAATCTGTTTTAAGCACGTTAGCACACAGCATGTCAGCATCTGCACCATCCGTTACAAATGAGACATAAACACAGACCAGAAGACCCTGGACTTGCAAACACCTTGCCTGCAGCTTTAGTTTATACATGTGCCTGAAAGTCATAAACGATAGGTCTTTAAAAAATGTATATTCTCACGTTTAGACAGTGCTCTTGTGGCTAGTTGAGATGGCCAAAGTATTATAGTCTACGTTTCATGAAGCTTTTTATTTTTACTTTAGGAAACCAATAGAGGATTTGGCAATTTTCTCTTTAAAAGAGGATAAATAGAAGAATCTAACTAGTGAGGAATAAGTGAAAGTTTCAAGTCCAAAAAACACTGCATTTATTTTATAATTCCGTTTGTGCTTAGACTTAAGACATACCCAAAGATCTTGATATATATAAACTTCCTGGGGGAAGATGCCAGCCTATATAACAATATCAAAAGTCATTTTCTGTGTCTGGCAGCAAAGAGTATTTGGGAAGCCCATGTGGGTATATGTGAAGTGCTGGATATATTACAAAGCTTGCAAAAGAGTTTACATTTTAGGGAGAAGAAAATTAACACCCTGCTAATGTCAAAAGACCTGTTGGAATAATTCAAATTTCTAAAACACAATAAAAAAATAGGAAAAATACTACCACTAAACATAGCACAATATTGAACTTCAGAGCCATCAAATTTAAAACACTTCTTTGCCTATCAGAATGTACAAAAATTCAATAACTGCCACTGTTGTGTGGTTTGGAACTAGAAAAACAAACTATGTGAGCATTACTTTTGATATTTGATTAGATTTAACTTTCATTTCTATTGAACCCAATTCTTTTTGGCTCATGGGCTGAAAAATTGTGATTATAAATTTCTCAGTCCGTCTGGGACACTCTTTCTTTTCCCAACCCCCATTTTCAGATCCCACGGACTGCACTTCCTAGAGAAATTTTATGGTCTCTGTTCTCATTTCTACACAGTATTCTGTATTATACATACATCTAAACATATCATTATGATGTCTGCCTTGAAAGAACTTTGATTCATCCAGTTACCCTAACACTTGATTCCTTTTCAATCTTGCCGGAAGTTAACTCGGAGTTCCCCGATTTTTCAACATTAAATCTTTTAGACTCATTCCAGGCCATTTTTTTTTTTTTTCTAGTCCTGGACTCTTTCTTAAAATGACCCCTTTTAGTTCAGCCAAATGTAAACAAAACAGAATTTCAGCTCCGCTCTGGTAAGCGCTGTGTTTAGACTATGACTTGCTGCAGGCCATTGCTTTCAAAGGGGAGATTGTCATCTCTGGGTATTGTTGAAGATGAAAGATGCCAGCGATGGAGAAGTCAGGACTGTATATATACATACATATTTGCTCATCGCAACATCAGCATAATGTTAGAGAAAAATAAGCTTTAGATGTAAATAAAAGCATCTCATCATGGATGACCACTGACATAAAATGCAAAACTGCAAAATGATCTTACACTCATTACAATAACTATTTACAGCCCCATCTTATTTCAAAATGGATTTCATTGGATGCTTCCATTTATATGAAATGTCTGTAATAAGCACATCCCTAGAGACAGAAAGTCCATTGGGGGTTGGCTAGATGAGGAGAACAGGAGAATGACTGTAAATGGGTCCAGGGTTTCACGTGGGGATAACAAAAATGTTCTACTATGAGATCATGGTGATCACTGCAGAACTCTGTGACAAAACGGAAAATGTACCAAGTTGTGCACTTCAGTAAGGTAAATGTTATGCTGATGTCCATTACATCTCGATGAAGCTGGGTTTTTTAAAAATGGGTTTACGAAGCTCCAATCAGTCAATAAAAAGATGATAGACAAAACAACAATGAGATATCACCTCACACTGGTGAAAATGGTTACTATCCAGAAGAATGGAAACAAGTGATGGAGAATATGGAGAAAAGGGAACTCTTATACACTGTTATTAGGAGTGTAAAATAGTTCAATTATTGTGGAAAGCAGTATGGAGAGTCCTAAAAAAATTGAAAATGCAAATCCCAAATGATCTTCTACTGGGTATTTACCCTAAAAAGACAACAACAATTATTCACAGGAGATATAGGCATCCCCATGTTCATTGCATTGTTTATTGTTTATTTACAATACTGACCGATGAGTGGATAAAGATTCATTTTATATATACAATGGAATACTATGCAGCTATCAAAAGGCAATATCCTGCCATCTGCAGCAACATGGGCAGATCTGGAAGGAATTGTGCTTAGTGAGATGATCCAGAAAACAAAAGGCAGACTCTTCATACATGGTGTATAGAGACATCAAGTAAATGATTGAACTAAATTAAAAATATACTTTAAAAAATGAACTAAAACAACAATTGATTGTGAGCCAAATAAAAGCAAATCAGTGGGTGTGGGAAGAGATGGGGGAAGTGCAAATGGGATAAAACTGATTGACTGTAAAGGAAAAAGTGAAATAGGGATGAATTTACTGCATTATATACAGATGTAGGCTTACTGATAGGTGCCTTAAACCTATTTAATGTTACAATGCAATATTCCTTCAATGAAATCAATTTTTTTTAAAAATGATAAGCAATCCAATAGAAAATAGGTAAAAAGGATATGCATTCGAAATTCCCAAAGGAGAAACCATAATTGGACCCAAGAGTGGTTGGGAAAGTGCAAAAACAAACAAAGGGATATTTCAAACCCATTATATTGGCAAAAAATAGAAGAATTCCAAATACTATCAGAATGGGAGCATGAAAGTAACCGGTGGGAATGTAAATAGGTGCAACAGCTTTGGAGGGCAATTTGGCAACATATCAAAGTTAAAGAAAAAAGATAGAAAGAAAGACATAACTTGCAACCCAGCTGCACCATTTCTCCAGGCACATGCACACAGAGACCTCCATTATCACTGCTTCTAAGAGGGAAAAATGAAAACTACTCAAATACCTTTCAATAACAGGATGAAGAATTAAGCCATCATGTGTCTATATAGTGAAATACTATGTAGCACTAGTGGGAAAATGTATTTATTAAGCACATGCCCCAGGGTTTTATTTGAAGAGTGACTAGGAAACATTAAATTAAGCTAATGGTTGTCTTTGCAGAGAACGACATTTAGCTCACATTTGACTATAAATTTTAGCAGCCAATACAAAGAGGGAAATCTGATCAACTGCAGAATTAAAGACTATGATACAAAAGCAAATAGCTGTCGTGACAATAAGACCAGAGAGAAATCTCCGACAGGGTTTCAAAAAGAGACCTTTAAGGTCATCCTCATTCTCTCGTCCATGGAGCTGCCTCCCATTTTCCTAAGGCACATCCCCATCCTACAGTCTCCAGGCTGGGCTTTCTCAGAAGGCTCACTTTTGAGAGCAGGGGTTAGAAACTAAGGTGCCAAAGTCTAACTTGGCCAGAGCAGTGTTTAAATTTTTCAATTTGAATACCGGAGGTAGCATGTAACCTCTTTAGAATAGCACTTTGAAACAGAACTTTCTGCAATGATTAACCCTTTCTGCTCTATCCAGTGTTTTATCCAACAGCCACATGTTTCTACCTACAGAGTATTTGAAATGTGGCTACTCTGCTGGAGGAATTGCATATACATTTTATTTAACTGTAGCTAGTTTTAATTTAATAGTCATGTGGCTATCAAATTTAAGTTACACATGTCTACTGAATTTAGTTTAAAGAGAAGAGGAAGGGGAAGGAAGAAGCATTGGAAGGAAGGAAAGGAAGGAGGAGGAAAGGAAGGAGGAGGGGAGGGTGGGAGGGGAAACACTTTAACTTATTTTTTATTTATTTTGGTTGTTCCCCCAACCCCAGTTGTGAACTCTGGTCCTTGGGCTTTATATGGTCCACACCCCAGTTGCTGGCTTAGTGCCTAGGCCACCATTACCAGGGTGCCTCTCTATTGAATGCAAATAGTCACATATGCCTATTGCAAGTACATCTCTAGAAGGTCACAGTCCCACCATTCTCTACTTTATTACCACCCCCACACCCCACCCACTCTTGCTGGGCCAGTGTCGCACAGTTAAGCTATCTGTCCTCTGGAGTGGTATTTGTAACTCAGGTACTGTTTAAGTACTGTGTCGCAAGGAATGGACAGACTAATTTTATTGTGCATCCTCCTTTGTTCAATTCTTTAATAAATCTCCTTTCCATCTGAGAAGCACCGGGTTTGTGTCTGACACAGCACTTACCATCTCAAGGGCGACACAGGCCAATCCAGGACAGCACTGCAGGATGAGTAAAGCATGTGGTAGGAACACGAGGTCCACAGGAAGCATCAGGATGGAGGCGTTTAAAACCTAACTGAATTTGGCAGTCCTGAGAAGTGCCCTGTCGGTGAGAATTAAAAATCAGAACAGGTCAGCTGGGCTGGGGCCCAGTTCTCACAAGAGGAAGCAACCAACAACACAGGCTTTTCTAGGGAGTCAAAGAAATTCACTGGGATTTAGAGTGTGGGGATGAGACGATTGTGAAAGATTGGCAAGGGAGGAATCATGTTTGAACCATGTTAAACTGACTTTGGACTTCACCCTGAGGGCAATTAAAATAAAACACACAGACTGAAAAAAATGTTAACAGAGGAGTAGATTCCTGTCATTTCTACTCAAAATAAATCCACCGGCATTACCACCTGAAACAGCAATCCCACTTTAAAGATATCGAAGAACTGAAAGGAGAGACTCAAATAGATATCTGTAGACTGATATTCATAGCAGCCTTTGTCACAGTAGCCAAAAGATGGGAACAACCCATGTTTCCACTGAAGGACGAAGGGATAAACAAAAGGTGGTACATACAGTGGAGTGGGCTTGGGTCTCAAAAAGGAAGAGAATTCTGACACACACTACAACATGGATGAGCTTGAGGACACTCTGCCAGGAGATTGTCAGAGACAAAAAGCCAAGTGCTGTGTGATCCCAGTTATATGAGGTACCAAGTCACATTCACAGAGACGGAAAGTCGAGTGGTGGCTGCCAGGGACTGGGGGAGGGGGAGGGGAGTTATTATTGAACAGGTCTAGAGTTTCAGTGTGAAAAGATGCAAAAGCCTGGAGATGGATGATGGTTACACAGCAATGTGATTGTGCTTCATGCCACTGAATTGTACACTTGAAATTGGTCAACTGGTAAGTTTCATGTTGATGTATCTTTCTTTTCTTTGCAGCGTTTACCCCTACCCACATTTTTCATATATATTCATTCATTCCTGTGTTCATTGCCTGTCTCTTCTACAATGTCAGTTCCACAAAGATAAGGACAGTTATTTTGTCTGTTATTGACTCCTCAGAGACTGGAACCATAGTGCATATGTAGGAAACTTTTACTAAATATTTGTTGAATGAAAGTGCAATTACATTTGCATTTCAGAAAGAGTGCTGTGGAAGATTAGAATAGGAGAAACCAGTGGGCGGCCCTTGTAGAAATCACACAAGCCGCTGAGATAGCAGGGATGTGGGGTGACTGGGCACAGAGAGATTTAGGGATACAAAGACATTTAGAAAAGAGAATCAAAAGCTGAGCTAGAAAACTCAGAAGAGAACAAGTTTGGGAAAGAAGCAAGCTTCATTTTAAATTCATTGAGTGGACCTTCTCTACAGAAATGTTCAGTGACTTTGCAGATCACTATGTTCAGCAGTGATTGGGCTAGAAATGTAGGTTTGGCAGTTTGTCAATTTAATTGTGGGGACATTTTAATAACTACTGAGCAGCAGTTAGGTGGAAGTTATACTTTCTGAATAAGTACTTGAATGTACATATTCAATGTTGCCAATTAATTTCAGACTCTGCTTTCACAGTCAGTCAAGTTGGTCATATTTTTAAAACTGTATGGAATTCAGGAAATGAAACTTCTATTTAAAAAAAAAAGTAGAGCGATGTTAACTTTTTTTTTAACCACTGTACATCATTTCAATGGATTATATCTATCCTCAAATTATATATTCTGTAATCCTTCTAATCAATTATACAAATTAACATTTAGCCTTTATAATAACATCAATAGCCTTAAATGTAAAGGAGATCTCCAATCCAAGGTCATCATTCACCTATGTGGAAAAAAAAATCCCACAGATAATACCGATCCACCTCAGGTCACACAGTTGGACAGTGTCTGAAATAGTACTAAAATCCAGATCTCTTATTTTTTTCTAAATCATTCATAATTATGGGCACATTGTTTTGATTTCTATTTTGGTCTATCCTGGGAAAGACTCCTTCAAAATTGTTCATTATGACTGCACTGCGGGTTACCAAAACCAAAATTCCCTGGGTGCCCTGCATCCCCCATCTGTTCCAGCCAGTGAAGCTGTTTTCAGACACTGAGATTTCACTCTTTTTTACCTTTCAGTAAAGTTCAACTCACTGTTGAGTATGAAACTACTTGAGAAGTAAGATATGCTCTCCAATTTAAAATGACTAAAAATATGATCATTTCTGCCTTCTAGAATTATAGCCTAGATTTTGATACTGCTCAAAGGCTCTTCTTGAAAGAATTTATTATTTGATGGAGAACGAAAATTTAGTGACTACTTTCAGCAATGAAAATTTTACATGTGTCAAACCCTAGTGGAGTAGCGGTTGAATGCAAATCACATACATCCCAAGGTCCTGGGTTCGCATCCTGGGGCCAGTAGGAACAACCAGGATTAACAACTAAACAAAAGTAAAGCATATTTTCCTCCTCTCTCTTCCTACCTGCCTCCTCTTCCATCATTCCTCCCTGTACCTTTATTAGAAAGAGAAAGAAAGAAAGAAAGAAAGAAAGAAAGAAAGAAAGAAAG
This sequence comes from Solenodon paradoxus, assembly GCA_004363575.1. Lineage (NCBI taxonomy): Eukaryota > Metazoa > Chordata > Mammalia > Eulipotyphla > Solenodontidae > Solenodon > Solenodon paradoxus. Next base: position 1,284,195 of record RJWH01000090.1, read on the forward strand.
AAAGAAAGAAAGAAAGAAAGAAAGAAAGAAAGAAAGAAAGAAAAGAAAAAAAGAAAGGAAAGAAAAAAAAGAGAGAGAAGGAGGGAGGCAGGAAGGGAGAGAGAGAGAGAGAAAGAAGGAAAGAAAGAAAGAAAGAAAGGAGAAAGAAAGAGAAAGAAAGAGGGAGGGAGGGAAAGAAAGAAAGAAAGAAAAAGAAAATCTTAGATGAGAGAGAGGTGTGTCATCACAGATGGTCAACCAACCAGAACTGATATATTTTCTGACCGCTCCAGAGATTAATTGTGGCAGCTTCTTTGAATAGCTACAGAAAAGCCTTCCTAGCCTCTTCTCCCTACCCACTCGTACAATAGATCCTTCCTTACAGATGGAATTGACCAACTGGCTCAACGCAGACCCATGAGACATAAGCAGAAGTCTCCTCAAGCAGTTGCTTGGATGTTGGCAAGACCCTCTTCCTCGTGTATCCTCTCTCCTTACGGACAGGAGGACATGAACTACAGGAGTTATCTGACGCTGGTGAAGAAAAGAGCCAAGGGAATCAGAAATGCAGGCCTGCCGTTGTCTAAGGCCAAGCCCACCAACTCCAGATTTCTTTCTGTGTGAGAAAAGTAAGCCACTGTAGATATATTTTCACCTCAAAACACAACTGTAGCCAAAACACTACTGAAGTAACTCAAATGGAAATAATTGAGGGATGGGATGGGGCCTATCAGAATATTTGTGCGAGGAGGCCAGTTTTATGTAGACCCATAGTCTTTTCATCATCAAGCCAGTTTATCTCTCTTTTTCAGTCACAGCTGTCCAGAGACAACGTCCATACACGTGGAAACTTCTAATTTGATAAGTTCTGAACATTTCTCAAAGATCTCAGGAACTATTCTAGGAACATGAAATTACACAAATCATTAGAGAAATGCTTAGAGAATTTGTGAAACTCTAGAGGGCTGCTCATGACCACGCTCTGAGGAGATTAGAGGAAATCTGCTTTGCCCAACCTTAGTCAGGCTCCACTTGTCCTTACACGACCTGTATCAGCCCACTCCCTGGCCTGTGCAGTTTGCGGGGCTCAGCTGGCTAAGCAGTCGCAAGCTCTGGGCTTGCTATTAGTGCCTGGGCCACATCATTGTAAACCATCTGCCGTCTTTCCCTGGATCCATCACTCTCAAAGATCACGGTTCAATCTGCTCTACCACACTGAGTGAGGCCAAAGCTTCCCGACTGACAATGTTAGTCAATTTGAAAGTCAAGATCTTGCCAGCAATGAGTTCTTACTGAGATCCTGTGTGCTTTCTTCTCATTCTTAAAAAGTGTTAGTGATAGCAGACCTTTGAAAATCCTGAGGCAGTTTTTCTTGGTTCCTCAATTTTATGGGACATCTCTGGGCAGATGTCTCAATGATATTTTGTAACCCTTATTGAAGTTACCACCAGCCAAGGAAACATCATAAAATGGATGGTTGACCCTCCCTGACTCGATCAGAATACGTTTGCGCATCTTCACAACTTCCTCTTCTCTCAGCCACCACCTGGTAATTCGGTACCTGCCTCCAGGAAAGTGTGTGCACTGAGTCCCCAGCCAATGAGCTGCCATATTGAGAGAGTGGCCCCTCAAAGTGAACTAGTCCAGACTGAAGGTTTAAGACTGTCTGGGCACTGACGCTTTACTAACCAGCCCAGATCCAAAAAGATGAACAGAGTGACACTATTTTGGGTACTCGAGATAGATTGCTGAGAGACATTTCGTGGCTCTATGAACCCCACACAAGCCTACACCTAGCCTGCCGCTGCATTCTCACTCTGGTGAGACCTTTGGATTAGTCCTTAAAAATAACAAATTAAGAACCATTTCTGCATATTCGTCCTCTACTTCCGATCAGCTATTTCTTAAAGCAAGTCGTTCTTTTTGTGAGTCATTTGAGTTAGAAAATGGTGTCAGTATTCACCGTGTTGGAAACCTAGAAGCTGACCAAACCAGTCCCTCCGGACCTACATCACTGTAGCCACGCACAGGCGAAACTTTCTGTCAAAACAAGGCAGAAAAGCAGCCCATTGGGTTATTTTCCTTCAGATGAGTGGCTCTCTCCAGTGGCCACTGAATGTCATCTGACTAGTCTCTGAGAGCCCAAATGTTCTCAGAGGTGACCTATTCTATATTTTTGTTTCATGAATTAATTTCTTTGTGTAGTCTGTTTAATACAAAGGAAACATCACCTGATGGTTCTCCCATTAAATGCATCATTAGACTTCCCCACTAATTCTGCAAATTATTTTTCAGTGGTATGTGGAGGCTGGCAGAGTAAGTGACTGTTTACTATTTGTTCTGCTGCCGTGGCTTAGGAAGAAGAAAGCATGACAATTACAGTAGCAATGTTGTGAGTCCTTAAGGCTGAGGTCATGACTGATTTCAAAAGTCCTTGTAATCACAATTTCATACCACTGCCAGATCTTTAGGGATCTGTTAAAAGAGCCTCTGAAATCATGGGAAGTGTGTTCAAAGTAATTTAAGAAAATAAACTTTACACCTTAGCAAAAATATCCTGTTGGGAATTATTGGTGTCAATTCCCAACCCCAACAGGCTGCCTGGTGTGAATTTCACCTGCCACTTGTTTGTCCCCCAGGGCCCGATACAGGGCAGCCTGGGGAGTAAACAGGAGACTTGGAGAAATATAATTAGATGGGGACCCCTCATCCCATGAGTATTTTTAAATTTCCCTCTTAACTCTCTATTGTGCAGAATCCCATCCTAGAAATGCCACATTTAGAAGAAGCCTAACATGCAACAGACAAAGGCATACTTGTCTGTGATATAAAGCAAATCTGCTCTATTCATTCTTATTGGAATAAAACAAACCCACATATAAACAAAACGCATGAAGTCATGGGTGATCAGTTCCATGAGGCAGGCTGCGTCTGTCACGTGCCAGCAGGTGCTTGCACACATCAGTCCTGCTCTGTGCCCCAATCTCCCCCGTCTGTTCCCAGGTGAGACCTCAAAGGACGTCTCTGCTCTTCCAGGTGTGAAACACTGATAAGCTCACACGTTCAGTGTGTCAGGGAGCAGTGACTTTGCAGCCACGCCACTCTGTGTCAGTGCTTTACTAGCCTGCACCGTTGAGACCCATGTAGAAACTTGCCAGGGGAGTTTGTTTCTTTCTCTGTCTTCACTGCCTCTTTTCCTCTTATTGCTGCTGGTGCTGTCTCTCTCATTTTACTAACTTCCATCTGGCTGCCAATTTCCTCCCACAAAGCCAGATGGAATTACAACCCAGCACTGCACAGTTTGAATGTGGGTTACCCACTTGTCCTATGCATTCTATCTGCACTTCGAAAAAACAAGACTCTTTGAACATCATAAAATGATGATGACTTTTTAGTGTGAGATCAAGAAGGCATATAAGAGGGAGAAACTTACCCAGTTTCTTGCTAAAACTGCCTGCTTGCAATCAATCTAATGGGATTTCATAGTAAAGTTGTAGAAGATGTCATTTTGCATCTATTGCCTGCTAATCTGAAAAAAAAAAAAAAAAACAGAGGAAAATGATAGTGCTATAATGCGATGAATTGGCTCAGGCTTAACGTGTTTCTGCAACGACTACTCTGTTCACTAAGTAATATACTCACATGCTTTCGGGATTAAAAAATAAAAAAACCTTAATACTGGTGGGACAAAAATGAGTCTGTCATATAACACTGACCCTCTTAACAGTTCTCCTTACTTTTACTTCTGAAGGGAATTGAACTCATAACAAATTGTTTAGAAGGAGAGTCAAATCATTTCTCCTCAAAAAAACAAACAAACTTGGAGAAGTAATACATTTAACAACACACTATTCGGAGGCACTATTACCTGGTAGAAAGAGGTGAGACTTTGGCTTTAGACAGATGCAGGTTCAAATCCTGGCTCTGCTACTCACCAGCTGTATGAACTTAGACAAATTCCTAAGCCCTCAGGTTTCCTTTTCTGCAAAAGAGAAATGAGAGGATTCTTGGGAGGTTTAATAGAATTATGCATGTTAAAATAGGCACAGCATAAATTGCAGAATTCCTGCCTGGGGTTTGGTCTTGGCATTGCTATTTACTTGTTACGTGGCATTGAGCAAATTACGTAACCTCTCTGAGCATAAACGGCATTCTGATACGTATCCCACCGGGCTGCTGTAAATGAGATTCTAGTGTAGGGATCTGAGCACTTCTTATTAAAGGATAAGGTAGTAACTACTTTAGAGTTTACAGGCCATAGGGTCTTTGTCTCAATGACTCGACTCTGTCCTTTGTTGCATAAAAGCAGCCATAGATAATGAATAAATGAACGAGCATGGCTCTGTTCCCCTAATTTTACTCACAAAAACAGGTGATAAGTCGGATGTTGTCTGCTGGCCATAAGTTGCCAGATAATTGATAAATGAAACACAATCTTTTAAATTAAGGTAATTTATAAAAGGTACGTGATAAAGAGAAAGATTGAAGATTAGTCTTTCCTTATACATCTAGATGTTTTTAACCCAATGACTCCGTCTTAGATATAACCAATAAAGTCTGAGCATAATTGTACCAGTCACTTTTCTCTGACACAATCTATTAAACACCGTTTTCTGAGGAAAAGAGCAAAAATAGAAAGACAAGCTTCCAAACAATAAGCAAATCAAAATGTTTTTGTTTCAGGAATCAAGTAAAAACCAATACAGAGACTCATGCTGGTGGCCTAAGTGGTTCAGTTCACTGGGCGCAGTCCACATACATCCCACGGTCCTCAGGTCAAGACCCAGGGCAGGGGAAATGACCAAGATGAATGACTAAATAAAGTAAATAAATGCTCCTTCCTCCTCTCTCTTTCTGCCTGCCTGACTGCTCGCCTTCATTCCTGCCTGTACCTTTCCTTTAACAATTAAAAGGGCAGAACAAAACTGGAGAAAAATCAGAGAAGATGAATTATGATGATGGTAGAATTGGTCCTCCGACCCAAAGACACCAAGGCAAGAAGACAACAGCTGATTTTAACCAGGTTAGGGTAAACAAAGAAGAATGGTTGGCTACAAATACAGAAGGATTTCAATAAACTTGCAAACACAGTGATACAACAAAATAAACCTAGGAATGCATAAAGCAGAGAATGAGTAGATCAGTGGTGATGTACTTAGAAATAAAAAAAAAATCACAGCCAAACAACGGAGAAATCGACAAGAAGGGAAGAGCTGGGCATGTCCTTGTAACTCAGGGGGCTGAGACACTGGCCTGCAGACCATGCAAAGCCCAAGGACCCAGCTTTGAGACCTGGTGCCAGGGTGAAAAGAACAAAGTAAAACACTAACTAAATAAAGGTGCTTCTTCCTCCTCTCCCTTCCTTCCCTCCTCTCTTAAAAAAAAAAAAGAATGGAAAAATAAATGGTAAACTGAAAATAAAGAATAAGAAAATCCACCATCAGGATAATAGCGGAATGAATGAATGTAAACAGAGAAAGCTATAAGTATCTGTGCCAGATACTGCTGGTGGCCCATTCAGTATCCACACTTCTGAGCCTGTGGGAACCATAAAGAAGGCCACCTGCTAAGAAAGGCAGAGTGGAAGAATGGAAGGAACCTGGTGAATGGAAGGGAATCCTAATTGCTGATATTATGCAACTGGTAGCCAGCTCTGCCTGCCGCCATGCTTCTTGGCATGTGAAAAGAATAAATTACATTTTATTATGCCACTGTGTTCAGTTTCTCTTACACACTGAACAGAATCCATAGCTGATATTCATATTACATATTATCTAACCTAAAATGCACCAGTATTTTGTGAACAGCTTACTAAAAAAAAAAGTTGTTACTAATTATACTAAACTATATGTCATTGTAGTTAGATATGTGAATTGACCATACTTGTCTTTCTTGCTTTGAAATTTCTTTCAGCTATTTTGTAGAATATTGGAGCCTCTCCTGCTATGCATTCCACTGTAGAACTGTGATAAGCAATCTTTTTCATATATCTTTCAGTGACAAGACCAAATCTCATATCTTCTTTTCTCAGGTCCTACAAAGCACTTGCTTGTTCCTTTTCTTTTTGTTTCTTTTTTTTTTTAAATTTCTCTATTAAACAATAAAAAAACAAGAAAGGAAGAGATAAAATAATCAAATAATAAGTAAATCCTCTATTTTACATGGTCCCTCCCCTCTGGTAACTTCAGTTCTGTTATCAAGGTCCAAAGGTCTATTGTCATTTTAGCCTATCAATTCATTTGCATTGCTTCTTGTATTTCAAATACAGGTGAATTCATCCAATATTTGTCTTTCTCCTGACTTGTTTCACTCAGCAAAGAATCCTCATGTTCCCTTAGTTGTTGCTCTTAAGACGCCTGGGGGTCATTGTGTGACCTGTGCTTTGCACGGGAATACCTGACCAAGAGGCATAAATGAAGTCTGAACTCTAATTCTGACATGTGACTAGCTGGTAGATGTATCACGATAGCATTGAACTAGATTCATGACTGTTGAATGGTGTCTAGTTGTGGACTCCTGTGCAAGAACAGATTCCCTAGAAATGGATCCTGAGATTTGTATGCAAGAGATCTGCAGAGCAAGTGCTCTTGGAGAAAACGATTGGGGAAAGCAGGATGGGAAACATGGAAAACTAAACAAGAATGTTTTCTCAGCTGTATCCCAGGAGCCAAACTACACCACAGAGCTGATTACCGGCTAGGTGCTAGGTGAGGAGCAAGCCGTGTAGTCCATCGGTTGGTCACTGGCTGAAGACTGCTGCTAGGGTAGCAGCCTTCGGGCTGTAAGTCCCATGCTGAGGGCAATTCTTTGGACAAGGGGGTAGTTGTGGGTCATCAGCAGTCAATGTTCCCTCAGGGGATCACGAGCCAAGGATCCCACAGCAGGTGGGTACACCAGGCCTGATAAAGGCAATCTAAATGGAGAACAATGGCTTTCTTCAAACAAAATCTGATCTGGAAACCTAACAGCTGGAAAGGAAGAAGAAACACACACACACACATACACACACAGAACTGGTAGATGGCACCTTCAAAGAAAACTTGCGACTCCTTATCATCACCCAAAAGAGAAAACTCACCCATTTGTGTGACAAATTCAGAGGGATAAATAGTAAACACCATATTTAAATAATTGATATTTTAAAATGTTAGACAAGTAACAGTTACTGGTAAGATCCTCATCAACTCAAAAAAGATTAAAGAATTTAAAGTGCACGTTTAAACCCCTATGAAAGGAGAAAGAAGCCAAAAAGATACCTTTTACAAGGAGATGCGACACAGCACAACTAGCTTGATTATCAGAAGCGATGCATATTGAGTGCTTATTAAAGATTTGCTGAATGGAATGGAAATGAACCGACTACTACCCTCTAGAACCTCATGTATTGAATGTTTAAGCTTTTTAAAATTCATATGGTGAAGTCCTAAGCCCCAGTACCTCAGAATGTGACCTTATTGGAGATAGAATCTTTACAGATATTAACAAGTTAACATGAAGTCGTTAGGATGAAAACTGATTCAGTATGGTGGTTGTCATCACTAAGAGAAGAAATTTGGACACAGGGAAACACACAGAAGGAAAACAAGAAACATAGGGGCATGATGGCTATCTATGACCAAGGAGAAGCTTTCCTCACAGCTCTCAGAAGGAACCAACTCTACCAACCCCACGATCTTGGACTTTTGACCTCCCAAACAATGAGATAGTGCATTTCTGTTGTTCAAGTCACCCAGCATGAGATAACTTCGTTTCAGCGGTTCCCAGAAATCCAAGCATACACCACGGATCAGGCTTGCAGAAAACACGGAAGAGGGGTTGGTATAAGAAAATAAGAGTTGCTATCTCACTATTTGATTTCAAAGTGAAATAAATAAATTCATCTTATAATAATAAAAGGCACAATAAACAACGAAAACCTGAGAACATCTGAATACTATGCAAAGAAAAAGCGAGCAGAAATAAAATTGCAGTTTGAAATGTCAGTGTTCCCGACACATCAGAAGGATCCAGATTTAATGAAGAAAGTGTGGACTTGATTAGTATAATAAATTAAGCAGAATTAACAGACATGTGAAATCATAAAATAAATTGATACATTTTTCCCACTGTACCAGATCATCAAAAATATCAGTCAAATGAAGCACAAAAAAATCTTCATATGAAGAAAAAATAGAGATTCGATATACTATATTCCTAACATAAAAAAGGAAATTTGAAATCAAGAACAGCAGAGTCGATTAAAATGTTAAAATACTCTCTTAAATCAGAGAAGGAATCTACAGCAGAATTCCAATATATTTTAAACAATGTATTCATGTTGCATAATACACCCATATGATCAATAATACATAAAATTATTCATATGGCTGAGGCACAAATATGTAAACAAAATTCAAGTAAATGCATCAAATCATAGTTATCCTTGTGTTGGAGGATTGAGTCAAAATGTTTCTGACTTTATGCATTTCCTAAATGATCTGACTTAAAAAAAAAAAGCATCAAGAGAAACTGAAAAAGGAGAACCAATAAGTTTAGCATCGATAAAGAAGAAACAGTTACAGAATCATTAACAGGAAGTTCTTGGACAATGTTTTAAGTGCTAGTCAGTAAAATAACAGGAAAACCTAAATTGGTAATATACTAAAGGCTATTTCACTTCCACACAAAATTTTTATTTCACTAAAATGGAGTAATATTGTTTTCAATTATATGCTAAAACTCTTGAAAACCAAAATGAAATGGATGAGTTTTCAAAAATACAAATTAAATATAAAAGCTAACAGAGTTAGCAGAAATACAAGGCTTTGTTCTCATTGGTGTAGCCTTCTAAAGAACATCTCATGACCTTTTCTGAGGACTACTTGAAAGTGGCCCACAGGCAACAATTACCTCTAGCTTTCTGCACTGATTTTTTAATGAATTTGCTTCCCAAGCCTAAGGCCAATATAGAAAAAAAATCTGCCTAGATGCAAAGTGAGACAGTGGGAAAAGAGAGGAGAGGGAGGAGAAAGGTGGAAGAAAGGAAGGAAGTGAAGAAGCAAAGACAGTAAAGAAGAGCTAATTAAATAATTTCCAACAACTGACAGCAAATCATCACAAATGAACAGTTTAGCTTATTCCAAGTTGATCTGACACATAAATACTGTCAAGGCAATTCAACATGTTAACAGGAAAGAGTAAAGATCATATAATTATATTAACAGGTGCCCCCCAAAGTATCTGATTGACTGGAAAATCTTTTATTGATTAAAACTCTAGGAATTTTTCTTTCTCATTGGATGACGAGTGTGTTTCTGAAGGAGTAATTGTCACACTTAGCACCAAACATTAGAAATGTTCAGCTTAAGAGTAGGAATATGTCAAATTCCCTTTTTGTTAGTCGTCCTACTTAATGTTTCATTAGAAAAGAGATTCATTTTTATTTTACTAAAATCAAAAAGATGCAAATATAAAAAAGGAAAAAATAATACGTGCCCTTTACAAACTATTATCAGGTATATGAAAGAGCCATACATTTGAATTGAAGTGAATCGAATTGTCATAAAATTGTGGCACACCATGAAAAACAAAGAATGAAATGGGGTAGATGTTCTAGCAAACAGAAATGACCAAAAGGAATGCAAATTAGGGAAGGCGTCACTGTGTAATGCATATTAACTAGATATCAATAACTATGTGAATTACTGTCTTACATCAGACAATGAAATAAAGCCTATTTTAAACTCTAGACACTGTAAGACAGGTTGTCACTTTCGTCAATCCAAGTTCTTAAATGAGACGGATAAGCAAGTGAAAATACAGCAAAGCAAATATGTACCAAATTCCCAGGCTTTCCGTTAATTATGGAAACCACAATTTAAATAATCCTAAGGTTTTTTCAATTAGTTAAAAGTGATTTATAGAGCAAAAATTCAATATGTTGGGACCCTAATATAGACAGATGTACTAACAATAGCTGGTAAGCTATAAAGTGGTATGCCTTTCCAGAAAGAAATCTGATCATATTTAAATTGTATTTATCTATAATTAACAATAAATGATCAAACTGTATTGTCTGTGAGCAAAATAACCATAACTTGGAGATAAAGTCTCCTTCCCTTCAAAACTCCAATCTTCCACAATAATAATTTATGTAAAATGTTCATGGCAGCACTGTGATAGAAAGACTGTACAAACAGCCCAAATACTCAGCAGCAAGTAGATGCTTCAACAGATGATGGCAAATGCCATGTGAAATGCTTCCTTTCTCTTTTGTGTCCTTGCTCAATGAATGACAGCACCACCTACACAAAACCCAACGAGGAAACCTGACTCCATTACTTATTTCAGTTCTTCCTCCATCTACCAGTGTCCTAAGCAGTCTCTGACTTCAGTGCCATCCTTCCCCAACATACTTTCCGCAGTGATGCCAGGGTGCTAATTCCCAAATGTGAATATACTTAAAATCTTAAAATGTCCATCTTCTTCTCCATAGCTGCCCCCTCCCTCCAAAAGAAAATTCAAACAATATAGCATCTAAAGTTCTCCAAAATCTTGGCCTACCTACCAGTTTATTTCTCTTCCCACCCTCTAGACACACACCATATTCTCTAACCACCTGGGTTATTTTCGGGACAGGTTCATCACCCATCATATGGTCCAGAATCCTAGGCCTTTGCCTAGAGTGCCCTCCTGTTTTCTTCTCCTCCTGCCAAACACACCTCATCTTTTAACCTTAACTCAAACTTCACCTCCTAGTAAATCCTTCCTAATGCAGCAAGGTTTAAATGCATGACTTCAGCTCAGTTCTACAAAAATATATGACTGTATTTACTTTCTCTGCATTATTTCTGTTAATGATGGGGCACTGAAACATACCCCAACTTGTTAATTAAAAGAAACTGGGTCTCTTTAGGTTTCAAACTATTGCTTTCAGGAGAATAGGAAAGGCTCCAACTCCTTATAATTTCTTCCTTTTTAGAGGAGCTCACACCAGCTCTTCCAAGAAAGCACCTGGATTCAAGGAAATACATATTTTCACCGCAGTGAGGTGACATACCTTAATCTCCTCCCTGGCTTTGCTGGTGTCACTTGCCTCAACAAGTTCCTGAAGGTACTGAGCTGGTAGCTGCTGAGATATGGCTGGTCCAACTTGATTTTTTTGATATTGTGATAATTCCAGCTGTAGAAAACCATGATCTCATGCATGACCCCCCATATTCTGAAGTCTCCTTATTCTGAACCCACGCATTTTTACTGTCCCCCAAGCCTTTTTTTTTCTATTTCCCTTTAACATTTTAATATCACTGAATGTGGAGCTTCTGGATGCCCCAGTGGTGCTCTATACAGACGGTGGGGACCCATCTTCCTTCAATGCTATTCTATTGTTCTTGTGTCATACTGGACATGATAAGATGAATTTCCCCTAAACAGTAGTCAAAGAAGCATGGGATATGCCCTAATATTCTTCGTTGCCCAGACTTGGTTGTTTCTACATCCTGTCCCAACCCAGAGGAGAGTCCAACACTCATGACTAAACTCTCACCCCTCTCTTCCCCTTTCCTCATCACCTGCTCTTAGAGCTGGAACAGGCTTTTAATTCCCTCTTCTGACTTACAGGAGATACTCAGGACTTTGCTTCTCAAAAGTTGATATGACTAGGAATTACCTGGGGATGATATTAAAATGCAGATGTCTGGAATGGGGCCTGAGAGTTTGCATTTCTTACAAGATTCCAGGTGATACCCACCAAGTTGGTCAGTGACTACTCCTTCAGCAGTAAGGCTGATCAGTCCTCCTCTCACTGGTTTGCACCTGTTCCCCCCACCCTGCTCTCTGAAACAATAGCAGACAAGGTGCAAGGAAAGAAAAGAGACGAGCAATGGTTTCGAAATGTGTCAGGAGGTGTTCCACATATCTCAGTCCCAATGGCCACCAACACAAACTTTTCCTGTCCAACAGGAATCCCAATGCTTATTTTATTGTGAACATTTTCCTACCAGAGATAAACAGAAAAAAATAAGAGAAAGAAAGAGTTTATCTTCCTTGGCCTATAACATGTGGGAGGCTTTCAATGAAAAGTGGTTTTCATTTTATTGCAGAAACATTGTACTATATAAGCTTAAGGTATATATCATGGAAAATCACTGTTGGTACATAATATATTATGTTCTCACAACTAACAGTCCAACTCTGTTCTTCACCATATCATGACTCTTTTTATCCAACTGTGTACTTCCTCCATCTTCCCTTCTGATAACCGCTAATTTGATTCTATAGACTAAAATTTTATTTTTATTTGATTTGGATCATTTGTTTCTTTGGTTTCTCTATCTACCACATATGAGTGAAATAATATGGTATTTGACTTTCTCCATCCAGCTTATTTCACTAAGCATAATTCTCTCCAGGTCCAAATAGCAGAATGTCATCTTTTTTATAGCTGAGCAGTATTCCAGGGTGTCTGTCTACCACATCTTCTTCATCCACTCATCTGTCGGTGGGCACTTAGGTGGTTTCCAGATCTTAGCTATTGTAAATAATGCTGCAATAAACATAGGGGTGCATATATCACTTCAACTTAGGTTTTTCCTCATTTTTTCCCAGTAAATATCAAGAAGTTATATAATGGAATCATGTAAAATTTTAGTTTTTTGAGGACTCTTCATACTATTTCCATAATAGCGGCACCAATTTACAATCCTACCTTCAGAACCACACTGCTTCTTAAGACTCCTTTTATGCTGTACAAATTTGTCATTGCTCCTGTATTTGATTACGTGTTTCTCCCTAATAATAGTAAACATTTTCTTGGAAATATAGAATTCTCAAACTGATGGTGACAGCCTGCGTATGGCCCCACAGATGTTTTGTGTTACTATCATAGTATTTTTTAATATATGAATTAGCTGCCAAATGCAAAGCACTGATTCTCAGCCCCAACTGCACATTCAAATCACCTAGAAATTTTTCAAAACATATTAAAAGCCTGAGTCCTCGCCTCTTAGTGATTCTGCTTTGATTTTTCTAGGAAGGATCCTAGGACATCAGTGTTTTTTAATAAGACATTTATCTCAGATCTATTTGAGATCTGCAAAATTATTGCAAAGTATTTTCCTATGCCCTGCCCGCACCCAGTTTTCCCTCTTAACAACTTACATGACCCACAATTAATGAACCAATACTGATCTTACTGTGAATGTCATACTGTATTCAGTCTCCCTCAGTTGTTCTTTACATTCTAGAATCCCATCCAGAACACATTTCATTGAGTTGTCCTGTCTCCTTAGGCTTCTCTTAATCATCACAGCTTCTCAGACTTTCCCTTGGCTTTGGTAAGCTCAGCAGAGTTGCTGAGTGATGACCAGGATCCCAGAGGGTCCCTCACTTGGGATTGGTGATGAGAGGTGGTTGCAAGCACCCTCCGGTTCTCTACAAATCACTCACCATCAGCAATCATGCCCAAAGGTAGACAGTAACTTCTCAAACTTTTGTACCCAGCATGGTACCTGACACAAAGCATGTACTCGATAATTAAGTAAATGAATGAATGAGTTTATAAAGGAAAGAACAGGTAGTTGCTGAAAAATGGCGAATTAGTTTATTATTTGATAAGGTGGAACTATTGGGGCAGATATTGCCGACTAAGTACTCAACGTTCCATATTATAAAGGCTAAAGAGCAAAAAAACCAAAGTTCCTAGATGTCCACACAGCTAGGTTTCCTGATGGGAGAACAATCCTGACATTACTAAGTTTGCCAAATGTGGAGGGAGGAAGAAAGCCAAGTAAGGAGAAAGCTATGCGTAGGGTGAGGGTTTCTCTGACAGGAATAGTGTGGAGACTTTTGGTTATTCTGAAATCAGTATCATCCAGATCAATGCTGAGGCAGCATCATTCTTGAATCCAGAAGCTGCTGGCTATATGCGGGTCCTGTGGTGTGATTCTGGAAGTCGTTCCTTGAGCATAACCTCATGTTGGTGTTTCGAGTCTCATAACAATTTCTCCATAGATTCACAGGAGGAGTTCTGTTATGTCCATTTGTTCATCTTCAGTGATACAACGATTGGTCCCAAATTGCTGTTGCTACTGGATCTACTTTCTCTCTTCAGTCTACATTTGAGAGGTATGATCTGTCATGCTTCGAAAACATAGACTATTTCCATATTTCTTTGAAGAATAATTGACCAAGGAGATGAAATGGAAGATTTCCGATGGAAGCCAATATGTGGGAAAGTCTGTTAAAAGGATCTACTCAGTAGGCAAGCACTCATTCACCCTTGGTCCTTCTTTCTCTTCCAACTTGGATGTGTTTTCAGCTCCAGCAGCCCTTTGTGAAGATAAAAGCCACATGCTGAAGATGACAGAGAAGAAAGCCAGAAGGAGGCTAGATATTGATGCTACTCTGGCCCTTCTCACCGACCTGACTGCCTGCCTATCTCCAGCTTTCCTATCATGTGAGAAAACAACCAAAATTAGTTTACCTCAGTTACTTTTATTTGGGATTCCATTTTGAGTGCTTTTGAACTCTAAGAGAAGGGGTATAGAAAGGCAACTTAACTTTTTTGCTTACCAGGTCTCATCTCCTTTGAGTCATCAAAAGTCTCTCCCTCCACCTTCAGAGTCAGTTTAATGTCTTTGGAGGCAGATCTGGACACTCAAGGCTGAGAGGATAGGCGGGCAGCCCTGTTATCTGGCCAGAGGAGTGTAATCAGCCCTTTCATGTTTTCACAAATCCAGAGTTCTGGGGAGAGAATGAGGATGGGAAGGCTGCTCAGGCTCTGGATGGATTTATTTATTTATACAGTGTTTCCTAAACATTCCCCATGTGTCTGCTGAACGCAGGCACTGTCTCAGCCTTTGGGTCCAGCAATGAATAGAAGATCAGGTTTCTGCCCTTACAGAGCGTGTGCTCTCAAGGGGCCTCTGCAAGGGAGCTGAGCTGTGTGGAAGGAAAAATGGTGAAGAAATTGGCCACCTGACCTTACCCAGTGAGGCTCTGCTGCCTTGGACAGAGCCCCTAACCCTATAGGAAGGGTTTTTCTCTGAGGCCAGCTGTCACTCTATAATCTGCCCTCCCCACTGTGATCCCAGCTGGACACACGGTTCACCAATTTCCTTGTTACTTGATGTGTTATGAATAAGAACTCTAGTCTTCGTACTCTGGGAATGGCAGATAATAAACTGGGGTAGACTGAACTTGGAGAAAGGGCAGTCAAAGTCTGGTCAAATATTTATAAAATCTTGGTGTTTAGAGACAAATATCAAAGAGAATATACACACTGATCATAGCCATTCATTTTACAATGAATACAGACGGTGACAAGCCATGTGAAAGATACTTGATCTTATTCATTCTTCACAGAAACCCTGGGAGTGAGGCACTATTATCGTTTCACACGTGAGAGCAACGTTCAGAGAAGTTCATTATCTTGACTGAGTGCAGTCAGAAATCAAAAGAGACCTACCTGACCCTACAGTCATGTTCTTTCTATTTACTATTCTTCCTTCTCCAGTGGCTGAAGACATTGTATCTTAGGGAAAATTGCCAATCTTCACCACGCAAATCTCACAAATTCGAACAATATCGCTAGTAGTGGACCCACAAGAACTGCTGCAGAAGATAGAAATAGGATGTCCAATTTACGGAACAGTATAGGATTTACAGAACAGTACAGGAGAGAGATGAATCAAGGAATTGAGAGTGGCTCAGAAGTATCTTTGTCACAAATATCTCCAACTAAAAGAAATATTTGACATCAAAACTGTATATTTGCCTTTGCAATCTTTTTTTGTAATTTACACCACCTAATGCCAATTACCGCTTCCCTAAAGAGAGAAATAGTTTCTTGTCATTTTCACTTGCTCCGTCTTTGAATAGGCTGTAGGTCTTTAGCAACATCTATCACAATATAAATGCACACACTAGGGGAAATTGGAGAAGAAAAGGAGTTGCCAGAATTTTTTTCCAGACCACTGGCTCCTCCTAGAACTAATTAGTTTGAGGCATGTGAGGAAGAGAGACTGTATGTCTTATGGTCAGTAGGAGTGTAAACTAGTTACCAACTGTTACCCTCCCAGGCTGAGGAAACTTACTCCCCCAGACAAACCCAGCGTTCCCTCTAGTCTCCCCACATCACGCTCAGAACATCTCTCTAAATTGGCACTTACCACACATCTGCCACCTAAGTCTCAGGAATGATGTATTTTTATTATGTCTTTAGGACAGAAAAGCAAATTCCAACTTGCTTAAGCCAAGCAGAGAGAATGAAAATAAAAGGGGAGGGTAAGAATATTGGCTCCTAAAATTGAAAAGTTCGAGGTTAGTGCAAGACTAATTTTGTCTGAATCCAGCATTCCATTTTTTCTCCATCTTAGCTGTCTCCCACAGTGTGGGTTTCATTTTAGATACCATGTGTGAGCTCCTGGAACCCAAAGTTCCTTTCGTTCTTCCTATTAGTAATCCCAGAAGAGAGATATCCCCCAGGGCTGACAGCCTCTGTCCTGGGTTCATTCTAATTGGAGGAAATCTGAATGATTCCGCCACCTCTGAACCAATCACTACCTGGGGAGCGGGCTTCGGTGTGCTGATTGGGCAGTCTCGGTCGTAGGTTTCTCCTTGGAGCTGGGGGTGGAGCCCTTCTAAACCACTTGGCCTGACGTGATGGCGTTATTACCAAAAGAAAACTTGGAGTTAATAGTAAGCAACCAAAATAAGATATTCCTGTAGATTCCCCACTGCCTAACAGAATGTTTGGCACAAAGTGGGAGCTCAGAAGTCTTAGCTCAATTTATCATTTAAGAAGTGAGCACTGCCTGGTGCAGACCTCCCCCTTGGAGTAGTCCCTTGCCTCAGACACCTGCTGCTATTGGTAGGTGATGCCCAGCGCCTCTCCTCTGACTCCTGACTCCAGCCTGGTGAGCTGCGTTTGATCTTGTATAGTTTGCTGTGTCACAACATGCCTTCTACTTTCCAATTATGATCAGTCTGTCCTCTTTCTGCTGAGGGAGAGCTTTTTACAAGGCAAAACCCAAGTTCCCGCCCTCCTTCATCTAGAGAATCCAACTGGACCTGAAATCTCATGGATGAGATGCTAAATGAGCCAAGTGCATGGAAACACCAAGATGAAGGACCAGAAGTTAAGGAATGGCAGAACTAGAAGTGTTCTCTAGATCTCCCATTCCATCTGTCCTCTTTCCAAGCAAGGAGACTTCTTACCACAGTTTATCTGGATGATATCCTGAGGTAAGTCCCATGACATTTCAAGATGGTAGCTGTTAGTGTTCAAACACTGGTAAAGTTCCACCTCAGTATTTTTCTAGCTGGCCCAAGAAAACTAAAAGTCCTGATAGCATCTGTGAGAAACTCTCATTTTCAGTCTGCTCTCATTTTGGAGATGGTCTTCTATTACTCCCAAAAGAACTTGGAA
This sequence comes from Solenodon paradoxus, assembly GCA_004363575.1. Classification (NCBI taxonomy): domain Eukaryota; kingdom Metazoa; phylum Chordata; class Mammalia; order Eulipotyphla; family Solenodontidae; genus Solenodon; species Solenodon paradoxus. The sequence continues at coordinate 1,301,581 of RJWH01000090.1, forward strand.
TTGACTGAATCTTCTTCTGTTATAAAACCCAGATACTAATTTACATGAATGGATGCTAACAATCCTCCTTGTTCTCCTACAATAATTAATGTTTGCTATCTCACTTCTTAATCAATGCTCTTGTGAAAAAATGAACATGGTATGTAACAATGATGAAACTTTATCATCAAAATAAGATAAACTTTCCAATTTCCTATTGTTACTACCCCTATACTTTTCAATAAAATCTCTAACTTAAGACACTAAATGCAGCTGTGTATTTCCCAATTTTTTTTTTTACCTATTTTAAATAAGAACTTTAAAAAGAAAATGGGAAAATAATCATCCAGGCATGATTTGATAAGTGCCCGAGGAGTTGTCTTAGAATATTACTTGGGTACACTTTAGTACACTTTAGTCAGAGGAAATGAAAGTAAAATGTAGCGTGGCTTATAATTAGGATGTATTCCGTATCTGGGAAGTGCACTTCTTCGTAGCATTTTGTAATCATTATCTAGGTGATCTCTGCAACCACGAGGAGAATTGAGTAGGCGGTCAGTGACCCCATTTTGCAGATAAAGAAATTGAGGTACTGAATAACTGAGTTTCATACAACAGTGATAATCCTGGAAATCAAATCCCCTCTTAATTATCAGTCTGTCCAGAATTTCACCTACTCATATTTTTAGAAGCTAAGACCTACCCACTGGCCTATTACCCTTTATTTATTGTACATGCCGTTTTTCATTGTCTTCCTTAGAATCCTCTTCTTGTGTTTTCCCTCAGGGGTCAATTCTCTTCCTGACATCAGAATTTTTTTTAAATCCTTAATTGTCTCTCGGTTTACAGGGGTTTCCTGTTTGTGTTTCTGAAGCTCATGAGTGCATTTATTTTAGCAGCTGAAAGACATGAGCCCAAATCCTTGTGACATGTATTGTGATGTAGTTAAATTGCTAAGCAGAGCACAACATCTTGCAAAATCACAACGCAAAGGTTTCTGGGTACCCAGCATCCAGGTTTTATGCTGTTCAGAACTGATTTTTAGGAGGCATGTGTCTGCCCTTCCCTAATGTAGTCTACATTTGACAAATGCATTGTTTTCAGCCACCGTCAAATAACTATTAAGTTCCCAGAAGCAAAACTTCCCTTAGGGGTTAGAGTGAGATGCCTTTGCAATGCATTGTCATGGTTAAATGACAGAGAAGTTGAATCTTTGGTTTTGAAATATGCTTTTGACAGGCAATAAGTACAGTGTTCTGAATGCTTCTGTGACTTGCACTAACTACAAACTCTTAAGCACATCATCTGTGCTTAAACATACCACAGCTTCCAAGAAGACAAGCATTTATTTAGCATGAATCACCATTTAGGGTATAGGGTCCTCTAGGTGCTGTCCCCCTAATTGAAAATGTATTGTTAAAAATCAAGTATAGAGAATAAAGAATCAATATTTTAGCAGGCCTTTGATGGAAGGGTAAAGCTTGTTGATTAACAGTGTGGACTTCAGAGAAATGTGGATTCAGGGCTTAGGCTCTGCCCATTGGGATCATCACTCCTCTACTATACAAAGGTGCTAATGACCCACTTCCTAATGCTCAGGTGAAACTGAAATAAGATGATGGATATAAAGAGCTTATTATGCTCAGTGAATGGGAACTATTTGAGGTTATGTTTAAAAATAAATAAGGGTATTCATAGCCCCTGTGTGTATGAGAATATTCAAAGTGATTTGTCATTGATAATTGGCGCTCCCTTGAATTCTGCATCCCATTCTGTTCATTTTACATATATATGAGGATACAGCAGGAGCTAGGTAGTGAATCACCAGGTGTCCGTTTATCATTTGAATGTGTACAAACAGACATGTTCTTTGATCTTTGTGGAGTAGAGCTTCTTCTAAAGAAATGAGAGTACTGATTTCCTATTCTTTACAAAGAGGAAGGCTACTGAGTTTCTTCCACTTCCTCAAGGTCACAGAAAGACAGGGGTGTGCCCTTGAAGATTAGAGAACTGCACTGATTACTTTTACTAAGTGGAACATCTTTTTGGATGTGATGGAATTGAACTTAACTATTTTCACAAATGATCTTAATTTGAAATTCTGGGTTTAGGGACAAAAGAAAATTCTCACAAAAAACTGAACAAGAACTGGAGCTTATTTTGTGTCCTTTGACATCCCTCTGGCAATAAGGCATCTGAACCACAAGAGCTTAGATGTCGTCGAAACTCAGTTTCTCCCATCTCCTTTTCTCTGTCTGGTGTATTCTTCAAATGTGCCGGAAACCCCCACGGCCCATTGCACTTCTTTACAACCAACAATGCAGCTGAAATTACCAGCAGCGGCCACCTACAGGTCTTTACTCATGAACTTCCAAGTCTTTCCTTTAGGTTCAATCTACTACAGGTTCTAGGTAGAGCCCTGTCATTCCTGCTGACCACATCACCAGTGCTCACATTTCTTAGCATATCCATTTCCTGTGTGAATGGGACCAAGGCCATGGTGTCCTGCGGGGAGGAGTCAGCTGAAGCCAGCTCAATAACCACCCCTAAGTCACTGACCCCCACCAGTTGGCCTGCTTGTGGACAGACAGCAGCATCTCAGTCTCACCCCAGGGGCATCACCACCTCCAGGAAACAAGTTATCAGGCTCCCTTCATGTTGGGTCAAGTGGGCAATCTTGTTAGAGAAGGACCCTAATTGTGTCATTATTGGGAACAGTGATGCTCAATGTGTGTTAGAGTAATGTGGGAAGAGTGAGGATGTGGAATGCTTCAGGCAATAGGAATCAAGGGAAATTAAACATGAGGTAATATTGGTTAGCTATTCCTACAGTACTTTTTTACTTAAACCACAAAACGTTCTTGTGTGTCTATGGTCCCAAAAAGTCAGCTAGTATCTATTAAGCAAGAACTTTGATCACAATATTAACTTGAAGTTGAGTGTAGTTGGAAGTAATTAGAAGTATCTAGTTTCCACCCCTCTTTTAAGGGTTAGGTTAAGTATCGTGGCTTCTAAAAGCCTACCAACAAAGGAAAAATATCTCCCTCCTCTGACCTTCACTATTTATTGCCCACCAAAAGGTTTCATACTTTTTAGTCAAACTCTTTTTTGAGTGGGGGAGGATTTTTATTTATGCTGATTTTATAAAATAGCTTCTTATAGGAATTTTCAACTATACTAGAGTGAGTAATGTCATCAACTCTTTTGTATCTGTCACTGAGCTTCAGCAATTACCAACATTTTGTCAATCTTGTATAATCAAAGCCACACATCTCCACAGAGTATTTTAAAGTAAATCTTCTATCTCTAGTAAAGACTTTAAGAAAAAAAAACCTGGGTGGGTGTTCCCTGGTGGCTCAGGTGCTAAGCTGGCCTGGGTTATAGACCTGGGTTAGCAACCAGAGGGAACCACCAAAAATGAAAAAAAATAAAATAAATTAAAGTGCTTCTTTCTTCTCTCTCCCTTCCTCTTAAAAAATTAAAACAAAAGTAACAACCCATAACCACTTGTTTTTATCATGCTGAAAAAAAATGATGGTTCTTTGCCACAAAACTCTTTATTTATGAGGCCAATAACTCTGCAGAATCCAATATAGAAACCAGATGCAAGCAGAGGAACTCTGGTAAAAGTAGGATGCAGCGGCCCAGATGTCTTTCCATTGGTAGCTTGAGGAACTCTGGACTACACAGTGTGAAAAATGCTTGCTTATGTCATTTACTTGGCAGTTAAGTGGTGTATATTGGATTGTTTCCCCCTGATTCTTGTAGCATTGCTGAGTAAATTACACATTTCTATGGGGCAAAGATTCAAATGGAAAACAGCAGACACACAAGGTAGAGAGTTAAAGATGGAGGTCTAGGGCCTGACCTGTCCACTAGCCAGATCTCAGATATGAGCCCACTCAGCATGCTGGGCCTATGAAGACCAAAATAGATGGTATAAAAGAAATGCCACCATACTTCTCAGTTTCCCATGATAGTCCTGGTTTTCGCTTGCTGGAAGATCAATGATATTAATTTTTTTTCAAATCCCTTTTTTTCTCCAGTGTCCCCCAATATGGATTATGGGTCAATCACATGACCTGACCTCTCTTTATAGAAGGACTCTTGAATTCATGATGGTGTGCTTGCTTCACTCTTTCCACCCATCCTGACTCTAGGATCCAGTGAGGGCTAATGACAGAATAAGGCCATAATATATATATATATATATATATATATATATATAAAATTAATTTAGACTAAGACATAGTCATTAACCTAAAGAGGCTCAAAACTTAATGAGGATATTACTTATACACATGAGGCTTCTAGAAATCAATACAAATCAATGTACAAGACGGGCCACAGGCAGATCCCATGTTCTCTGCCCTGTAGGCACCTTTCCCATCATGGCACGTTCAATTTTGAACCTTACTGCCAGTGAAGGAGGCCAGATGAGGAATGATCAGCGCCCCCCGCCACCACATGGCATAAGAGACTGGAGTAACAGGGTTACAAGATGGAGAGTGTCAGGGAGGCAGAGACCTGGTCTGATGTCTGGCTGACTGGCAGTGCCCCACAGAGTGATGCCGTTGGCAGCATCCCAGGCTGGCAGTTGGTGTCGGCATGGTCCATGTGTGACTGGATCGATCACCTGAAGGCAGTGTGGTAGGAGAAAGCCAGACATTGGGTCCTGGCAGCCTCCTGTCCTCAAAAAAAGGAGTCCTTAGGCAAGAACAAGGCACATCTGCTTAGACAGGGACTTTCAGACAGTCATGGGTGAGGTGAATGCTATCATTTGGGCAGATTTGGCTACAGGACACACTGAGATCTCAATGGTGGTGAGCACTGAAAGAATGAGCTGAAAATTGGCAGTGACCAAGTAAGAGGGACTAATTTGCATTTGGGCATGGCCCCAAAGAGAGGAGCCAGCTGCCCAAACCACAAACTAGGGTCTGATGTGGGCTGGTGCCAATGTTCAAATCTGCCAGCAGGAGCCTAATCCTTGCCTCTCCTGTTAGGCAGGAGTCAGGCAAAACTACTGGGGCAAGTTTCATGACTTATGGTAGGTCACGGGGAAGGTCTTCCCCAGGGCAGAGGCTGCAGTGGACTGAATGTATGGACTGGGAATCATGCCAAATCTTGGACAGCAAATCCAAAACTGGGTCATAATATAAGAATTGGAAACTAGTTTTCAGTTAAAGAGCCCAATGAAGATCATAAATGACAAAGTGCACGCCCCTTTGGTGGCTGTATTATACATCAGTCCCAACATGGACTGATGCATGTGTGCTCGGGACATTTAAGATGGAGCTGAGGAACATGGCAGCAACTATGTCCAGGTAGTGGGATGTCATGCATATCATCAAGCAGGAGGGAGTTCATGCTTCTAGAGAGTCTGACCAGCTGAACACAAGGTTCCATGATTGCTGAAGGGATGGGGGCAGGGCTCAGGCTGAGGAGGGAGGCAAGGCCCAAGGTAGTAAAGTTAATTGGAGGGCAGAGTGGAGCTTCAGTCCCCAGGATCCAGAACCGAAGCACAGTCACAAAGACAAGGTGCACGCACGTGACTGAGAGGGGAAGTTGAATCATGTCAACCCACCCCAGGCCTCCAGATTTTGACTGGAGGCAGAAGGACAGCAGAGTGCTGGAATTTGATCTTGAATCTACTCTTTCAAGCCTGATGCCGCCATTTTCTGGCTGTGAGCTAGGTCATTAACGTCTCTTGAGTTGTGATTGCCTCATCTTTAAGGTGGGGATAACAACATGTACTTGGCACATTGTTGTGAAGATTAAGTGATGTCATGTGGATGAGGCACCAAGCTGGGTGCCCAGCTCCATTAGAGATGCTCCATAAACAGAACTATTACTATCATTAAAACTCAATCCAAACCACACCTAGAGGGAGGGAGGCAGATGGAGCTTTTCAGATACTACCAGGCAGGTCCAGATTGCCGAAGGAAATGAGTGGTGCGCAGCTTGGAGGTTTAAAACTGAATGGTGCTGAGCCAGGCAGGGGCTGGGATTGGGCCTACGGGAAAAGCAAGGACTGGGTTTCTGAAAAAAAAAAAAAAAAAAAAAAAAAAAAAGGCATTCAGGTTCAGAGAAGGATAAGCTATAATATGTTGACGTGCTGACTCCCGTTTTCAGCTCAAGGTGAACTGAGCCTACAAGCTGTGTCCAAACAATCCCTGGAGAAAGAGACAGGAGGAGGAGATTGAGCCCTCAGCTACTTCTTAACACTGAAAGCCAATGGATTCTGTCATCCAAAAAATACCCCTTCTTCTTATGTCAAGACCAATGGTACCAAAAATTCTACCAATTATATGTTCATTTCGTTCAATTAGATTTTCTTCCTCAGCATGATTGTTCAAAATATAAGTGCTGCAGGATGTGCAACACATTACAGGGCTCCTGGTTTGTACATCCAGACCTCAATCTGCTGAGATGCCTGCAACTTCCCCAGAGGACTTACGTGGGCAGACGCCTTCCTCACACATGGGCAGCCAGCACAGGGGGAGAGGAAGCATACTTTAGGAGTTGGGAGCTTTGGGAAGAAATGGTGAAAAGATAGGAGCTCACACAGTGTTTATTTATTCTCTTCTTCCTGACACATCAGGATTTCATGGGATCTGGTTTATACCTTCAGTCCTCTTGAGGAATGGAGGGTCTTAAGCCCGCATGAGGACTATAGGTTGTAGGGAAGATGTTCTAGAAAGGTAGCGAGGGGGATGCTGTCAGCACAATGTCCTTTCCCTGGCCCAAGTCCTTCATGGGACCTTCTTTCTTGGTCTCCAGACTTCTCCAAAGCTAATTCCTCTAAGCCTTGGACACAAAGTAAGCTGAGACAGCTTTGAACTTAGGTCCCAGTGCTCCACTGGAAACATAGGTGTGTGATTGGCTGGCAAAGGTAAGTTTTGACCTGCATTGTGAAATACACAGTAATTCAAGCTGAATATGTGGCTCCTGAGCCCTTGAAATATGGCTGGCGTGACTTGAGTAGTGTTATAAATAGATACTATAGGCCAGATTTTATTACAGAAGGAAAAAAGAATGTAAGATGTTGTAATAAATTTGTACACTGATTGCATGTTGAAATGATAGCACTTAGGATATGCTGGGCTAAATAAAATTAATGATTCAGATTAATTCCCCTTTACTTTTTATTTAAAAGGCGAGGTGAAGGCAGGAATGAAGATAAGTTGGCAGGTAGGCAGGGAGAAAGAGGAGAAAGAAGCATCTTTCATGTTATTTTTACTTCGTTGTCCACGTTGGTGGACCCGGGATATGAACCCAGGTCTTTTGGTTGTGGAGTTACTGCACTCCTCTGGAGGTGCCTGACCTAACCCTTACTCCACTAGGACACACTTATTTTTCGATTTTTTTTAAAGTGAAGACAAATACATTTTAAGGACAATGTGTGGTTCCTATTATATTCCTCTTGGACAGCACCATTTTAGACAACTGAATTAGTTTTGGCCAAGGTGTCCCAACTTTTGAAGGTCTGGCCACCCACCACTATGGTTTGTCAGTTGTGTGGCCAGTCACAGAGTCACAGAGTCAGTGCCTCTGGTGAGAGGACGATGGTGCTTCCAGGCAGTCAGATGACGGAATGCTTCATTCCTATTGTTGGGCTCTGTTAGGGGAGGAGCTGCCTTCTTTCAGACATGAGGACGCAGGTAGAGAACATCTCTTAGCCCTTCTCCACTGGGACCACCACAGGTTCCCGCCTGTGTGTTGAGAAATCAGGACTCCTAACTTCTGAGTTTTCACCTGCTGGTAACTTGGAGAGATAAGGTCTTCACTGAAACATTTTGTGCTTTCCTATCTTGTTGAGTTCAAGGCTCTTTGCTGACACCCTTTCATCTAAACCAAAAACCCTGCCCTAGCTCCATCTTTGAAGCTGGCAAACTAGTTATTTATTAGATTAATAAGGAGACAGCCTTTACCTCATGTCATTATTCATCTTCCTTCTTGAAAAACTCACTCTATGTGACCTCAGGATATCCCTTTAGCTTATTTCTTCCTATTTCACTATCCACTCCTCCATCTCCTTAACTAGTTCCCAGTCTCCTCAATCTTTGACTATTGGCGTTCACTCAGTCTTTGGACCATCCTTCTTATATTCATAAAATCCCCACACTGTCACTCTGTTACAATGGCTATAAATACAATCCGTGCACCGAGAATACCTCACCTCTCCCATGGCTAAATGCATGGCCCCAACCTCTCTCTGGGACCCCAGTCATACACCCTCTTACACATTTGCACTTGGATATCTAGAGAGGCATCTCACATGTAACATGTCCAAAGCTAAATTCTGGTTTCTCCTCCACAATCTGTTCCAACTTGCTATATTAAGAATCTTTTTTCCAGTTCTTTGGGTAAAAAAGAAAAATAGTAACATGGAATCTCCTCAGTTCCTCTTTCTCTCACATCCCACTTCTAAGCTGTCAGCCATTCTTATCAGCTCAACTTCCAGTTCTGACCATTTCTCTGACCATCTCAGTGTCTGCTCCCTTGGGGTACACCATTGGATCTTGTATGAGTGATTATTACAATAACTTCCTAATGGGTCTCTGGCCATTATTCATGTCTTCCTATAGATAGTCTATTCTTCAGTCAAAAGCCAGAGTGAGCCTTGAAAATCCTAAGTTGTTGCATATGATTCCCTTGCTCATAACCCTCCCACGACTTGCATCTCTCTCTAAGTGGAATCCAGTTTTCACTCCACCTTTCTTGCTTTCCTCAACACAACGGTCAAGCTGTTCCTGGTTCAGAGTTTGTCTGGCTGGTGCCTCTGTCTAGAAAATTCCTCTCCTAGATCTCTGCATGACATGCTTCCTTACTTCCTTCAGGCTTCTCTGTCCCGATGTCACGATCTCTGTGACGTGTTCCCTGACCACCTCTTAGAAAGCAGTATTCTGCACATGCCTTTCTACCCCCTGATCCTCCTTGACTATTCTTCCTGGCACTCATCACCACCCAATATGGTGTATATTTACATGCATATTTATTGCCTACTTCCCGTTAGAATGTGAATTTTCTGATAGCAGGCATTTCATCTTTTTTTTAAAGGAAAGGTCATGCAGAAATGAAGGCAGGTAGGCAAGCAGGCAGGAAGAGAGAGGGAAGAAGCATTTTTATTTATTTTTATTTTAGTTGTATATCTTGGCTGTTCCTTCCCTCATCCCTCCTGGTCCCTGGGATGTGAACCCAGGTCCTTGGGATTTATGTGGACTGCTCTCAGCCAGAGGTGGTGGACCTAATCACTCCGCCAGAGCCCACTGGATTCCATCTTTTTGCTCAATGATGACCCCCCACACCTTGTATAACTCTTGTTACACAGTAAGTGCAGAATGAATATTTGCTGAATACATGAAGGCAAAGAAGTAGTTTTCCTTTATGAAGATGATCATGAGATATATAATAAACATATGGATAAGCACATGTCATTGCAAATGGTGACGAGTACTGTGAGGAAACTCACAGGTGCAGTGATAGGAAACCTATTTCAAATAGGGTGGCCTGAGGAAATCTTCTGAAAGAAATGACACTTAGTTTAGGAATAGAGGATAAAATAGAGGCACCCTGCAAATGGTGGGAAAAGATCATTCTGGGAGGGGAAAAAATAGCACATCCAAAAATCTGAGGCAGGAATGAGTTTGACATCTTCAAAGAATTGAAAGGGGGCCAGTGGCCAATGAAATGATATCGAAAAAGTATCTATAGGCCAAGTCATCAAGGACCTGTTGGCTCTATTAGTTTATATTTCATTTGCAGTGCATTCTAAAACAGGACATGTTAGCAGCAAGTCGAGAGGAATACATGAGATGATGTATAGTGATGGATTTGGACTTTGAACTATCAGCTTAAAAGGCAGCAGAAAGAATGATCCTCCTACAACAGGTCTCTAAGATCACTTTTCTTGTGCAGGAAGCAATAATATTCTCCCTGTAGTAGAACCAGTCCCCAACTGCTCTAGCTCTTCTCTTATTTGGTCCCTTTTCTGCTAAGTAGCCAGTCCAATTTCCCACTAACGCAAAATGTCACGTATGAACCTCCAGTCAGGTTGACCTAGTACCTTTTCTCTTCTCTGCATCCTCACAGCTGCCCCTGGGCCTTTGCTCATGATATTTCCCTGAGGGGGAAAAAAAAGAAAACAGACACCTGTGCCTCCTCCATATCTCCAGAGCCATCCACATCTTATTCTGAGATAACCATGAGATGGATTTATAAGACTGGGTCATGATCTCGAATTCATTTTGTTTATTGTTGTGGTCAACTGAATAACAATCCCCCAGAGATATGGACATCCTCGTCTCTGAAATGTGTGGATGTTCCAAATGTGGACATGGAAGTAGGTGTGGGGAGATGATCCTGAATTATCTGGGTGGATCTTAAAATCGATCATACTTTTTTTGTAAGAAAGGAACAGAGCGATGTGCTGTGGTATAGTAGCGGTTGGGCATCGTCCACATGTATCTCAAGGTCCTGGGTTCGTGTCCCGGGACCAGTGAGAACAACCAAGATGAACAATTAAACAAACAAACAAAAAAAGTACTTATTCTTTCTCCCTCTTCCAGGCTGCCTCTGCTCACCTTCATTCTTGCCTGCATCTTTCCTTTAAAAATTTTTTTTTCTTTTTTAAAGAAAAGAAAGAAGCAGAGGGAGAAAACCCAGAAAATGAAAGGCAGCATGACCACAGAGGCAGAGACTGGGGTGAAGCAACCTCAAGCCAAGAAACTGGGGGCGACAAAAGTGTATTCTCCTGTAGAACCTTGAGAGAGAACAAGACAATGATGACACCTTGATTTCAGCGCCGTGATACTCATTTTAGACTTCTGGGCTTCCAGAGCTGTGAGAAAATAAGTCTCTGTGGCTTTAGACCACCCAGTGTGTGGTAATTTGTTACAACAGCCCCAGGAAACTAACACAATTACCTTGTTCTTGATCTTGGCACCTGGTGCCTCTGGTCACCGGTCAGGTCATCACTGTGTCCCTGTTGGCTTTCCCCGTGAATTGCTAGGTCTTGTCTGTCCTTGGACACTTCTTGCTGTTAAACTCACTCATCTTTATTGCATGCTAGTTTCACAGGTTTGTCTAAGTACTGTCTCCTCCTATTCTCTTCATTGTAATGTCACATGATCCAGCCGGTCAGACTCCAGGCAAAAAGCTCCTCAAATAGATGGATCTTAGCAGGCCTGGGAGCCAGAGACCAGCTTGGAAGCTAGTTCAGTAATCTGTAAGTAAGGTGATGGGTTTGGACTAGTAGGTGTTTAGAGCTAGTTAGATTGTTTTGTTTTGTTTTTTCAGTGTTGATAATCCTAGATGCCTGGAATGGTAAGGACTAGAGGCAGCAAAAAAGGCCCCGGGCATTAGAACATAAGGAGTGAAAGGCTCTAGGGCATGAAGAAAATGGAAATACCAGATCTTAAAAGTGAATCACTGGGAGAGAAATCACAGCACTTTATATAGAAATGGAACAGATAGGAAGCAATGAATAGGTTAGAGAGAAATGATGAATTATTTATTTGAAATATTTAGTCTTAAGTAAGCAGAAACGAAAGGTCACCTGTAGGAAGTCATCTAACTGATGCGGATACTACCAGAGTCCTCCAGCTGTGCTTTTACTGTAGCCCTGACAACCCTAGATGGCAGTGACTGGCTTTCCTATTTCCCTGACAGGCTTTGAGGCCCTGAAAGGAAGATATCCTGTCTTAGTACATGTCTGGCACTAAGTGGACTGTTTAGTACCAACTAGATGCTCAATAAATACATTTCCAATGAATGGAATTGAGCCTAGACAAGCGCGCAGAATAGAGATAATGATCTTAGAGTTTACAGCAAATTCTTATAAGGGGGAGCTGGAGACATGATAAATAACACAAGCAAAAGAGATGACAGTTTGATCTGTCTTCAACTTGGTTTCACAATAATAGGAGGTAGTTCCAGCTAAGTAGGTTTTAAACTTTGACCTAATATTCAGGGATCAGGGATCATGATAATCAAATAAGGAAGAAGACAGGAGAGTATACTACATTATCTTCTATTCGGGGCTAGCATGAAACTAAACGTAAGTTGTCATTTGCCAGTCGGTTCAAGGTTCACTCACCCTTATTACTGATATCATGCAGCATTATAATCACATCACTCAGAAGCACAAAGATGCACTGCAAGTGACATATCTGACTTCTGGGTACTTGTGGTTATGTTTTAGGCCATATCAGAGATCTGGTTAGATGGGGAACTATAGGGACTGTACTTTAAAAATATATTCTACTCCTCAAAGGCTGCTCAAGGTATGAAACATTCTTCAAAATGCATTTCAGGCACTATCGCAGAATGTTCTTCCAGCCAGATCTTTTTAATACCCCTCTGTGAGCACCAGGGTAGGGGAGGTCTACTTCCAAATGCCAAAGGAGATAGATAACAATCCTGGCTGCTTTATTCACTGCTCTTACCTTCAGAGCCCAGACCCATAATTGAATTTCCCTGGGAATTTTATGATATATTGACTGAACCTAATTAAGTCAAGGACCCTTTCTGTATTATCTGCCTTAGCAGCTTCCATACAGAGCTATTCAATTCAAACAGCATTTACTAAACTACTAATAAGTACAAAGCCCTGGGTCTCGGCTACTCACAAAGATAAATAAGACTGTCATCCAGCAGTACACAGTCTAGTTCAGGTTTTATACATAGACTCTAACGCAGCAAAACTAAGATAAGAACTGTGAAAGAAATGTAAGGAGCTATCAACCTTATCCCAAGGTTTACCATTAATTATTGGGTTGCAAAGGTAAAGATCTAAATTACTTATTTGAAATGGCAGTGTTTCTATCTACAGATGTGAAGCCCTTGTTCTTTAAACAGTGCTGTAGAGAATACCGATTGACTTGATAGCACGCACCCTCTGCCACTTTCTTCTTTCTTAACTCAGACACGTCTTTCCAGCAGCCATTATTCTTATTCCTCCACATCTGGAGCCTGTGTTCCAATATACAAAAGAAGATCGGGGATGACATTCAAGGGAAAAACATTGAGTATTTTTATGCTTCCTTGTGTAGCTTTTATTTCACTCACTGCAGAATCCCCTTGTCTTTTTTAATTAAAGAGAAGAGGAAGGAAGAAAGGAAAGGAAGAGAAGGAGAGAGAAAGGGAAGAAGGGTGGGAGAGAGGAAAGAAAGGCGGGAAGGAGTAAGGGAAGGGAGGAAGAAGCATCTCTACTTATTTATCTATTTTGGTTTTCACCCCAACCCTGAGTCATGAATCAAGTCCTTGGGCTTTGCATAGTCTCTATGTCAGTGTCGCAGCTGCCTGAGCCCCAGGGACACACCCCAGAATCCCCTTTTCACATTTTTATTACTTGATTTCCTGTTCCAACAGTTCTGCTCCATGTTGCCAGAAACTTTGGGCCACTGAGCTTCAACATTTCTTCGAGGGGCTCTGCTGTCTGTAGGATTCTCGCATGTTCCTCAGCAAAGACTAGGTGGGACTGAGTTAACATCCTTCGCAATTTTCCCTACTCCTTCTTCATGAAGGACCCTGTGTTTTTGCATGTCTCCACCACTGCCAGGGCTCTAAGTCTCAAGAGGCGGGTGAGGTGTACCCTGATGGGTTAGTCCAATATAGACATCCCAAGGTCCCTGAGTCAAGACCTGGGGCTCAGGGAAACAGCCAAGAAGAACAACCAAATAAAATAAATAAGTGCGTCTTCCTCCTCTCTTTTCCTGCCTGCCTGCCTCTGCTCACCTTCATTACTGCCTGAATCTTTCTTTTTTTTAATGATGTAGTATGAAACCAAACTTTCAAAAAGTCATCTCTCCACCTAATATTTCAGAGAATATTATGTTCAAGAAAAATCATAGTTATTTCTCTAGCATATAATCCTGTCAGATAACTTCAAGATAAATGGTACTTGATTTTACATGTGTTCATATGTGTATATCCTAAGGACTACACATATAAACATATGTATTCAGTGTATGTATGTATAAACTTGTAATTTCAGACCTCATGGTTAGTTTCAGAAACTGTACCTGCAATTAGAACAGACTACAATTACAACAAAGCAGTAAATGCTTTGATTGCATCACACAGATTTCCAGACAAACTGTGTGTGTGGTTAATTTAGAAAGAGATTACTCTGCTTATTCTCCATATATTTGCTAGAACAAGATATTTAGCCTAAATCTTAGTTACTTTTACAGAATAGAAATGATGATATCTAAACTTCTGAACTTTCACAGTGGTCATGAGGAACAAATAGGATGGTATTGTTAAAATGACATTATATAAAAGAAGGGAGTAGTGACTATTAAAAGTGTCTTCTATATCTTTGAGTCCCTTGTTATCTGTAGGCCACCAGGCAATTTAGCTATTATGAGTATTGGAGGTGAACTTCTTTGTTATCTTTCCATTAAAAGTTCTTATAATACTAGATTCCAAACATCAAACCTGAAGTTATTCTACTTAGGAATTTCTAGAAGCTTCTCTGTTATTTATTCAAGAAGCATTTTATTAAATATTCCTCTGTTCCAGACACAGCAAAGGATTTTGGGTTGCTAAGCTAAATAATCCACACTCCCTGCCTACAAAGGGCAGAGGATATAACCAAAAGAAACAAATAAATGCAATAAACATTTATAGGTGCTCTAGAGAAGCATGCGTGGAGAACACCAAGAGGAGGGAGTGGTTGAATCTAGCCGTGGGAGGGAAGTGTGGCACACTTTACTATTGCCTACCTAGCAGTCATCCTTCCCCTTTCCCCCACATCACCTCCTACTAAATAGACTTGAAAGTCAAATATTCCCTTTCTCACCCTCCCTAGCAACTAAGCATGCATGTGACACAGATCTGTTCAAGAGATAAAAGTGTAAACTAATTGGGTGGTTTCGGGGGAAGTGTTGCTTTCTTAATAAAAAGGCTGGTGGAAAGATTGTGTTTTTCAAAGATGACCAGAACAGTGTCTCCCACCCGCCTGTGCCCTTCCTGCAATGTGACCTTAATGCGCTTCCCATTCAGAGATGGGGTCAATGTCCTCTTCCCTTGAACCTGAAATGAGCTTTGTCTTAGCCAATAGAAACTAATAGAAGTGACATTATGTGACATCTGAGGCTAGATCACAAAAACACCATTTATTTCCACCTTGTTCTTTTGGGATACTTGCTCTGGAAACCAGCATAAGGAAGGCAGTCAGCTATAAATAAGCCCAAACTAGTCTGTGTTGAGAGATGACACAGCATGACCATGTCTATAATCACTGGAGTAGAGATCCCAGAAATTATGAAATGCAATTGTCTATTAATTAATTAATCCAGGATTCGAACCCAGGAACAGTCAGGCAGATTACAATCTTGGATGTGCTTTCTATATCAATGATGCTTGAGGAATTGAATATTATCTGGAGATCCAGAGAAGCTAGTACAGGTGATTATAATTTTCTCTAAACTTTGAGGAATGCCTCAGAAACTTAGGGGTGAGAGGCACCTGCAAGTTTCTTTAGGACCAGGATGAGGGGGTCCCAGTAGTGAGTTTTGTCTATAGCTGGATGCCCCAGCTGACAGCACAGTGGAGTCCCACACAGCAGTCAGCATCGACTACCAGACATGTAGGAGAGGACACTTCTCGGTGATTGCAGCCACCACCATCAAGTCGCCTCAGACTTCTTGACTTCCTGGGACCCCAGTCAAGCTCTGTACTCTTTCCTGTGCTACAGAATCTGTGAGCAGAAGGAAATGGTTCCTTTATGCCATTTGACTTCAGGGTGGTTTGCTGAACATCTGCAGTAACTGGAATATGGATATGGCTGGATGACCTTATCTCTCCTTCCAGCCTGGAGTTCAGGTACTGGTTAGGACACAAGTCATCTTAAGAACATGTGGGCAGAAGCTGATGTTGTTGATCTGCTGAACCAACACCCGCAGATCTCTTGGCATGTGTGAAAAGTGAACTCTTGTTGGCTTATGTCTCTGTGTGTCAGAGCATCTGTTATTTAAAGTTAATCACACCCCCTAACTCATCCAAGAGAACTCTCCTTAAAAGATTTGGTGGATCCGTGGAGGGGAAAGTTTTGTTTTAAAACATTGACTGCTGCCTAATCAGAATAAATGTAGATGCAATGCTTTTTCTCTTAGCCTTCTGAGAAGTTTGGCTGCGAAGAAAATGAGAGAAATTAGCTGGTAGCAGAGGGACTCCTAAGAGCATATTTCATAGTCCATGAAGAAATATCGACTACAGCCAGAGAGATTGAAAACTGGAAAGAGAACAGCCTTAGTAATTATTGATACAGTTCAACCCTGCTTTCGTCCACTCTGTCTTCACTCAGTCTCGAAGACTCTGCTAGAGAATTTAAAAACAGGCCTAGCTTTGTGGACAGGCAACCTGTATGATTGCACGGGGACTCATGCTTAGAAGGACACCCACAATTGGTTGAATGACCTACTGCCTTTGTCTTGAAATCCAGAATACATTTTGAACAAGAGATCCCATGTTTCCATGTGTACTGAGTGCCACTGGTAATGGAGGCAGACCCGCCTCCAGGGTCCACACGTGTGGTGCTAAGAAACAATGTGGCCTTTTATTACTGGTGGATCTTTGTCTTCAGGGCATTATGCTTTTCCAGTTTTAAATAAAATGGCACATGTCGTCATAAAAACATGTCCTTGGATGGCCATCGAGACAGTGGCCTTTCCATCCGGGAAATTTTCCAGACATGTGGAGTCCTGGGTCAGATTATCTCAAACCCAGAGAGACTCCTGTACTTGTGACAACTCTGCCCAACTCCTGGTCAAATGCACTAATAGTAGGTCCCTCACAAGCATACCACATACACAGTGATAGGCAGCTTGACAAATACTAATACTAATACACAGATGACAAACACTAATACCAAGTCTCTTTGAGCAGCTGAAACACTTCTTCCACAAGAATTAATGAATTCTGTCATCCATCCTTCCCAACTACCCCAGAACTGCAATCTCTGGGACACACTTCCAGTGTGGGGTAAGATGTTGAAAAAAATGTGCAACTGATTAAAGAGAATAATCTGTAGAAGAAACAACCTTGGTTCCTATACTCTTTATATTTCATCTCTCTAGCCATCTAGAAAACGTCAGGATGTCTGAAGACATGAATAGCTAAAATAGTCAAGCAAACGACTTCATCAAAGCACCAGTCTCTGTTTCCTTTGTCTATTAAGATAACCAGAACCTGGGAACTTTACCCATTGATCCCCATAAACACTCCCCGAAGTGGAGCAAAGGGGGTCCGCACAATGTTCTGAGGCGTTATCGTTTTCAAACCATGTTTGTGCCTTAACTATAGATTAGGAGTGCCAGAGGCAGAGTCCATTCCCTCTCTAGATATAGGCAAGGTGACCAGGTCTCCAGCCAGCTGGAATCAAGTTCAGTTCTACCCAGAATGGAAACCAGGAATGGAAGCAGGAGGCCTGTTAGGCAGATGGGCCACACAGAGAGAGGCTGGTTGGTTAGAGAGAGGAGCTTCAGTGGTTTCACTGAGGATGTCTTTAGCCCCATTTCCCTAGAAATAAAGCAGCAGACTCTTACCAAGTTCCCTCATCCTCTTCACCCTGGGATAGGGAGCTGGGACACCACCTCACTCAGGTTTACCTGGCTGAGAGGCTGGGGTGAGGGAGATTCTTATTTCTAGCAGATGGAAGGGTGTGTTGCTTTGAGCTAGGGACAGTGAAGGCAGGAACTTCTCTCACGTCTCCCTTTGCTAAGGAAAAAGACTACAATGACCTTGTGCCTTCACTTGTATTGGCAGAGCTCAGCAACAATTTACTAGAAGTAAATTTTAATGTTTGTTTTTTAATGACAAATGTGTAAATGCTATCAGAAAATCAATGAGTATAAAATGGAATTCTACCCACCCAGAGAAGACAGTAAAAGCGCTGGGTATCTGATGCGTGCCATCAAGAGCCCTCTCCACGTTCATGCTAAGGAGACCCCATAGGTCACTGCCTGCATAGCATATACCAGCCTGAAATATCAGCCCAGAGACCTTGAAGAGACACGCCTTACAGGCAAACTTTGAAAAGTCTGCCTTTTCCTCTCCCACTCACTGTCCCACACAAAACAGCTCACCTCTCACTTCTCAAAATCCTTCAGAAAGCATCCGCCTGGCACTAGTCAATGTTTCTCTAATCTTTCTCCTCCTTCTTCCCTTTCCATTCAAATCGCAGAAGTCCAAAGGTAAGGCAGGTCCTTCCATAAGAAATGTGAGTGAGAAAGAAACCCTCAGGGCCAATTACAATTCTCTTTAGCAGGTGGAGGGAGAAGAAAGATGAGATCATGTACACTGATAATGATTTTCTTGTCTCATGTGTGCATTTTTTTTAAAAAAACATGTTTTTCAGAACTGAGGTTACCAAAAGGGAATGGGGTGGGTGGGGGCAAATGATGGTGGAGCCCACTGGACAGCGGGGAAGAACACTTGGTGATTTGGTGGAGGGCATGGTATGTTGAAATATATGTAAGGAATGGGGACCCTACACATAGGAAATTATTTTAATGTGTAGAATAATTACTACATTAAAAGATAAAAAATAAAAAAAAATGCAAAAAACTATGTTTTTCTACATCAGCAAATATTCTTCTATGTACTAATTTTGAACAGCTTCATAGTATTCCATTGTAATGATAAATAATTTCTTTAACCAAACATTTATTTAATTTCCAACTTTCACATGTAAAGTCAAGTCTGTGATAAATTTCATTGTGACCCACATCTTTGCAGACATTCTCAATTATTGATTTAGGATAAATCTCCAAAAGGAGGGATTCATATGTACTAGTTAAGATATTTGTGGTTACTCGTGTGACATACAATGACTGAAATAACGTAAGAGTGTGTTTGTATCTGAGATCAAGTCAGAACTGATATGGTGATTCTGTTCCGTGTTTTCAAGGACCCAGGTTCTTTCTATATTGTGGCTCTGCCGTCTCTAGACCTTGCTCCTGTCCAGTGATCTGTCGACACATCTGTATTCCACAAAGCAGGACCAGGAAAGCAGGGAGTAAGAGACCACACCCCTGCCCTTTTGGGAATCACTATTATCTAGAAAGCACTGGACTTCTGGTCAGAGGGCAGAATAGTAAACATGCCAGGCTCACCTCCTTCCCACGGAGACAACAAAACTGCTCATATATAAGACCAACTGCCTTTGAAAAAGGAAAACTAACAGAAAACATCCCCGTCACAGCCCCCCATTCCAGGACCACAACCGGAAGAGAGAATGGAGATGTCCAAGGCAGGAATTTTCTACCATCAGTGTCCAAAATCTCAGAGAAATATCCACCCGTCACCTGTCTCTGCTGCTATTGGGACCACAGTCTAGTCACAGGTCCCAGATCACTGTGCTCACGCCTCAGGGAGAAATAGGCTCTACAGGATTTGCTGTAGTCAGAGCTTGGCAGCAGCTGAGTAGCGAGCATCTGTTGCCTGAGGGTGCTGGGAAAGTTCAGAGTTACTGGTCTTGAGGAGAAGGTGACTGCACATCTCCTCAGGTGTCGGTAGGAATGTAAACTGGCATCACGTTTTGGAAAACATTATGGAGATGCCTCAAAACGTGAAATATGTAACTACCATAGGACCCAGCCATTCATTTTCTGGATTATCTATTGGAATAATATGAAAAATTGAACTCAAAGAGATAACATACTCCCATGTTCATTGCAGCACTATTTATAGTAGCCAATAAATGGAAGCAACTTAAGTGCTCATCGACGGATGAGTAGATAAAGATGTGGTCTACATATATACCATGGAATACTACTCAACAATTAAAAACCTAAAATTCTGTGATTTACAGCAAAATGGAGGGAACTTGAGATGATCATGTTAAGTGAAATAAGTCCGAGGGAGAAGGACAAATATCTGATGGAGTCACCTGTATATGAAATATAAGGAATCAAAGAAAATGAATGCAGAACGCAAAATAAAAGTAAGCCAATGGACAACACAGAAGCTATTAGAGGGGAAGACGGTGGGAGCAGAAATGGAGGGGGTCAAGTGGATTGTAGTGCTTTCTAAAAAAAAAAAAAAATCAAAAAAAAATTTTAAGTAAGTGGGAGAAAGTACTGGAGGGTTTTGAGCACAGGACTGAAATTAGTGTAAGTGTGACTACTTGCTCAGGGCACCTCAAGTGTCTGCAAGAAAGTTAGAAGTTACAAGTCTATGTAACAAGTCTGTGTGGGTGAAATGGTGGGTGGCTGGATGGAAAGATATTGACCCATTCTTCTCATCATCACATTCCTACCCATACGACCTGACTCATACATGTTCTCACAGAGTCTGTGTTCACACGTATATTAGCTCTCGCTCCAGTGATCACATAGCGTGCACATGCATACACCCAGCACCAGCTGATTATAAATGGCTCGTTCATTCTTAAAAGAACCCTGCCAATAATCACCAGCACCGTGAAAAAAAAGACATGAATAAAAAGCTTCTATGATTTAACTCTCATAGGCAAGACACAAAATAAATTCTTTCTTTGTTTTATCTTGTTCATATTTTAAACTAAATAAGCAATATACATTGTGTCAACAGAGATACTTTTATTGCAATCCTCCCCCCACCCAATCAATTTAGACTAATTTCAAATGAAGACAAAACAAAGAGAAGAAACTGGGTAACCCTATGATCAACATAATGCCTAAAACCTCAAGAAAGACAGAAACCAAGGAATTTCCAGCTATCCTTTGACACTGCCAACTGAAGATTCCACTCCCATCCATGTTCATGTACCTGTACCAAGATTCAGATTCTAGAAGAGTATCTGATTGGTCAGATTTATGTAATATATGTTTACTTTTATATTGGGCAGGATGAGAAAGTGGGAAGCAAAAAGGGAGGAGTTTTCTTAGTTCACAGGAATCAAAAATCATATAGACTGAAGGCAGGGCAGATACCCAAAGGAATGGACACAGATTAGAAAAAAATTAAAAATGGTTTATGACATGTGCCTGTATTTCTTAAATAGAAAAGAAGAAGATAGAAAATTACCAGTTCACATTTTGGTTTACAACCTTCCATACATTTAGCATATATAATATTTTCTTGCCAAAAGATAGGTTACATGATATAGTCTGATTTGTCATTTAACTGTCCTCACATAAAAATGTCTTGTGAAAACTCTATACAAATAATGACAGGATCAAAATATAATTTTTAATTCAGGAAAATGATATCAAAGTGAAGTGTAATCAGAGATAGTGAGGAGTAGACTCAATATTCAATGTTAAAGTAAAAATTTTGGAGTCATGCTTTCTAGACCTGGAGTCTTAACTGTGAATGACTGTCACCAGTATAGATGAATTTCCATCTCTGTGTACCTGTCTACCCATACCCATACTTTTTACCATCTAACTAGCTACCTATTTTATAGTCATGCTGACTATCTTCTGCTCTAATAATAAACTACCTTGAAATCTCAGGGTTGACAAGTGATAAGTATATTTCTCCATCCTACTGAATGTCCAATCCAGTTGGGTAGTACATGCTCGTCCAGGTATTTGAGAACCAGGGTGAAACTACATTTCAACCCTGCAGGGGCACAGAACATGGCCACACATACCCTACTTCTCAAGACTTCACCCCAAAGTGATACATCTCTTTACTTCCACTTACTCACATGTGGCCAAAGAAAGTCTCATGATCAACCTATTTCAAAAACAGTAACCCATGTTCCCAGAAAAAAAAACTATACTACTTTTGAGTGGTAAAGATGACACTGTATGTTTGAGTTTATAAACAACTTAAAAGTAGAAATTGGATTGAAATGGAGAAAAAGCATTCCTGATTTGAAAATCCTCTAAGAGGATCAAATGATGAACCATATTAGTCAGTTTGCATCAGAAACCATTTCCATTTCCATCACAAACTATATTTTATTTCTCCCCCTAATCCTCTGTTTGTATCATATCATACAAACCAGAAAGCAAAGACGTAGTAGGTGCTGGTCACTCACATAGAGAAGGATTTTGTGATAAGCTAAAAGGCCTGGTATTATTCATTCTTGGTGATGGAAACAAAATACAAATAGATTTGATGATTTAAACTGATTTTGAAACTATCCTGAGCAATCGAATATTAATATTAGAGCATTATCATCAATAATTCAGACCAGGAGATTACTGTGAAGACAATCTCAATAATAATATGTAGCTTTGATACCAATTTATTTCAGATGTTGCCTATTGTATATGTTGATTAATAAACTGATTTTTTCAGTTGAATATTGGTTTATAGTATGATGTAGATTTCAAGTGTACAGCCTTTTAAATCAACATCTGTATGTATACAATCTTATAAATCAACATCTGTGTACACTACCTTATGTTTGCCACCAGAATTCTAGTTTCCATCCATCTCCATACAATGAACTCTGTTTACCTGATTTACCCTCCCTTTCTTCTTCTTTCTGGTAACTACTGTCTTGTTCTTAGAGTCTAAAAATTCGCTTTTGCTTTATTTAGTTCAACCACTTTTTTTTTTGTTTATGTGTCACATATGTGTGAAATAAAACGGTGTTTGTCTTTCTTTGTCTGGCTGATTTCATTAAGTATAATACCCTCTAGTTCCATCTATTTATATATATACATGTATGTGTCATATATATGATACAGACAAACACATACGTGTGTGTGGAGAGAGAGAGAGAAAGATTATGGGAAAACTACATTTGTAGCTACCATGTATCAATCTGTTACATTTGCTGATTGGCCTTAGGGAAGAGAAGAATGGATAGGTCATCAGAGAGGGTACCTGAGCCAAAGATAAGTGGGGTAGCCCTGAAATCAAAGTACACCTGTCTTCAGCAGAGGCAGAGATGAAAGTGAAAGGTAACTTATTGAATCCTACCATAAGCGATAAATGTGAAGCAGACAGGTTTCAGGGGTGACTTCTGGTGAGACTAGATGCAAATGCTCCTTTATCACCAACCTTATTAACTCACAGGTAAGTTAAAAACTCACAGTAAATGCCCATCCGACATAGGAAGAGCAGCATGGGAGTGATGACAGGACCCCAGAGACAAGAGTTTGCAACACTTAGAAAGGGCTGCTGAGCCAGCCTGGGCACAACTGAATGCTCCCTCAGGGCAAGGTGTGTGGGGATCAGAGCAAGGAACTTTTTGGGTAGGGAGCAGAGAAGGGTCTTTCCTAGCCATGAAGACAGACTGAAGGAGGAACCTTTATTGTAGGGGAAGGAACTCTTATTTAGGGTTGGGGGCTGGGGTTTACCTTTGTGGTTCTGTTTTCTGTTCACTGAACATACAGGAAAGGTGAAACTGGCCTCCAAACACACTCTCTTGCAGATCACGACTACACTGAGCGGAGATAAGGTCTCCCAGTCCTGAGAGTGAAGGGAAAGATGCAGGGACAAGGTTTAGAGGGCAAAACTAGATTCAGAAAACGCTGCCAATCCTGTTACTGTTCAGCCGGCCTGCTCCCCTTTGGGATACCCGAGAATGTACGTCTGGTGGTATAAATGCAAGTTTTAACCAAGTCTAAATATTTTTTTCAGTTCAGTGTAATAAATAAAATGGTTAAGAGTCATTATTATTTTTAAGGCATCAAATATGTTGATATTTAACATTTTTCTTATTATAAAAGTAATACATACAAATTGCAGACATTTTTGGAAAAACAGAAAACTTTAAAAAAAATTTTAAGTACCCCAAATCTCACTGCCTGGAGATGGCTGTTGTTAATAATCAATATTTTTCATTCTTCTCTTTGACTATGTGTCTTTTAATAATTTAGACTTTTTAACATTTATGATTATATGATGTATACAGTATGAATCCTACACTTATCAAGTAGAATCGTTGAACATTTTCCTAGTATTAAAAAGCTCTAATACTATTTTGATGACTTTACAACATCTTAATGGTTTGCCAGTAAACACTCATTTTCACTCATTTTCCTATTGTGAGACATTTAGTTTATTTCTATTTCACTATTATAAATTATGCCCAAATATATGCACTTATAGATAGTATCTATTTTATTGAGTATATATTTTAATATATAATTTACACAAAATAAACATTAATATAATATATACCTATATCATCATTTTTACATATATATGAGCACAAAACTTTGTCCTTATTTTTGAATTGCTTCCCTAAGACAAATGCCTAGAAATGAAATCACTGGGCGAGAACGTCCACTTCATAAACACTGAGGTAGTTTTGAAACCTGACCCCCGAGTTCTTTAACGTTCCTTCCATAAAGAGCTGGAGTGTACTTCCTCTGTCCTTGCAGGCGTGTGACAGCCTCAGCTGGCAGAGTCAGCAGAACTGACACTGTGGCAGTTCTGAACTTTGATGGCTGGAGCACTCGCACCTGCAGCCCTGAGCTGCTGTCTAACAGCCTGATTACCCCAAGGCTTCCTGCTTCCCTGTGAGGAGCCAACCCTCATTCAGGCCACACGAGTCACTCCAGGGAAGGTCTCTGTTCATACCAGTCCAGATGCCAAACCTGCAAGTGAACAAACTTCCAGAAGATCCCAGGCTCTCAGTCATGCCAGTTTCATCCCCTTAGCAGCTGAAGCTCCGTCAGTGAGCCAACCTCACTGTTCAGATTCCTGATTCTGAAAGTCTGTGACCTTAAAATGATGCTTTCAGCCAAGTTTCTGGGTAATGTTTTATACAGCATTAGGAACGGTAACAAGCATTTTTAGGGCTCTTGATATGTCCTGTCAGATTGTTTTCTGACACGTCCTGATGGAGCAGCGGTTAGGTCCACCATCTCTGGCACAGTCCACAGACATCCCCAGCCCCCAGGGTTCCCATGCCGGGCCTGGGAACAACTAAATAAAAACAAGTAAAATGCTCCTTCCTCCTTTCTTTTCCTGCCTACCTACTCACCTTCATTCCTGCTTGCGCCTTCCTTTAAAAAAAAATTGTTTTCTAAACAGCTTGTAGCAATTTGGCTTTCCACCTAGAGAATATGAAAGTTGTCTGCTTTATTTTTACATACTATGGAAAATATTCACAAAATAAGAAGATAGTGTGATGAATGCCTACATACCCACTAGCAGCTTCAATAATTCCCTATTTTATTATTTCCCCTTTCCTACCTCTATCTGTTTTTCTCCCAACAGAGCTGTTATGTTTCTGTATCATTCTTCCTAAATAAGAGTATCTTTGATCCTTTTGGTAATAAAGATCACAACTTGCCAGAAGTTGCTAGATTAAAGAGTAAACAACAGTGGAATTAGAAAAGAAAATAATAATTACTGCATATTAAATACTTTCAATGAGGCATGCCTTGGTGGAGCAGCCACTGCCTTCGAAGGCACACAGGCCACACATATCCCTGGGTTTGAGTTCTGAGGTCAGTGGGGAAACAACCAGAGTGAACAACTAAATAAAAATAAAATGGGATGCTTCTTCCTCTTCTCTCTTCTTGCCTGCCTGCTTGCCTACTCCTTCCTGCCACACCTTTCCTCTAAAAAAAAAAAGTTCCAAGGAGCCAGGCACTATTTTAAACATATTACACAAAACTCATAGGAAAAACTCTTAAAAGGTAGATCAAATTAATTATCAACATCTCATTTCACAGATGAGAAAAAGGCACAGGAAGCCAAGTATCTTGTGATAAGGACAGAAATTGAACCCAAGCAGTCTGGTTCCAAAGCTCACGCTGATAATCGCCCTTACATCATGGCTCTGGAGGGAAACCTAGTCTGTGCCAGGTTACAGCAAATTCATTTGTATGGGACCTGAATGATTCTCTGATCCACCATTACCTGGGTTATTGAGATATTCGAAACTTGGAATTAATACATGATGTCCTTTGCTCAGATGCCTCTGGTAGAAGTATTGTTGGTTTATGTGTAGAAACTTGTAAAGAGGTGACTATGTTATAATAAGGCCAGGGTTTCTACTGCATATTAAAAGGAAAAATATACCTTCTGGATTAGCTGGGAGGGATGAAGTTATCTCATCGCTAATTCCTAAGGAAATCATGGGAAAGACTAAAAGCAATCCTCCAGAAATTCCCAAGCAGCCATTCGATGAGGAAAGCCACACATTCAAATACGATCAACCTCCAGTGGTGGCCCAGGAGGGACAAAATTCAGGAGACAAGCAGGGCAGCAGCATCTTGTTACGGTTGTCAACCCCAACTCCTTCTCTCAGGTGTCATTGCACCCTAGGTATTCTCAACACTATTCAGATCTGCGAAAGAGCCAATTCTGCTTTCAGAATGCAGAGAATGAAAATGGCAGCCAGGGCGCAATTGGGGGTAAGAGTCATCATGAATAACATGAATGGGGAAGCTCGGGGCTACTCTCTACTCTGAAGAAGGGATCCAAAGTCTGTGGAAACGGAGGACCCCAGGTGGAAAGACCACTGAGGGGCAATAAGCACGGAGCTGGAGGTTTCTAATGACAGGAAGCACTCACAGATCAGCTGGGCCCCCCTACCAGGCCTGGAAGGTGCAGAAAAATAGGAACCACCAAGCCCACTGATGACAGCATTTCGGGGAAAACAAACTGGTCTCAGCTAAGGTGGGAAGGCAGTCACGAAGTCACCCACACTCCATAAGAGCAAACAGGGGGTTTGACAGAGCTGCCTAAACTTGAGCAGGATGAAAAGAATCAGTCCTGGCAAGGAAGCATCCCTGCCTGAGGGGCCGGGGGTGGAGTGGGGGTGGAAGGAACAGAGAGGAACAAAAGATAAACACACACACTGCAGCCTGCCTGAAAACGGAGCTCAAGGAAAGAAATGCCCTTACCAGAGTCTGAAAGAGAAGGCAGAGCCACCTGTGATGAAGACCTTTCAGAGAAGACAACCTGAGAGAGGAGGATGGAGGCCAAGAGATTATCCATGGGAGACTCCCTCTAGGTCCAGCTTCAGAGGTCTGAGAACTTATTCCTTCGCGTGATTCAAGCGAGGCAGCCAGATCTGCCTTTAGGACACTTACTGCACCCTTCTGCTGTGTGAGCATCACCCTGAACTAGGCACCTAAGATCTTTTTCATGTATTAACTCATTGAATCCTTATAGCAATCCTTTGAGATAGATTCTATATTATCCCATTTTACAAGTAAGGAAACATTTGGCCAAGGTCACCAGTGGTCTGGATTCTGAGTCTGCCTTTTATCCACTCTTCTCCCATCCCTGACTTCTTGACTCAAAGAAAGGTTTAATCTCCCTCTGGGGTGGGAAGAGACCATTCAGCTCACAGGGTAGATGGGAGAAGGAACTGCAGACAGCCCGGCATGGGAGAAGTGATGAGCTCTTCGCTTCTCCTCCGGGCTTGTCCCCAAAGCAGTAGGAAAGAGGAAAGGGTCTGCCATTTGGTTGTATTTTCTTTTGCTAACAAATCTTATTTACATGTAAATAAGCAGTTGAAATTAATTTGAGGGCTATTAAATGCTAAGATCTTTCTCTTAGGTAAATGAAATCCCTTCACCAACAGGTTTAGCTTCCCAGGCTGTAGACTACACCCATACATAAAACACCCACACAGGCACACACAGCTTTTGCAGCAGTGTTTTAACACAGACATAATTATGACTCACAAATAAGCATGGTCAGAGCATAAAGCACTCAACCAAGAGTTACATAAGCATGGATGACATCCATTTGCTGCTGGAGCAGCACTAACGTGATGCATGGTGGACTGGAGGTTGAGTGAACAGAAGGCGAAAGAGACCATTATTGTAAGGAATTCCTGATAGGAGGTGTGGGGGGCGGGGCCATCTTGCAATCACTAGTCCACTGTGAAGAGGGTTCTAGTCTTGTCAATTTACAACAAACTCTATGAGAAGCTCACATGCTGCTTCCCAAAGGCCATTTAGGCTGCAAACCAGCGACTCTAGAGGTTTTCTCTCTGGATTTGTTGTCTGATGTTCTAGAGTTGATTCCCTTAAAAAACACCCCGCATGTGAAAGACGATAGGTTTTGATCTTCAGAAAAATAGGTAAATTATGTCAGATTCCTCAAAACAAGAATGGGAAAGCAGGACAAAGTCAGCACCCCCCTCTTCGGTGTTGGAGAGAAACGTGCAATGTTTACAGAATGCAGGGCAGTCCAAGCATTCAGCACAAAATGTTGTATTCTCCTCACTACTCAGTCCCCTCTCTCTTATCCCCTTGATAATTCTCAAAAAGTTTTGAAGTAGGAGTGTATGGGAAACTTGGGAGAATAGGAAGGAGAGAAGAAGTTGATTGTGGTTCTGCTGCTAATGATCTGTTATTTATAAATATTACCATTTATGATTGTGGTTTTTATTACTCTGTCCCCATACAGCCACTTGTTGGCACATGCAGAGGTGTTAATTAAAAGGGTCAGAAGGCTGCGGGTGTATGTGACCTCATATGGAGAACAGTGAAAGAGGTCAAACGCTCCTTCCAAAAGCTGGTTACAGGAAATGATGTCAGATCTTGGAAGACTCTGGGGTTAGCTTGGCTCTTTAGCTTCCACCGAGAACAAGTCAGCAAGAATGAATTACTTACTGGCTCGTTTCTGTGGCTCAGGCAGGGTGTGGACCCTGTAGAGTCCCAGGACCCCGGTTTACGACCCAAGGCCGGGGGTGGCAGAGGCTGAAATAAACAACGAAATAAAAATACTTCTTCCTCCTCTCCTTCTTTCCTTTCTTTCTTCCTTCTGAAAAAAAAAAAAAAATACTATTTCAAAATATCAAGGGTATTAAGTACTATGGATGTGTGTATGTTTCAGGGACAGAAGGGGAGAGATTAGGTGGAAGAATTAGGAAGAGTGACAACAAGAACCAGAGGAAAACAATTTTACCAAAGCTAAGAAAATAGTTTTGTGAAGGAGAGATCATTACAAATGTCAATTATTAGGTTTCTTGAAATTTTGTGACTTTTAAAAAACGTCCCTTTTGGAGTCTACACATCTCTCTCACTCCTGAAAAGTCCAACCACCCACTTCAAGAGGAGCCCTCATGCTCAACCACCACTGAATAATTCAATCCACTTGTGTTGTTTGAGCCATCTCCTGCCTATGTTTTGAAGATTCTCAAATCTATTCCTCACCTGGCAGTTTAGGCTCAATTTTTTAACTACTCGCTAAACCATTTCACCTGGGGTCCCACAGACTCACCTGAAATCTTCATTCTTCTCTGCAGTTTTCAGTTGTCAGCTGGATTCAGCCTTATCTGACAATGACCCTAATTGGAAACCTGGGAGTCCTCTCTGATAATTCCTCCTTCCGTCCTCAGGTCCAATCCCTGTGACATGCCACTTTTGGCTTTTAAACTTTGCCCAAGTTCATCATCTTTGTACAGCCTGCGTTCCAGCCACATTATCTCTCCCCTGTTCCACCACTGTGGTCTCCCGGTCTTGGCGTTCCTATCTCTAGCCTTGGCTCCTCAAATCACTCTTTTCCATATCCTTATCTGACTACAAAACTCAGCATTTCATTCTCCTGTTTATTACTGAGTATGCGCTTCTCATCACCCATTGGATAAAACTTATAGAGGTCCGTTCCCCAAAATCCAGCCCCTGCCTCCTTTTCGAATCTCCTCAAAGCTCCCTTCTTCAGGTTTCAAAACTTCATGAGATTTCAATTACTCATGATACTATTGTATTCCTCTATATCTCTCTCACACCCCCTCCCTAAACCCAGCCCAGCCTGAGAATCTCATGCTAAAGCTTTTTTTTTTTTTTTTCTTTTTAAAGGGAAAGATGCAGGCGGGGGATGAAGTCCTGTAGGCAGGCAGACAGGAGGAGAGCGGAGGAAGGAGCATTTTATTTTATTTTTATTTAGTCGTTCACACTGCTTGCTTCCCTCTGGACCCAAGAATCAAATCCAGGGACATGTGGCTTACTCCTTTGGAGGAGACTGACCTAACTGCTGCTCCACCATGGCACTCCCATGCTTTTTTTTATTAAAGGAAATGTGCAGACAGGAAATGAGAGGAGGAAGAAGCATTTATTCTCTTATTTTTATTTAGCTGTTCACATTGGTTGTTTCCCCAGGACCCAGGACACAAACTTGGTCCTTAGGATGTTCATGGACTACGCTCCTCCAGAGGCAGCTGACCTAAGCAT
This sequence comes from Solenodon paradoxus, assembly GCA_004363575.1. Classification (NCBI taxonomy): domain Eukaryota; kingdom Metazoa; phylum Chordata; class Mammalia; order Eulipotyphla; family Solenodontidae; genus Solenodon; species Solenodon paradoxus. The sequence goes on from RJWH01000090.1 coordinate 1,331,604, forward strand.
TGCTCCAGTAGGGTGTGACATACTCATACCCTTCGAATTCACCTTCACTTTGCTTTATCCAAACGTCTGATTCTTCTAATTTTCTCCCCACTGCCTTGTACATTGTAGGATATTTTTGTTCATTTAGGTGAAACATTCAGAATAGTGTCTGGCATATAGTTATCTTTCCAGAGTTAACTAGAAAGCTACTCCATACATACCATAATGTATTATAAGCCATTATTTTTATTTCTCTTAGATTTGATGTCCTTAAAGATTTGTGGGATACCTTTCATTTGCTCGTTCAGATCTGTTCTATCCTTTCCCTGCTCTGCCCAGTGAAATTTGAAGTAAAAATTGACTTCCTCCTGCCATTGGCTTCCAGTTGTTTTGGGAGGGAACCTTCAGGGTAAGAAGAGTAAGGTCATGGTATTTATTCCCTGGCTTTCTCTTTACGAGGTTGCCATTGGCTGACTGTACCCTAGACTGAAAAATTCCACCCTATCAGGAAACATCTCGGTATTGCTACCTGCTGCTTCTCCTTCTCCCATATGCCTATCACTATGCTTCACCCCTAATTTCATCCTAAGAATAATAATTAATTCCCACCATTACTTGTCTTAGTAGATCATGCTATCCCATGTGGTTTCTCTAAAAGTTTGTTTAAATTCTCCTGACATTACCCAATTTTAATGATTATCTGTTGTCTGCTGGAATTCTAGCTGATACGAGGATAGAGAGGACTCCTTATTTCTCTCTCAGCCTTGCATCCAACATAGTACTTGGTATAGAGAAGGTGTTCAGTAAGGGTTGAATGAATAAAAGTGGCATCTTGTTGCACTTCTCCAAGTCACACTTGTTTGAGATAACACAGTGGTGGTAATTAATAAACTAATTGAACTTCAGTTCAAGAGGAAATAGAAAGAGATGCTTCTGAAAACAGAGATTGGGGATTCGCCTCAACAGGGAGACTCCTAATTGGCTAGGATTCACGGAAAGCATGATGGTCCGATGAATCTTCCTATAAACTAAAGAGAAAGGACAATCCTTGGTGTAAAAGATGAGATAAGGAAGATAGAGAAAAAAAATGACTGCCAATTAGTAAACTAGATGACATTAGTATTTTTGTTTGTTGTTTGCATTTGCACAACTGCAGAGTTTGCCAAGGTGGCAATTCTCTGCTTTGGATGCAAGAATAGAAATAAACACTGTACTGAGCACTCTTATTTTCAGGCAGTGTGGTAGGATCTGCAGACATAGTCATGAATGAGACATAATTTCAATCCTCAAAAAGGAGAGGGGGAAAGACCAGCATATAGAGATTAGTTCAAAGTCACCTAGTAAGCACTATGGTAAAGGGAGGTCTGAGGGCTGGGGCCACCAACAGACTCAGGAGGGATTGTCGCATCCAGCCTGGGGAAGAAAGTGAGAAAGAACTCCAGAAAGGCTGCCCTGGAAAGGGGACTCTGGGTGATGTCCTGGGTCAGCCTGATGAAGAAGGGTTTCTTTGAGGAGGAGTCAGTGCTGGGAGCAGAAGGGAAGGTCAAAGGGCATACCCAACACCAGCTCCAGCATAGAACACTCCAGTCTGCTTGGGAAATTCCGGTTTTCTTGCTTTTTTCAATCATTAGTTTTAATTACAAAAGACATCATTAAGACATGTTTATAAGTAATTCAAAGGTTTACAGAGTAAAAAAGGAAAGTCTTCTTTTCCTTCATTATCACTCTCCCTCCATCCACAGAACTAAAAACTCCACTGACAGCTAAATTCCCACATTTTCTTCTGTGTATGGTGAGATAAGCAATGAAATTTGTTGTTTTCGTTTCCAATGTATTGGGGTTAGGGGAATAGCAAGTCTTATTTATTGGTCGACTCTTTAGTCATTCCCACGACCACCACCAGGCCACTAAAGCAGGATCATGAGGCAGGAGCATTTCAAGTATCAAGACAACTCATGGCCAAGCTTTCAGTTCCAAAGATCTGAAATAAAGATATTCCCTGTTTTCCAGTCTTGATATGGTGTATCAAAATCAAAGTCTGGAACTATTTGGGATTACAGCTCATGGCATGATCAATAGCTTGGAAACGATGGAAAAAAAGGCCAACCTCCTTGCTATCAGAGACTAGAATGGAATGGAGTGAGGAGGGGTAGGAGCTGCAGGCGTGTTTGCATGGCTCAGGATGGTGAGGCACGCCTGAAGCAGTCACGAGCATAAAAGAGGAAACTTCCACCTCCAGCACAAGGAAGCATCAGAGAGCCACCAATGGACACAGGCAGAGGGTCCAGGAGCCCTTTGAATAAGCAGAGCCAGAGAACACGTGTGCTGTTTTCTGGTTGCCCCTTGCTGAGAACATCTTCTAAAGAAAAGCCAGTCAAGCAGCCCTCATTGGTCCAGAAGTTACAATGCCTGTTTATGATCCAGAGCTTTCAAAAGTTCACCTCGTTTATTGGCTTCCAAGATGGACAGAGGAGCCAGGGTATGTAAGAAGTGCTGATGTGGTAAGGCCAGCCTCAGCATCCATGTCAGATGGCCTGAGGAGAGGCCTGAACAGAATCACAACCCACTACATTTGCACACAGGTACAGAGAATTTAATCCTCATTCATCATGCTCCATAGACTATTCCATAATCTAATAGTTTTAAATTTTATTCAGTATCTGGACCCATAAGGACAAAATAAGCCCTCAATAACTATTTATTGAATAAATGAATGATACATGGGTGATTTTTCCATGCTGAATGTAATCTTTCATTATTCCTTTTATTGGCTGCATAGAACTTTATCATATCCCTTTATCATGTCCCTATTACTGGACATTCTATTAAGTGTTTTATTTCTGTAGATTAGACATAAAGTGCATCTGTTGAGTCAAGTATGTAGAGCCAAAGTGTCCTTTAAAAAGGAAATAATAATTTATACTCTTAGGAAAGGAAAGTGATCTGATAGCCAATGTTGACTGAGAGTTTTTGTGTCCAATACTCCTTCCCAAATTCCCAAATGTTCTGCATGGATTTGTTGTTTATTCTTGAAACAGACTTTTAAGACAGATGTTTTTAATCTCCATTTTACATAGTTAGAAAATGAAGCACAAAGAAGTCACATAAATGGACCAAGTCATGGATGAGTGCTTTGGACTCCAGGACCTATTTCCTTAATCGCCGGCCTCTCTAGGGAGGTTATCGCTTTCCTCATACCTTTACTAGTAATGGGCATTTGTGCATTTGTCAATTTTTCATGAGATACTACGGATGAACATACTGAAGGATAAGAGATTAAAAGGTGACTCCATGTGGCTACCTCTCCAGTTGACCCAATTTTAATGTGTTAATATTTCAACATTTAATGACGACATACAGAATTCTAGTGTTCTTTCTGACAGTGTGAGAGGATCAGGGATCTGAGTGGCGGGTAGCAGAATCCACTCTAGCTAGTTTCAACAGAAATGGATTTATTGTTGCTTTCTAAGCTTATTATATTTCTATGTGAGCCAGAGCCATGTTTGGTGGCACCCCAGAAACAATGCCACCAAGAGAAACACCCAACCAATCCAGAAGTCTCTCAGTTGAGACCACTGGACACCAGACAGCTGTATCACCATCCAGCTGTCACAGAAGGGTCAGTCTCCACCACAGGACCCTTTCTTCCATGGGCTACCAGCTCCTATTGATCACTCTACCTTCCAAGTTTGGGATGGAAGCTACTTACAAGAGAATATGAGAAAGGTGTTTTTAAAGATGTATTTCTGACCTCTGAGGTGTAATCCAGAAGGGTTTTAGAGTGAGTTCTACACAACCAGAAAATTCTATTACCAGTAAGCACATACTTTTCCTCCCTAAGGATTTTAAAAAAACTTTTCTTCTCCATGAATGAGAAGAGCAAAACTTGTAAGCTAAAAATATCTTCATTTTTCCTGAATTAGCCCTCTTGTAATTTTTCCTCAATATGAGAGTAGGGATAAGAATGAGAATTGAGTGGCTCCAGTTCTGAGAACAAAGAAAGGAACTGGAAACTGGTAAGATTTTTACATCCCCAAGTCAAGAGAGTCCATCATCTGTCAATACAGACATAACAGAAAAGCAGAGCAATGGAAATTGTCGAGGCTGGTGGCGGGAACATAGGAAATGGCATATTTACCCAGAAGTGACTTCTCCAGTCCTGAGAGCTATACTTCCCAACATTGCTCCCATAAGCATGGCTGTCATCACACCTTCCTAATTCATTTATGCTTTTTATACATCTTGCATAACTACCTCTCCACAGTCAAATGTGATGCATCTAATGGTGGGCACCTGACTCAAGCTAAGACAATGACTGCCTTGTCTAGCAGTTTTGTCTTTGTGATTTCATCGTGAAACCCAGAAGATACGGCAGTAAAGAGATCTTGGTATCCTTGTCTCTTGCCAAGTAGAGGACACTAGTCTATGGTAAAATAAATGAAATCAACCCAAATAAAGGAGACCATGATCATAGAGTTCCAGTTGTGTCTGAACTTCTGTAGGCCTCGAGAGCAGCAGAATTAGAGTTCTCTTACCAAACCTGGCCCAACCTGATCAAGTTCAAGACACCATCAGTTGAGAGAGGTATGACTTTATTTTAGGTATATTGTATGCCATTTCAGTAACAATTGTACTACAATATGCCATCAATGTTAGAGATATTTTCAAGTATTTTAAAGCAAATCTTAGAATCAATGACAGTTCTTTGACTCCTCAGAGTCTAAGCATATTCAAGTTGGGTGCTGTGACTTACAATCATAAAAATAACCAATATTTTATGGAGCATACACACAAATATATATATATATATATATATATGATTCAGAGAAAAGTTCTGACTTGGGAGTAGGGTAATGTGAAAAAGATGGCAGCAAGTATTTCTTTTTTCAAAAGAAGAAGGGTGCAGGCAGCAATGAAGGTAAGCAGGCAAGCCGGCAGGAAGAGAGAGGCGGAAGAAGCACATTCATTTATTTTTATTTTAGTTGTGTATCTTGGTTACTCCCTCACACCTCCCAGCCCCAGGATGTGAGCCCAGGTCCCTGGGATGTGTGTGGACTGTGCTCGGCCAGAAGTGGAAGATCCAGCCACTGCTTCATCAGGGCACTCCAGCAGCAAGTATTTCCTAAGTGAAAAAATATTTCATACAAGAGGTATAAAGAGCATAAATTATCCTGAAAATAATGGTGATTGCCAGCGTTCTGATTTGCTCCAGTTTTTATTATTTGAAACTACTCTAGTGACCCATCTTGATGTGAAAAACCTAATGACAGTAACAACATTTTCAAGCACTCAATTAAGATGTTTTACTATGAAAATCAAACATAAAAACAATTTTAAATATTGGTTCATATACATGAGCATCTTCTCAAGAATAAGAAAGTCCTCCTAATCCATTCTCCTAATATAATTAATTTGTATTGTTAAATTCAAACCAAGGAAAGCTTTGACATTCCACAAGTAAGCAAACTTTTCTTTGGTAACAAAACAGTTTGGAAAAGATTTACTTTATTCACTGCAAGAAAGGGGCTCACTCTGAAAGACTCCAGAGATTCACAAACTATTCAAGGTGGCAGCCCCAACAAAAAGAAAGTATAGAACCAAAGGAGAATTCATTCATGCAGATTCAACTGTCCTGTACCAAAGAGTTTTATTATTCTTTTTTTGGTTACCTCCCCCACCCACCCCCCAGCCATGGGTCAGGAGCCAGGGTCCTTGGACATTGCATGGCCTGCACTTATCTGTTGAGCCACCAGAACACACCCTGTAGTCCACTTTCAAGTTTGAATTTGCCTTATGGTCTTGCTTCTGCCATAGTGTGAGTTGTGAATTCACCCAGTCTGCCAGGTGATAGTGGGAATTCCATTATTTATGCATCACATATCCTAATCAAAATCAAAAGAAATCATGTTCAGACTGAGGAGAGATACTCAAGTGCGAGGCAACGATTGGAATTTTTCTGTATTTCTACAGAAATTTTCATATAATCATTGCCCATAAATAAACTCATTCTTATGATCTGCAGATCCCAATCTGGGATAACTTCCAGAAGAGCTCCTCTCATGGTTTGGGTCAAACATGCACATTCCCGTGATAGTCATTAGAAAGCACTAGAGGGTTGATGCCCTTGGAAGGTTATCTCCCAAGTCTGAGAATCAGAGTGCAAGCTATTGCATTAAATGTTGTGCCTTTCAGAGATCTGTTCTTTTATAGGTATTGGGGAAGAAATAGAGGAATTTAGTTACAAAGGAAGATTATTAGAATTTTCGAGAGAATTGAGGCTTGATGAAAATGAATGGGAGAGACTGCATAAATACTGCTGATGAGGAAGATTTTAAGTAGTGCTCTGAAAAGGACTGAGGGACCCAAAGTGATTAAATAATAACTGAATGTAAAATAAGTAATCTTTGAAATAAAATATAATTGTGTGTGTTGCTCAACAAAATCATGATTACCAGTTGTCTACTCCAGAGAAGACATTTATATAAAGTCTTGTTCTAATGTACTCTCCTGAGAAAAGGTCTTCCTTTTTATTGCTTAAGGAGAGTCAATCACTGTAAATATGTCCATATAAGCTATTACTAGCTCTGCTTTGAATTGTCTTTTTATCAAGGAGAAAATGAATGACTATTTCTGGTCTTCAGTTTCCCATTTATAAAGTAAAAATAAAAATGCCTGTTTCCCCACCCTCTGGGATTCCCCATTCCCCTGGAATGCTGTGAAGAAAAATGTCAGAGACATTTCAAAGGGAAAAAGCTCTGTCTCAGATGAAAAGAAGGAAAATATTTCTTTCTGCCCTATCCCCACATTTTCTGAGTAGACTCAATCAATAGATATTCTCTGAGCATCTAGTACAACTCTAAGAATCCATATGTGATCCAAAGTCAGCCCTGAGGAACACATAGAAGACCACACCCATGTGGTTGCAGGAATAGAAGAAGGGAAGATAACGCAGGGGTCTTGAGTGGACGTGACCTCTAGTCATGAGGAATACAATGTGTGTGCTCACTACTCTCATGGAATATAGTGCTCAGGAAGTCCTGGACAGAGCAACTTTCTACGCCTAGGGCATCAGAATCAGCTTAGAAGCTTCCTGAAAACACAGTCTCTGGGCCTTTCCCTAGATCTAGTAAATTGGAGCATCTAGAACAAAGATGTGGTCAGTAAAAGTGATTAAATGACATCACTGAACTTCCAATTTGATTTTTGTCTGAGTGTGACTCTGCCTTGATTTATGCTCAGTAAGGTTTTGTTTGAAGAGAGAATTCAATATCTAAAAACAAAACAAAACAAACTTTAATTTTAAAAACCATGTACCTGATGTTTCCTCATAGGCAGGAAATTGCTTCTAGAGGTTTCTTTTTGATTCATTCATTCATTCAACCAACAAATATTTATTGTGTGCCCAATTTAGTACATGTGTCTGATAATATTCTACAACTAATCCCAACGTGGGGTGAGAGGGTATTTCCTCAACAACAAATAATGCCCTGGACATCAGTTGAGTGCCAGCTTAATTCTGATATTACTACCTGGAAATAGCATCTGATTTCACAAGTTAAGGACTCAGTGCCATCAGACTGCTCCCTTCCGCTGACTTCAGATGTCAATTGTAAGCCCAGGTTATCAGGAGTAAAGCATTTTACTTACTAGATCACTGGCTTATTATAGGACAGGCAGCTGGAAGAAATTCATAGGGCAAGATATGGAGAAGGTGCAAAGCTTCTGTTCCCTCTCCAACTGAGACACTCTCCCCCATTCTCCACATTCACCAGTGTGGTGGGTTTTGATGGAGGTTTTATTACATAGAAATGATAGATTAAATCAACCATTGGTAATTCCCTCAACCTTCTCCTTCTCCTCTCCCTGGAGATCAGAGAGGTGGGACTGAAAGTTCCAACCCTCTAATCGCAAAGTTGGTTCTCCTGTTACCACACCCATGTCCTCAAGAGAGGTCCAAAAGTCACCTCATTCACAGAACAAAACACTCCTTTGTCACTCTTTTTCTATACTTGGAAATTCCAAGGATTTTCAGAGCTCTGTGTCATAAACAGGGATGCAATCCAAACATATCTTTTTCTTATTATAATGCACACTATCACAGGTCTCATCAGTGAAAAGGACAAAGTTTCAGTTCATAGGAAGCTATCGGCAACTGGACATCCAGGTCCCCTGCTTTTGTTTTCTTAGGTCGTATTCCTCAACTGAACCAGATGTTCTTCCCATAATTCCACACATTCCTTCTTACCCCACCCGCTCTCCACCACCCTTCCTTTCCTCCAGAAAGTCATTTCTATTTATTCACAAACACAGATTTTAACTTTTGTTCATCTGAAGTACATTAGTCCCTGCATATTTTTGCCATTGGTTCTGTACATCTGTGTAACATGTTCCTGTTCCCTTTTTTTCTTTGCTTCTGTTTTATATTCACTATGGCATATGGGAACTATGTCTTGGAACAGGATGTTTATATGTGCATACCTTGAGTAGCTATGATGTGATGGGCACTGCAGACATAATCAATTGACAAATATTTATGGAGACATTCCTGAACATATGAAACAAAGTCTTTGTTCTCAGGAAACATATCAAGCTTCCTATGAGGGACAACTCAGTAGGGATAGCAAAGATCTACCTTCTCCTTTCAGTAAGCTGAGAAAAGAAGGAAAAATTTTAAAGATAGGAAAATTATCTCCTCTTTTAGTCCAAAGCCAAAATAGCTACTGTCTCTAGCAAACGATTTCACATTAGGGTGTGTGTGTGTTTGTGTGTGCATGCACATGCATACATGCGCACGCATGTGTGTGAAGAACAAGACACAGAAATGCTTCACTGTTCCCAGTGGATATCTTCCCAGCTTTGGGCAAGATGAAATAGAACTTATTCAAGACAACTAAAGAAAAGGTGGGCAAGATGAAATAGAACTTATTCAAGACAACTAAAGAAAAGGTGACCTTTTGAGTGTCCTTTCTTCCTTTGCTGCTCCTCAGTTTCAGATGGGCTTTCTCATCATCAGCATCTCATCAACACCTACTCCCGTCCTTCTGCTCCTATGACACTATTGCCCAAAGATCCACTGTGTATCCTGCTCCCGACAGGGTCTGAGGATGTATCATTCATCTCTACCCACCACCTTCATTCATCAACATAGTGGCTCTAGCTGCTCCTTGCTGGGTGGATCTTCCTTCTTCCCTGCTTCAGAACATCCTCCTAAATCCTGGTCAAAAAGAAAGGACCACTTTCCCAGATACAGAAGGACCATTGTTCAAGCATGGAGTTTATTGGTCTCTCCAGCAATCCTGTGAGTTCTTTTAATTGTGCTTTCCCTACCACCAAATTTAACCTTTCCAGTCCAGATTCTTTGACATTGTTAGTGAATTGCAGCAGATCAGATAAATTGCAGCGGGTCATCAGTCACATCATAGACTGGTTCTTGGAAATGACTTTAAATGAAGCAACGTAAAACAAAAATGGGTCCTCGAATAATGTCGCTTGGGATTGTTTTTTTCTCATCAAAAATCAGAAATGAAAGGAAACCATGATGTTGAACAAGATGACAGCTATAAAGTTGAACTAATTTTTCAAGAAACTGCTGTTTTTCATGCTAATCTATTAATGGGAAAAGAGCCATGGAAAATCTAAACACTCATTCTCTGCTCTCTCAGGTGTTTATCTATGAATTAGCACAACTTCTAAAGACAATGTCATAATATTAGCCCAAAGAAATGACTCTAAGAAGAAATTCTAGGACAGAGTTAGAAGGATTGGAACTAGGTATATTTCAATTCATTGCTATTACGTGTAGCTCATATACTTTTGCATTAAGCACAACACAAAACTACTTCAATGATAAATATTTAATGAACTTCTTCTAAGTCCTCTCCTGCAAAAAGAGAAAAAAATTAATATATACTTTAACCAGTATTCATGCTTTAAAAAATGTCTGCCATGGTTTAAGTTTGGAAGGTTTTCATGCAACCATAATATGTAATTATCTGTATTTTTCCCATAAAATAAACTCAAAGTTAAAAAAATGTTTTTATAATAAAATGTTGGGAGAAACAACTTTAGGGGTTAAATATCAACCACTTGCTCTTAAGCCAAGGAAATATTAATTTTCTTTAAACTCTTAAGCCAACATTGAGTAACAAAGATAAAAATCATAATATTTCTGGTTTTTTGTAAGAACTTTTGAGCAACTTAAGATATAAACAGAAAATATTATCCTGACCAAGAAGAATGTGATCAAATATGTTGTAAGCAAAGGCTTTCCCAACTTTTTTAATGTAGACTTTATTAGAAGGAATTTAGCTGGTGTAATAGTATCCTAAGGCTGCAGTAACTTGGTGGCTTAAAACAGCAGAAATTGATTATCTCACAGTCCTAGAAACTGGAAGTATAAAACCAAGCTACTTTAAAACTTGAAGGAAAATCCTCTTTGCCTCTTATAGCTTCTGGTAGTTTGCTGGCAACTACTGGCATTCGTCAGTGTGGAGCTACAAATAGTCATGTGTTCTTTACCAACATTTGTGTCAATGATGGACCACATATAGGATGGTGGCCCCAGCAGGTCATTGCATATGACCTAGTTGTATCATCAGCCAGGCCATATAGGTTTGTGTAATTGCACTCTATGACTTTTACACAAGAAAATCACCTACTGATGCATTTCTCAGAAAGTATTCCCCTCATTAAGTGGTGTATGACCTGCATCCCAGTCTTTGCTTTCATCATTGCATGTCCTCTCTGTGTCTCTCTGTTCACATGACCATCTTATGAGGATTCAAATCATAGTGGATTAAAGGCCCACCCTATTCCAGTATGACCTCATTTAATCTGACAAGTGTCTCCAATGACCCTATTTCCAAACAAGGTCATATTCTGAGGTACTGGGGGGTTCTAATCCACAACATATCTTCTGGCAGAGGACACAAGTCAACCCATAACATCTGGATCTACAATTTTATTTAGAGTGACTTGGAAACCGTATCTCCCTCTCTGGAGAAGCTGAGTACTCAGATAAAACCAGTTTCATTTTCAGAGCTGTGTTATCTGTAGGTCACTTAGCTCGCATATACAGTGGTATGAGTTGTAGAAGGGTGACTGAGTCAGGTATAAAAATATTTTAAGAAACAAAAGTGTTAGGTTGTGGGGAAAAAATGAAACTTTATGCCCTATTGGTAGAATGTAAATTGATGCAGCTACTTTGGAAAACCATATGGAAGGGGCTCAAGAAGTTTTAAATAAATCTACCTTATGATCCAGGAATTCTATTCTAGGAATCTATCCAAAAGATATGAAAACATTAATTCAAAAAGATACAAGCACCTTCATGTCCACTGATGCACTATTTACATTAGCTAAGAAATGGAAATAACTTAAGTGCCCATCAACAAATGGATAAAGCAGGTAAGGTGTATATACACAATGGAATACTTCTCAGCTATTTCAAAAAGTGAAATCTTGCCATCTGCAACTACACTGACATAACTAGAGGGGGTTATATTAATTGAAATAAGGTAGAAAGACAAATATCTGATTGTCTCATTCATATGTGGAATATAAAGAAACAAAGCAAAAAGTAATCCTTGAACACAAACAACGGAGTGCTACCAGAGAGGAATGAGATAGGGGGTGTAAGCCAAAGGTAGCAGACTGGTGGAGGACTCTCGGAAATTTGTGGTGGACATGGTGTGTTACCCACATGCTTGTTGAAGACTAAACCTACACATCTAAAACTTGCATTATGTTGTCCATCAATCTTCAACTTTTTTTTCCAAAAAGGATTTTGAACATTTTGAAGCTGAGTGTGAAAATCAGTGCTGCCATTCTAGCAGGTAGGTGACTTTGATCTAGTCATTTAATATCTGTAAACCTCCCTCTTGGGAGGGTAAAAACACCTAGATTTTTCAGAAAATTAGAAATACCTAAGTGTTACAGAGCATAAAAGCACCTCGCTTAGTTGTTTATTGTGAATATACCTTTAAATGATTTAAAACAAGGATGGTTTTAAATTAAGAAAAGGTAGACCCTCATGTCAAGGGTTTGACCTCGCTATATAGACATAAATTGTAAAATTAAGATATTTTAATGTAAAAGCACAAGATTTTATAATCTGTAAGGCACTCACACATTATTATTACATTTCCTAAAGCACACCCAATATCTTAAATATATTAGTGTTCCTTCCAAAGTACCTACCACTCATCTTAGATTTCACTTGTGCAAATACATGGCATTTGAGGCAGTTCTCCACAGCATACCTAGGGTTTCCTATGCCATCTTTCTTTTTCTTCCTCTGCTTTCATCTTCCCCATTAGCTCTTTTACTTTTCCTCTGTTGTTTCTTCTTAAGTTTTCTTCTTCACTCAAGGGCATTCCAAAAACACCCGAGACTAACAGAATTTGCTAACCTTTGACAAAGAATGGATAACTGGTAACCCACCCTCTCAATGCCCTGGGTTATACTCACGCTTTGTCCACCTTTGACTTCAAAGTAACTGTGGCAGAGATTTCTATACCCAGAGGGATATGCCCAGCATCTCTCCACGCCTCTGCCTGGAGTTTTCTTCCAAGTGGAGGAAGCCTACTCAGCTGAGTGCACCAGCAGCCCACTGTTCTAGAGGAATTAATGCTCCAGAGCTATCTCTTAACCAACGAGGGATCGGAGTTGCTGGATTTGTGTTCCAATCTCCTGTCCTTTAGAAGGACAATTCTGAGACATTCTAATAGAAGTTCCCCAGTTGCTCTTAGAAGTTAAAAGCTCATCAACAAACCAGTTTTATTGGCTTTTCCTCCTTTGTTCTCACCCTTGCTTTCTAATATCATCTCCCCAATAAGTTATCTGTACCCCAATACTCATTCCAGACTTTATATTCTTAGGCATATATAACTAAGGCAATCATGCAGACTTTAGCTACACAGACCCTAGGCATGAATCATTCCATTTGAACAACAGAAACCAAATCCATACTATTTTAAGTAAAAAGAGGGTACACGTTGAGTTGCATAACTGCAAAGTACAGAAAGAATCCAGTTTCAAATACACCAGACCTAGAGGCTTTACTTATACTATTAATACTTGGGTTATCTTCTGCTGTCTTACTTCTATTTTTCCCTTCTGCATTAATTTCATTCTCAGCAGGTTCTTTCCAAATGGTAGCCCCTAGATCGTTGATTCAAACTTATGTCTTCCCAACTCCAAATATAGCAGAAAGAGTCCTTCTTTTCTCATAGAGAAAAAGGTGAGTTTCACTGATTTGGTTTAAGTCACATGCCTACCCTGGACATTAGGTATTACCTTTAAAATTGTTTATTTTGTTAATTATTTATTGGGTACTATCCAGTAATAGGAATAGTGAGTATCTGGAAGAATAGATTGTTTACTTTTGCTCATGAATATCTCACTAGCTTTGGGCAGGATGAAAATAAGGTCAGCTCAAGGCAAAACTAAATGAAAGGGAAAGAGGGCCTGTGAACTTCCAAGCATTAAAAACAAAGGTGTGAAAAAGACTTACTGGGTACACCCTGGTGGTCTAGTGGTCTAATATACCCTGAGTGCAGTCCATGTACATTCCAAGGTCTGGGGTTCATGACCAGGGGCTGGGGAAACAATCAAGATGAACAACTAAATAAAATAAATTACATCCTCCTCTCTCTTCCTGCCTGCCTTTGCTCACCTTTGTTCCTAACTGTACCTTTCATTTAAAAAAAAAAAAAAAAAAAAAAAAAGCCTTACTGATCTGACCTGGATCACATTCCCAGCCTTAGGGTAGAGGTCAGCTTCAACCTGGCAGTGAGAGGAGGAGCCAAGCCAGCCAAAGCAGCAAATGCTTTATATTCATCAGTGAGTGTCACACACACAAATCCCAAAACGTATCTATCGCCAACACACATTTACTAAGCATATTATATGTGTGCAAATAAGAAGGCAGTTAACTAAAGAAAGAAAGTAGACTCTGAAGTTTAATAAAAAAAACAGTTTAATAAAAGACAAAAAATAGAAAATAAGGAATCATCAGTAGAGTATCATTTTAATTCAAATACCATGAAAATGGCGAGGAGACTTCTAAGTCTGCCCGGGTTGTCTGATCCAGTGTGCTGTGAAGTCTCACCTAGACAGATTCGAGACTGGCAAACTTTTCCCATCAAGCGTCAGATAGCAAATGTGTTCAGCTTTGTGGATTAAACTGTCTCCGTTGAAACTACTCGCCTCTGTCCTTGGAGCCTGAAAGCAGCCTCCACAATATGTAAGCAAAGGTGTGTGGTTGTGCTCAGTAAAGCTTAATTCATGGAAACGAAACTTGGGATTCCATTTTATTACCCATATGTAATGATTTTTTTTATGACCATTTAAAAATGTAAAATGTGTAAAAATCATACTTGGATAGCAGATTGTACAAAAACAGAAGTGGGCCAGATTCGACCCATGGCTTGCTCCGCATCCCTGACCTACCTTAGTGCCATAGTCCTACCTCCTCTGATACATTCCCCATGCTACAGCCAGAGAGTCTCTCCAAGCCCCGTTATCACGATGTCATACTGTCTCAGTGAGTTTTCCTCACTTTGAAGACTAAGTCCAAATGCCTTGAAAAATGTTTATTAGGCTCTTCACAATCCCTTACTGAACCACTTTCTTTTCCTCCAGTAGACCCTGTACTCATGTTCCCTGCTCCTGTTCTTTATAATCTAAATCATTTACACTCATAGGTTTTTAACCTATTTCTTCCTCCAGGGAGCCTTCCCTAAATTCTCCTCTTCTGCCGTGTTTTGCTAGCACCATGTATTATCTCATATTGCAGTATTTATTACGTATTGTAATTATTATCATTATAAGTATGTTATACTGTAATATCATATTTGCTAACCTCTACAAGCCTGATGAGAATACCCTTAACTCTGCTTTTCACTTCTATCCAGTTTCTAAATTGAGTCTAGCACAGAGCAGATGATGAGCAAACACTTACTGAATAAATAAATTATAAGAGGCAAGAGAGGATCAGAAGATGTTCCTTGAGCTGAGTCTTAAGACATGAGTAATAGTTTATTGTTACTCAGCAATAGTTTCTGATTACTGGTGGCTTAACCCAGTTTTGCGAGAGGGTGGGAATGACAACCAAAAAATGAAGACATAAAAGTGTTTCTCCTCTTCCTTCTTTCAAAATTCTTCTGAAATTTTTTTTCAATGTATTTGTTTTGTTTTGTTTTGTTTTGTTTTTCAGTCCTAGTTCTCAAACTGGGGTCCTTGGGCTTTACAGTACCTGCACCTCAGCTGCCTGAGTCACAAATGTCCGTCCAATAATTTACAATTTTAAAAGGAAGGTGTTTTCTAGCACAATGACAAGTATCTCAGACATGAAAGCGAGAGTGCATTTGAGGAACTCTAACTAGTGTGGCTAAAGTACGTGTTGCCTCTTGGAAAATGATATGAAATGAGGGATAATGTGAAACTTGTGGGCTAAGCTAAGGAATTTAACCTTAACACTTCAGATAATGAGGAGCCTCAAAAAGAGAAAATTGGTTGGATTTACATTTTAGAAAGTTCTCTAAATGTCATTGCCCATGTAGATAGTCTAGTTCCAATTATAGTGTCTGACAAAAGGTAGACAATCTCATTTCGGCTGTAGAGTTGAATGGAGTGTGAGACCAACTTCATGTTAGGGAATAATTTTGGAATCTATAGCAACAATGTATGTAAGAAACAAGGACCATATGAATTAAGGAAGCATCAGTGGAAACTTTATGGAAGCATGCATCTGAAACTCAGGAAAAAATGATCAGGTTGGGAAAATAGGATTAGAATAACAGTTTATTGATAGATGCTGTCTGATTCACTAGTCCACATGAGTTATTTAAATTTTAAATTAAATTAATTAAAGTTAATTAGAACTTAATAATTCAATCCATTGGCTATATTAGCTATATATCTTGTGTGATCATCAGCCACATGTGAATAATGGCTACTGTATTAGACAGTGCCTAACTGGTGGACATTTCCCTCATTGTAGAAAGCTCTATTAGACAGCAGTACATAGACTGCAATGAAGTTATAGCTAAAATCAAGATTTTTCAAAGAGTTCCTTAAAAAGTTAAACATTGGTATACTATATGACTCAGAAAGTCTATTCCTAGGTAGCTATTTAAAAGAACTTGAAAGCAGGGACTTGAACAGATATTCGTGTAGCAGTAATCACACAGCTCCAAAGTGAAAGTAACTCAAAAGAAAACAGATGAAAGAATCAACAAAATGTGGTATATACATACATGATACTGTGATATTATTCATCAATAAAAAGGAATAGAATTTTGATATGCTACAACATGGATGGAGTTAGAATAAATGATGCTAAGTGAAATAAGCCAGATCCCAGGCAAACACTGAAATCCCACTTTGATGAGGTATGACCTAAGAGCGTGGGGGTTTGTTGTTCAATGGATTCAGAGTTGCTGTTAGATATAACTAAAAGCTTTGAGTACAGATAATGGTGATGATTACACAACACTGTGGATGCATTCAATGTCACTGAAGTGTATACTTACCAATGGTTCAAATGATAAATATGCATCTTTTTTTCATAATAACTTCCTAAATTGTCCAGACTGTCACAGAATGGGAAGAGAAGAATGTTGAGAAGAGATATTTAAGAGAATAAAGAAGAAACTGAAGGCATCAATAAGAGCCAGAAAATCAGAGGGTTAGAATGGGAAACAAAGAGAGTGTTGTCAAGGAAGAAAAGAAAAAGTAATTTTCTGCCTACAGTTCCATTTCTGATATGTTGCCAACAACATTCCTTACATAAAACTCACAAAAAGAGGTCAACCGGACTACCAGGTATAAAAAGTTAGTGTGTTCCTCTGCTTCCTCCTATTCCAATTCTCATTCCCTTCATTACCTAAGAAATAAGTAACTTGACTCCTCTTTTCTTCAGCTCACCTTTTACACTCTCTGAGAAAAAGAAAACAGCTCATCACTGCCCTTTCCCTTAATATGGTGGAAATGTTTGCCTACAAAATAAGTTTTCAGCAACAGTCCAATATGGTAGGCTCAACAAACGTTGGAAGGCAAAAGAAGGTACATCTGAATGAAGATGGCGATGAGGCAGCCTTGTGCTTTAATCTCTCCTATAGAAAGGACATCTGGATGGGAAAATTAAAAACCCCAAAGAGGGGCAATTTTACAACAAAATGGTGACAGAGTAACCCCAGGAATTCCAAAATGAAAATAAATGGGGACAAAAGACCAATAGCATGAAAACTGTGAGGTGTTAGTACCTGTCAAGGTGGAAAAAAGAAAGAACTGGGTGGTGTTTGTCTCACCTAAGAGAAGAACCTGCAAAGAGTCACAACTCTTCACTGCGTTGTGAATGGACTGAAACTTGGGGTTTTGCCCAAAGGACTGTGGTAGAAGATTTTAAGGGACTACAGCAGCGTCTCTCTCTTAAAAGTGATATTCAGGGTTCTTTTAAGACAAGATCTCACATCAAGGAGGAATTGCTAGAAGTGGTATCAAAACTGATCCAATCAGGGACAAAGAGAAGAAGTGAGGTCCCAGAAAGTCAGCCTCCCGGTTCATGACACAGAAGATGGAGCTTTGTAAAAGTCAATAAACTTACCTGAACCGTCTTCACTCTCAGAGCCCAAGAAAATGAAATTCACATCCTAATGAGCCACAGGAAAGTTTTGAGAACAAATATCCTATACAATTGTTATAAGAAAATAAGGAACATGAATGATTGCTAAGATCACAGAACAAAGGCCAAGAAGATACTCCATGACTCAGATTCGCCAAAGAACTCAAATTTGAGTCTGACCCAGACTGGATCCTGTTGGAAATCTGCAGTCAATGCAGAGACAAAAGAACATGGTAACAGCTCCCACGGTGAGTGTGCAGTCTGCAGGCTGTGAGGTTAAATAGCCCAGATTCTTTGAATTTCCTGGAGCTGCTATAACAAACAACTACAGACTTGGTGGCTTGAAACGACAGTTCTGGAGGCCAGAAGGTCCTGAAAGCCTGGTGCCTGCAGAGTTGGTTCTTTCTGAAAGTTCTTCAGGGAATATGTTCCATGACCCTATCCTAGTTTCTGGTGGTTACAGGCAGTCCTTGGTGTTCCTTGGTTCATTGATACAGCTCTTCATTCTCTGACTCTTTTTTCACCTGGGTCTCCTTTGCGTTTCTCCTGAGATAACTGGCTCTCGATGTAGGGCTAACCCTAATAGAATTTAATCGTCAGATCCTTACCATAGTTATTTTGCAAAGACCCCTTTCTAAATAAATTTGACCAAATTCAAGCAAAAATAAATGGGGTGGGGGAGAATAAATAATAAATAAAGAAGTCCTAATTTACAGGTTCCTGTGGAGAGATCTTTTAGGAGAAGCCATTATTCAACCCACCACCTTTTACAAGGTCAATGGTCAGGTCAATAAAAGGGATGGATGAGGAGCCACAGTGTGAAAGCAATTCAGCAGACATATAAACATTTCTTAACTGGGCAATGACATTATAATTCCTGAAGATACACATTGGGGTGATGAAACTTTTGAAAAACACAGAGAAATAAAGACTTAAAATAGCAGGATTTAATGATTGTTTGGGGCAGGGGGAAGAAATGGATTGCAAGTAGGATGGGGCATCTGAAAGGGACTTCAGGGGTACAGGTCCAGTTCTATTTCTTGGCCAGCATGGTGATTGTGAAGGTATTCACCTTACTCTGAGCTTATAATAATTCATCCATCATATATTTTTCTTCGATTTTTCTCTCTCTCTAATTTTTGTTACAATAGAAATCTATTTCAAAAAGGAAACAACCTTTGAGATAACACCTTTCTTTTCGATGTGATATGTCCAAATCACATTACTTGCTAACTGAGCAGGAAGAGCTTTAGTGAAGAGGCAATTTGCAATCACAAGACAGTCTAAATAAATAGTTAGGCTAACAATGGTAACATTCAGTGCTCAAAAGACACTCTCTCTGTATATACAAGAGAATTTTCTATGCCAAAATGTATAGGACAGCGACTGCCAGATCAGCAATGCCTGCATGGCAGTGTTTCTCAAAGTAGTTTCCATGGACCACCAGAATCACAATTATTCTGCTTATCATACAGACTCCTGGACTCCAACCAGAGATTCAGATTCAAACAGATATGATTGAGAGCAATGCTCCAGCTGGAAGTTCATCCCAGATTTATTTAAAAACAGAAGTGCTATCCAAACAGTAACTTCCTGGTGAAATAACTGAAGACAATGAACTCTACGCTGGTCTCTAAGCCACTATCTATAACAACTACAATGGTCCATTTTCAAAGATAAGCACCTAGAACTTTTGTTACTAGTATTTGATATGGTAATGACTTAAGAATATGCTCCTCTGTCTTCCTAACTAGGAAAATAAAACAGAAAGTCTTATTTCTAGGTAGGAACTAAATGAATTACAATATAAAAGCAGCTTTAAAATGAGCCTTCTCCAGACCTTGACATTTAAAATGATATGCTCTAAAGCCAATGTGGCAACTAGATTTGGTCGAATTAAATTAGAGGCACAATTTAAACTTCCTGGGGTTGTGAGTTGTTTCCTTAATCTCCTGCAACTATGCAAAATGTTTCACTCTAACGATTTTTTTTTTTTTTTAAGAAAAGGTGCCCATTGCAATGAAGGCAAGCAGGCAGGCATGCAGGCAGGAAGAGAGAGGAGGAAGAAGCACTTTGTTTATTCCTATTTAATTTAGTTGTACATTTAGTGGTTCTTCCTGGCCCAGGACGTGAACCCGGGTCCTAGAGATGTGTGTAGATTGTGCTTGGCTGGCGTTAGCTGATCAAACCATTACCCCACCAGGACATGTCCCCTGTATGATTTTAATATTGAATTTAGTCAAAACTGTTTAGTAGTATTTTTTTGGTGGGAATTATTTATATAATCTTATGAATGTTGACACAATTGCATTTTGAGGGTTGAAAGTAGAGTTTTAGTCAATGTCAGACTTTATATGCAGCATTTATGCAATGTGCATATGTATATACGTGTGTGTATTTGTGTGTATATTTGAATGTGCATGTAAGGGTGTGTGTGGGAGACGGGAAGATAGGAATTCTGAGCTTGTTATGTTAATTGCAGGATTAAAAGGGGAAGGATGGAAATTAGAAACACCTATCACAACATTTAGGGACAGAAGTGGCAATTCTAACTGTAGCAATGGAAAAGAATGGGAAGAAGTCCAGTGACACAGCTGACTCCAGCCTCCACTCTCCAGTGTTCCAAGGAATTACCTGGAAGGCCTTGTGAAATGACATTCTTGGGCCCTGACTCAAAGGATGCTAATTCAATAGGTTGGGGTAGAGCTCAGGAATCTGCATTTTCACAGGCTCCTTAGGTGAACCTGACTCCGGAGGTAGGCAAGTGCTGCTTTGAAAACATTTTCAGCCAGGTCTGTAGCCCAGACTGGAGGTGAGTATCACTGAAGTCTAACTGCTCAGAGATTTGAAGGTTCAAGCAGGCAGGTTAACAGACTGTACTAGTTTCTGAAGGCTGCCATAATAAATTACACAAGCTGGCTACCTGAAAACGATAGAAATTTATTCTATTACCGGTCTAGAGACCAGATGTCTGAATAGAGGTGTCGGCAGGGTTCTGCAACCTCTGGAGGCTCCAGGGCAGGTTCTGTTCTTGCCTCTTTCAGCTTCTGATGGATGCCTGCACTCCTTGACTGCTCGTTCCAGCCTCTGCCTCCATCTCTGTCATATGGCCTTTCTCTTGTCTCTGTGTGTCTCTCGTCCGGTACCTCTTACAAAGAAGGTCATTTGTCATTGGATTTACTGCCCACCAGAGAATTCAGAAAGAACTTATCTCAAGATTCTTAATGACGTCTGCAAAGGTTCTTTTTCCAAATAAGGTCACAATCATGGGTTATGGAGATCAGGATGAGTTTTTTTGTGGACCACCATTCAATGACACAGGCCACTTCTGCTACAGCTAGCTGCTTTTGGCCATGGTCAAAGCAAAGGAAAGGGAGATGGTGATTGCCTCTAGTACTAGAGAGAACTCTAGCGCCTGTCTTCAAAGAAAGGTCAGTGGGGCTCTGACTTAGGAGCCGGCTACAAGCCGCCACTAACAGGTGAGCAGGTTTAAGTGGGAGGAGCAGCAGAGCTGATTTTATTTTATGATCCCAACCTTCTGAGTCAGGATTTTATAACCCCTACAACCAGGATGATTGTGTACTTACTCTGGGACAAAGCTAGACTTCCACAGCCAAGTGGACATCCACAGGTAGCAGAAAGATTAATCAATGGAACTACAAAAAGCTTTAAAACACAATCACACAAATAAGTAAAATCATATTTATCACTTATTGAGCACTGCTATATGCCTGACACTTTACCTTTATTATTGCTTTTTACCATAACCTTGCAACATGGGTATGTCAGTAAGTGTTCCCATGTAACATGTAAGAAAAAAGGTATTTAGATGGTTATATAGTCAGTATGTGGCAGAGCTCAAATTTAAACCCAGATCACTCTGGCTCCACAGCCCACTATCTTTCTACTAAAATATGCTAGCTCTCTTATCTTCTAACACCTCCTCTTACTTCTCTGAACTCTTTCTCCACCCCTTATCCTAGGATTCACTAGACATAAAAGCTAAAAACATTTCTTTACGAAATACCCTTCATTAAGAATTATACATTGGCAGTGGTAGAATGATAAATATTTCAAAGCTTTCTAAACCAGAATCACAGGTGTGGATCCAGATTGTGAACACTTGCTTCCTAGTGGCTATGTCATATTCATCTAACTGGAATTACTTGTAGGAAGCACTCACAGGGATTTTACCACAATTCCAAGTTGCAGACTTGTTTCTGATCTTAAAATGTAGGTCTATGAAGACTGTGTAGGTGTTTCACCCTTTCTCCAGGATTCTCACTAACACCACCAAACATATGTGGCCAATGATGTTTAATAGGTGGTAAGTCCAAGTAATTGCAGCTCTAATTTCCTCCATAGTGATGCACAGTGGAAAGCCACATTCATGGAGCAAGATGGCGGAGGCTGCTAATGCCTTATGCCTCTAGCTCAACCAGGAACCTATGCTCTTTGAGTACCAGGTAATCTGCTCAAATGATAGTGCCAGTTCAATGATGAGTGTCAATAAATGTTGGGGTACTAGGACATGGGTCCTCCTTTAGCCTGAGTGCAAGACCAAATATTCCTGGGCAGGGTGCAAGCTTTAACAGTGTTTTTTATTTCATCCCATTCACACAGGGTTCCAGGACTGAGTATTAAGGAATCCTAGCCTGAAACGACACAACTTTTTCAGACATTTCATGAAACCGAGTATATGAATTTGAAGCAGTTGATAATGATGACGACAATAATAATACAGTTTTGGGAAAGTATTTGAGTCATCTTAATTCAGTGAGCACCAGCTCAGCAGATATTTCGTCCAGTTCTCAGTTACTGGTCATCAGTATGACCTGCCACATACATCTTCCCCACCTTCCTGCAGTGATCCCTTTTTGCTGCTCCGTCTCACAGGAGCAAGCTTCAGTTTTAAGACCCATGAGTCCTTGCATCCATGAATACAGGTATCAGTTTGATAATAATTTAATATTTTTTCTGGTGACAATTTCTAGTTTACTACAAAAAAAAAAATTTTTTTTTAAAGTGTTCGAAGAGGTTGGGGAGGGTCGTCATGTTTGTTTTGATTCTGAGAACTTGCTAGGAAATGGAGATTGTAAAGTGCTGGTGTGGCGTGTGTGTTGTAGGATTAGAAACTCGCAGATCCGTCCCAGGTTAGCCCTGATTAGCTGTCCTGGGTGCTTCTGGATCAGAGGGGGAGGGGGTGTGTGTTGGATGTAAGCCAACACTCGTGGCACTCAACAAAACATCCGAGTTAATTTTTGCTTTATCCCAACACAGGCGAATAATGAAGCTCCTAGGAATGATCTGGAATGATAACTAAATGGTGCCTGCAATCACGTCAGTTCAACCTTCTGCCCCCACGATTCAGCCTGCCCACATGCTTCTGTCGATCAGCCTCGGGATCAACTCTCCTAGCCGCATTGGTTGGATTTCAGGGAGAAACCCACGATTTAAAGGGCTCAGGTCCCACCTGCCAGACAACGTCTGAGTGGTCCAATTTGCCTTTGGCATATATTTGAGAGAATCTCCCACTGTTGTTCATCGATTACATTGATTGGTCGAAGAAAAAAAGAGTTCCCGAAAGTGTCCCCTTGGTCACCTTGACAATTTCCAAAAGCGAAACTTGCTCTCTATACTAGATCCGCACTGAGTCTGCGGGGCGCGGAGTCCCAGTCCAGGTCAGCAGCGCCCGCCCGGCGGGAAGGCGGGGACCGAGGCGGAGCCGGGACCAGGCGTGGCTTTCCGTGGGAGAGAAGGAAAGGCTTGCCCCCACCCCATAAAGGCTTGGTCTATTCCCAACCAATCAGGGTGTCCTATGCAAATAGAGCCCCTGTCGCCCCGGTAACCATGATGCACGGAAGCCAATAAAAACCACCAAGTCGCGACCCTGCTCCCGGATTGGGTTTGAAGTGAGGCTACAGACGCCCAATGGGCTGTGGGAACGGTCCTCGGCGGGCCGAAGGGCGGGGATATGCAAATATAGTTTGAAAAGCCGGCGGGAAATCTGAGTTTCGCGGGAGGACCTTGGCGCGTAAACCGTATCCCTTCATTCATTGTCAGCAGCAGCTTCCTGGAGCCATTTTTCAGCTGCCGGCCGCAGCACCCGGGCTGCCGCCGCCGCCTCGCAATCCGTTGCATCGGCCGCCCCCGACGCCTTCAACCCCCCACGGGGCCCGATATCCGTGCGGCCGGGACCCTCCTCTCTCCAGAGCCCCGATTATTTTTGGCCCCCGGGGCCCGTGCGGTGCGGAAAAATAAAAAGAGAAGGGGCTCGGAAACGCCGGGCGGGGAGAGAAGGAGGAGAGACTTGGAAACTCCGACTGCAAATAATAAAGAAATTGAAAGCAATACGTTAATAGATCATAACAATAAAAAGAGCAGGAGCGAGAGATGAGAAAGGGGATCCAGCCCGCCCTGGAGCAGTACCTGGTGACCGCCGGGGGTGGGGAGGGGGCGGCTGTCGTCGCCGCCGCCGCTGCAGCTTCCATGGACAAAAGGGCACTGCTAGCCAGCCCCGGCTTCCCAGCTACCGCCGCCGCCGCTGCCGCCACCGCCCCGGGCGCGTACATCCAGATCCTCACCACGAACACTTCCACCACCTCCTGTTCCTCTTCCCTCCAAAGCGGCGCCGTCGCCGCCGGCCCCCTCCTCCCCAGTGCCACCGGCGCGGAGCAGACCGCCGGCAGCCTCCTCTACACCACGCCGCACGGACCCTCCAGCAGAACCGGGCTGCTGCAGCAGCCACCAACGCTGGGACGCGGCGGCAGCAGCGGCGGCGGCCCTCCGGTAATGCCCTCCGGTTCCCACCATCCCCAACCCAGACGGGAGGTGGGCTGGCACCGCGCGGGGTGGTGGGCGCTCTGCGGGCCACCGGGGAGAGCGCCGGGCCGAGTGTCGTGGGCCTCGAACCGTCCCCTCCAGCCAGGGCTTATTGTTAAGACTTGGGTGCTTCCCCCCGGCACCGGGAGGGTTGGGGGTCTAGGCCTGGCGCTCGGGGTGACGGGGATCGCCTTGGTGCAAACCGCGTCAAACATTCCGAAACTTTTCGCGGCTCCCCTTTCCTTTCCTGCACTTTTCCCTACCCCCACTCTCCCCTCCCCTCCAACTCGAAGCTTCCTCTTTCTCGGGCGTAGGAAGGGGTCACGCCCCGGATGGAGAAGGGGGTGGGGGAGGGAGTAGAGAACTGGGGAGTGGGGGGTCCGGGGGGGTGGAAACTGGGGGCCTCTTGCGGGGATCGTCTCCGGCCAGCCCCGGAGGCCAGTTGATGGCCGGGGGTCCAGAAGGCGTGCTCGAAGCGCTAGGAAGGGGCTCCAGCCCTGCTGCGCTTGACACATTTTGGGATCTGGAACTCCCAGCAACAAAGGGGCCGGGGAAGACAGACTGGAGTGTGGGGGGCGGTGGAGGTGGAGCTGGGAGCCGGGTGCGGGCTGGGGTGGGGGCTGTCTGGGGGCGAGGGGCTTGCGCGCTGGCGCCCCGGCCTGGGCACATCCTGGCGGTGGCCGCCGCGGCGCCCGCGTGGCCCAAGCGCTCGGGCCTTCCTCGCCGGCCCTGGGCCTGCCCTTGACCCGCCTCTCCCCTTGCCCCTTCCTTCCCCGCCCTGTACCCCTCCCCGCCCCCCGGCGACGGAGGGCGGGGGCAGCCGTGTTCCCGTCCCGCCGCCTGGGTATGTCCCTCTCCCCGGGACCCGCCGGTGACGTTTCGCACACGTGCGCGGAGGACGCGCCTGTGACTGGGGAGGAGGCGGCGGCAGGAGGGGGCGCTGGAGGGGAGAGGGGGCACCCACTTCCTCCTGCTCGCCCGCTCCCTGGCCTGGGACGGTCCCGGCGCCCTCGCCCCGGCCCCCGGCTCGGCCACCCTCCCCTCTCCCTGCCCCCCTCCCCCCGCGGCGCCCGCCCTCGCCCGGCGCCGCCGGTCTCCTCGGCCCTCCGGGCCCCTCTCCTGCGGGCCCCCACCTCCCCCGGAGCCTGGCTGGTTTCGGAAATGCCCTTACAGCAGCAGGTTAGTGACCGGGACGGCGCAGGGGGCCGCGGCCGCCGGGGGGCACGGGGCTCCGCGGGGGGCTGCAGCCCAGAGGCTAGGCGGTCGAGCGGGGTTTTGGAGTGGGAACGGGGGTTGGGTGCTTGAGGGAAATGAGTAAGCAAGAAAAATCTAACTAAGTAAATGCCCCAGCCTCGGGTGTTGGGAACCTCGGGGCTGGAGTGACCGCCCCAGGGGTGGGCATGGTGTTTACGCGTATTTTTTCCCGGGGGCCGATGGATGGGCGATTGAAAACCGGAGGGGGGGCACCTCGCCCAAGGCCGAGTTGAGCTCTGTTTTCTGTCTTCCTTCCCTGGTACTGGAGGGGGAGGGGGGCGGGTCAGAGGGTAGGGTGTCTGTAGGATTCCCAGGCCACCCGCCACCCCCTCCTTTTGTCCCTGTAATTTATAAAGCGCCTTTGAGAGATGATTTAGGTCAGTATGCGGCTTCTCTTTTTGTTAATACTAGAAAGAAGTGTGGCCGGGAGGTCTTACCCTTTTCTCTCCTGCATTCCCTTCCTCCATGCCTCCTGCTTCACCCTCGTGGTGAGGCTTGGCCCCCACGAGGCTGGAAAGAGACCTGACTCAGATAAATGGTTGGTGGGTAATACCCGTCGGTGACCTCACCATGTCTCAGATCCACAGGGGTTCATTTTTTTGGCAATCAAGATTTTTCAGGGGTCTTTAAGAAAGTAAGCACTTTGGGACAGATGAGTTTTCGAATAATGAAGATTTGTATTTTCTTACTCTTCCCAGTTTCTCCCTGGGTTGGATCTTCATTGCTTTCCAGCCCCCGAGATACTTCTGGGAACGTGTGATAGACTCTCAGTCAAAGAAGCTCCATCGGGGTTTTTTTGTTGGGTTTGTTTTTTGTTGGTTTTTTTTTTTTTTTTCAGTGACTAGGGTCTGCCAGCAGGGGGGAGGGAAATAGTACGGTACCTGCTTACATACAGTACCAGTGTGTTAGATTCTCAGTGACAAGAATATGCCATGCTTTTATTAGCATTAACTACCATTGCTGACTTGACCTAAACATGCTTGGACATATTTTAAGCATATTTGCCCCCTACACAGTTCTGTTCTAATAAACCTAGTCTGGAACAGCCAGCTATTGACATGCTTCTTGGATTGGTTTCAGGTTAATGGGAGGGAAGTTTTGATAATGGGAAATTGTTAAGACCACCAGTTTGGGGTTGGTTTTTTTTTTAAATTTTGAATCTATGCCGTCTTGTTTGGCCAGGTCTCCTAAGTGCGTAGGTAAATTTATATGTAGTTCATTCTATTTGAGTATTTAAAGTTTAAGAAATGACCCTCACCACCATCCAAGTTATTGCAAAACCTCAGCCTGGCCGTGAAATTATTGTTTCAAAGTCATGAACACGGAATATAAAGTTTAATTTGTTTTTTTCTTACCAAAATTCTGAGAGACTTATTTAAGTGGTGAAATTTTGTTGCCATTCTTTCCTTGAGCAGGGTCATGGAAATTGGGAGAGCTAAGTGATTGAGCAGAGACCATTTAAACTGTCCAAGAGAGGCTGAGAACTCATGCTCAGGTGGCTAGAATTCAGATCCACCTCCTTCTGATTCCAAGTTCTGTCTCGGGAACGTCTGAGAACTTAACCTAGCGCAAATTCTTCATCTCTTTAAATGAGAGAAAAATATCTTGAGTTCTCCTTCATGAGCTTATATTGCCTCTATCACTGATAAGTTGACTGATCTTAGACAATAACTGAATCTCTCAAAACAGTTTCCTTTTCTGTAAAATAGGGGTAATACTAACTTCTGGATTCCTTTTGAGCATTAAATATGATCATGGATGTAAAACACTCAGTGTAGTACCTGGTAGGTAAAAGATGCCCAATAAATTTAGTATTCAGACATGTTAGTTTTTTTTATAATATAGAGAAATAGTGTAAGACCACATCTGCATTCTCTCTTTGCTTATACAGATAGCTAGGACGGTTGAAAGTTTTCTAAAATGATACGTAATTACTTATACCTAGATTGGGTTTAAATTGATGAAACATGGCTATCCTAGCAAGGTAATCTACAGATGTGTCAGTACAACAGGCTTCTGTAGAGAACCGCTCAAGCTTGGACATGTGCCTTGAGTTGTGATGAATTTAGGTCAACTCATCCTCCCCCGAGTTTCACTCCTCCTATGATTCTAGGGACCTGCCAACTTTGGGGTACATTCTTTGCTTAGTGGCTTTGTTGAACTGAACTCACCAAGTCAGAGGCATGCGCAGGAAGGTGAATTCAATTTGAGATACCAAACTGTTGGAAATGGAAGCGCTTTAGAGAAAACTTGGTCAGAAGTGCTATTTTCTGGAACAAAAAAGAGCTTCCTCATTTTCTGCCTCTTCCAAAAAGAAGCTGAAATTATTTCATTCCACTTCTAGAAAAATTGGTATCTATTCATGCAAAGAGACAATGGCCTGTCACATCTGATTTAATTTAATCCAGTCATAGCAACCCACTGATTATACTTTGGGAAAGAGCCCACAATGCTTGAATTTTCCGTGTAAGAATGAGAAACCCTAGGTGCTATAGCTGGATGTCTCTTTTTTCCTGGACAAGTATAAAAAGAGAAAAATGCTGGGTTC
Organism: Solenodon paradoxus; assembly: GCA_004363575.1. Taxonomy (NCBI): domain Eukaryota; kingdom Metazoa; phylum Chordata; class Mammalia; order Eulipotyphla; family Solenodontidae; genus Solenodon; species Solenodon paradoxus. The sequence goes on from RJWH01000090.1 coordinate 1,359,833, forward strand.
CTGTGGTTCTGTACTCAGTAATCTTGCTTCTTCTGAGATACATGGTTAATGCCAAGTTTAAGCTAGGAGAGAATTTTTAGTCACAACCTCCCCCCAAATGGAAGTTTAATATAATGCAATGCCCAGACTTTGGGCATTACGAAGAACTTCACTATAATCAGTAACAGGGGCGCCACTCTAATCGTCCTCTGAAACAAAGCACCCTTAAATGTGGCTCTGTGAGCTAAGGAACCCAAGCTTACGAACAGGAAAGAATTTTTTTTTCCCTCTATAAATCGTCAACTTGTGTAATACTTGGAAGAGTAGATTCTGAGATTAATGTGTTGCTGTGCAAAGCTAATTTGAAAGCAGAAAATAATACTCTAAGCTTAGACATGAATAAATAACAACACCTGGAGATTGAAAGACTGTGGGGGCTAGTTGCTTTTATTATTTCTCAGAGATAGAAAGCAGTAGTTTGCTTTGAACTCTTCTGTTCTTACTGCCATTGCAAAGACATGACTCCATACTTTTAACCCCTTTCCAAAGAACTTGGACCCGTTTGACAAACCTTCTAGTATTCACAGTTAATTTTTAGGCTATTTTTTTTTAAACTTAATGTGTCTATTTGTAGTCCAGTTTCTATCCACTTACACAGGCTAACCAAATCCCTTTTTAAGCACCCACTTTCTATTAACATTTCAAACTAGGGTGAGTGAAAATCAACAATCATCTATGCTCATCACACTGAGTCCTTTATAGATTCCCATGAAACCACCCCCAAATCATGCTAGGCCAGGAAGCTAGTAGACATCAATTTTAATCACATTTTCTTGTTTCTGTCTGGTTTTTAAGAGGAGCTTCCCTGAATTCTTGGAGGTATTAATAAGCACGTGGTTTAATGCATATTTTTATTCTTGTTAGCAGCTTAAAAATAGTATTTTAGGGTCTGTATTTACAATTGTTAAAAAGCATTTTTCCCTACTAATCATTTGTCATAGGACTGAGAGAAGATAACAGAAAACTGTAAATATAGGAAACCACTAATGGTATCTCCTTCCTTCTGAGTCTGATGCTCTCCTTGGCATCATAGAATGACTTGGAAAATGTATTTTACACAAAGAAAGTTGTACAATAGAAGATAGAGAAGCAGCAACTGAGACGAGGACAGGAAAACTGTAGGGTGGAGTTAATAGAGGAATAACATCGCTTCCGTGATAAGAAGGAAATTGGTTTATTCTCTGTTCTTACTTTTGCTTCATATCCCTCTCCCAAAGCAATATGTTTTTAGAACTCAGAATGAAAGTTGTCAGAATACATTTTCAGTCTCCTCCCCATCTTTACTGGGGTTCATGCTCAATTAATGACAGCCACCACAGTCATCTACAAGGTAACTGAATGAGAAGTGACAAGGTCTATGGGTATCACAAAAGCCCATGGGCTTTGCTTTATGGGAGGAGCTGCGCCAAGCACAGGGCACTTAGCTTTGTAAACTAAGGCAGGTCAGTGGAGGTTGATAGTGAGAATTGACAGCTGATGGAATAGGGAGGGGATAAAAGAATGAGGAGCTCTAGTAAGTAGAAAAATAGCTGCTTTCTGTTACCATGTTTCAATTGTCTGGGGCCATTTGCAGTGTGCAGGCAACATTCTTACACCTTGAGACAGTCCCTAGAACAATGCTCTGGTTAGTTTAGGCACTATGTTGACAATGGGTTTTTTTTTGCATTTGAGAGCTATAAAGCAAGAGTTACCACCTGACCCAATGCTCTTCATTTTGCAGGTGAGGAAATTAAGACTCAATGCAGTAAAATTACTTACTCAAGGTCAACAAGCTACCTAGCAGCAAAACCAGAACTGAAACCGAAGACTTAAATTCTTAGAATTCTCATTCATTGAGAAAAAGTTAACTGTGTCTCCTGTCTCTTCTGTGGGAACATTGGGATATGTAGAATACAGGTACAGAAATTACTTCTCCGGGAGCAACGACTCACTCTCAAAGCTAGAAAATAAGTGCATTGTGCCCTGGTGGCTTGGGTTTAGTGGGGGGCTGCAGCGTTATCCAGGTAAAGCCCAAGGACCCAAATTCATGACCCAGGGTGGGGTGGGATGGGGGGGATAGTGGGGTGGGAACAACCAAAGTAAACAACTAAATACATTTTTAAAAGAATTGCTGCTTGCTCCTGTCTGCCTGCCTTCTCTGCTTGCCTTCATTTCTGTTTGCTTCCTAAAAGAAGAGATGAGTGTTATGTGAAAGGGACTTGTAAATGGAGGGAAAGACTGAGTCTTCTAAAATCTGAGTAGTTTTTTTTAAAGCTTTATTTGTGGTTTACAAATACGATTGTTTTCAGTGGATATGACATTTTGGGTGGTCAGAGAATGAACATAGTTGTCACAGACAATAAAACCTAAAAGGATTTGGGAAACTCTTCAGGAGAGAGGCTCCTGGTGTTGAAGGCTTGTATTGGGCCATGATCTCCAGATATCCCAGACCCTTGCTGGTAACCTTAGACTGGGTGCTCTTTCCTCTGCCCTTTGCTCCAGGAAGATTACTGGTTTAACAAAGTGGCTGATGAGTTAACTCTTTCACAGGAAGCCCTCATCTCCTAAAAGCCAGAACTCATTTACTTAAAATGTCTTCTTTTACTTGTGGAACTAAGAAAGCTTAAAAATAGAATCACATCAAGCCCTAAAGCCTAAAAGTGAAACATAATCTAACAGTGGCTCTCAGTCATCAACTCGTTAGGGCCAGGAGAGGGGATTTGTATGTCCACAAACCAGAAAGGAACCGGAGGAAGGGTCTTCCAGCTGGGGAGCAGTAAGTGGCTGTTGATGAGTCTTGTAGTCATCAGTGAAGTTGATTTTCCTTGGAAGATTTTTTAGTGGCTGGAAGATTCAGGGAGTCAAGGAGCCACATACCCTACATCTTCCTACCCAGTGCATGTCTGAGAAGGACGTCCCTGCACTGAGGACTTTCCGCTTTTCACAGTCCTGAATGCTGGGTCTCTCGTCACTGAGGGATCAACTGGGAAGTGAACTCAGGGTCTGTAGAGTTCCCGATTAGGATGCTTTGGTACTCCAGGGATCTGGAACCAGAGCAGCAGCTCTGAGGCCCCATGCCATCCCTTCTGAGCCTTTCTGGGTCTGGCAAGCCCAGAGTTTAGGCTCCAGTGGATATAACTTGTACCCACTGCGGTCAAGCATAAGCTTCAGGGCCTGGAGCCCAAGTACCTGGGTTCTGTTTTCTAGCTTTGTGACATTGGACAGATCACTGAATCACTGTCTTAACTTCTGCACCTTTAAAATGGGGGAATAATAGTACTTAATTCTTGGGGTTAGGGAGATTAAATGAGTTCATATTTGCTTATGCCAGTGCTCTTAGCTAGCCGTGATATTCATGTAAACGCAGTGACACACTCCCTAAAAACAGCGGTGAAGGGGAGGAGGGAACCAAGGGTGGATTTCTCCTAACGTGGTCTTAAGGTCTTTGTATCTCTTTATAAGTTGTCCATTGACTTGGAATAGGGAGCAGAAGAATAAGCCTGTTGTTATAATAGTACTATGGATAGTAATAGTGTCATGACTAAAATCTTTATTTCTGGATTAAATGTGTTAATAAAGTTGCACTATTAACATGAATCGAACTAGTAACGTGATTTCACTGCTGCACAGTAAACTATGGTTTCGTACTGAGTGGCAGAAAACAGGGTGTCTGAGCTCCCTGGGCCTTGGCAGACTTGGAGGCCCTAGTTAAGGAGTGGGATGGGGGTGCTGCCTTTTTCTCAAAAGTCAGCAGCACCTGGGCCTCCCCTTCTTAACTTTTCTCCTTTGTATTTTGGTTCTATCTGTTCCCTCCTGCCCCTCACCCCCAACCCCCCCTTGTTTTTTAGAAGGATTCCAAAGTGCAGCCTTCACTCCATGACTTACCAAATTAATTACACCTTTTCCCTAGCATTCGTGGTATGGGGAAATCTTGCCTTTCCCTTTTTGCTTTCCTTTGCTTCCCATTCCTCCCCGCTCGACTTAGATGGCAGTGTTTAAGGTGGGTGCAGGTTTCCCTTCCTGCATTTATTTGTTTCTGGGTTCTTTTCTCCTCCCATTCCAGTTCATTCCTCTTTGCTGCCCTTCTGCCCACTGGTCCATCAAGGACACGTGCAGAGGCTTCCCTGTCTGTAGGGGCCTTGGACCCCTGCCCACCCACCACTTACTGCCTCTTTCCTGTAGCACATCTTAGTCGGCCCCCTCGTTGTTGTTCTCAACTTTCTCCTCCTCCAAACCCACATGCTCTAAGAAATCAGTCTGTGATGTTTTTCACCATGTAGTCTGTGCAGTGCCTTCTTGAAAGGTAGGCTTAAGTGTTTGAGGAGAGGCATTTTTCAGTGGACACAAGGTAATCTTGCCCTCCTGGTCCTGTTGGGGATACAAAAGAAGTCTGACGCGTGATCCACCCACTCGAGTTTACAGTCTGCTTGGGGAGGCAGGCTTTGAACACCCATTGATTCGCCAGCAAGATGACACAGGAGTCAGGAGGAAAACAAGACTCATCTAGTCCTCAGTGATACAGCATCCACAGAAGGTGCCAGCTGGGCCAGGAAAATGGCGAAGCTGTGGCTCCCAGCGTCCTCAGTCTGAGAGCTCATGAGAGTACCCTTTTGAATCATCTGAGTGCTCTTTTAAAAAATGCCCGTAACGACTCTCCAGACTAGTTAGAATCTCAGGTAAAATCTTGGCCTGGTTAGTTTTTAAATGTGCATTCTCCATTGGAAGCATGGGAATAGGTTGAGAGAAGACTGGGTAGGTTAGCTTTTGGCTCGAGAAACATCACAGGGCAAAGATAGGGAAGCAGGCGGTGGGTTAGCATAGGAGAGACCAGTTAGACTACAGTCAACATGGGGAAGTGATCAGACCGAATGTCGGTAAACTTGGGAACTCTGGAACCAAAGGTTGCCTTCTACAAGGTTTGAACCGGAGTCGTCGTCTGTGTGTGTGTGTGTGTGTGTGTGTGTGTGTGTGTGTGTGTGTGTGTAAAATAAGTGGTATAGGGGTTGTACTTGAACAAAGAAGATATGTCTTATCAAAAGAGGGGCATGGCACCCTCCCAGGTAACTACTGCCAGAGGGGAGGGCCGGCTCTGTGTGGTGCCAGATCTCCAACCTTCTTAAAATGCCAGGAATCTACCAGTTTTTAGATGTTGGCTCAATTAAAAAGGAAAATGTGCAGGCCAAACAAAATAGGTCTGTAGGCCAGATTTGGCTTACGGACTGCCACTCAGCAGTCTCTGGTATATGGGATAATAATAGCTAATGTTTATTGAGTGCCAGTGTGTATGGAGGGCACTAAACTAAGTGCTTTAGCACATTATCCACAAAACAGCCTATGAAGTGTCTGTTATCTTGTTTGTTCTGCACAGGAAGAAGCAGTGAGGGGTTAAAGATTCACTTAAGGACTCCACTCACGAGCAGGGCATCTAAAACTGAACCCAAAGAGTCTAATAACTTCAGAGTCTCAACCTATTCCTGGTTTTTGTCCCTTATAGTCTAGCATTGTATTAATTACATAGTAGAGACCCAATATACCTACTTAAAAGGATCTTCTGTTTTCCCTAGTTCACCTGGTAATCAGAATTGCCCGTAGGCCATCTTCCAGATGCAGGTGCAGCCCATTTCCAGGTACCACCTCTGTCCTCTATCAGAGAAGCACCAGGAAGTTCTGATCTAGAGCAATGGGGAGCTGCTGTAGGTAGAGAACTAGCCAGGGTTCTTGCAGCTGGAATGACCAGGTGGAGGCAGGTGCTGCCTGCAGAAACACTGCACATCTTGCTGATCGAAATGCCTTCCCTGGTTGGAGGGAGCAGCCCTGCAGACCCCTGGGACCGGTGCTGGTCCATCGGTGCCCCATGCCCACCATTGCACCAACTTCTGGATTTCCAGGTCATGATCAAGGCGAGCCATTTAACGAGGGGTTATTCAAAACCCAAGGAGGGGCTGGCTCCCACGGTGTTGAGAGTCTTAGCTCAGGAGGTGAAAGTGGACAGTAACACCGACCTGGAGCCAGGGTGGTTGCCGGATACCCGTATCCTTAAGGGGTTTGCTTTACTTTGTAGTGGGGAGGCCATTCATTTTTTTCAGGTCTGGACCTGCCTGGAACAGGTAATCAGGTGGACTGAGAGTCAGACATTTCCCTGGGAAGAGAACCAGGACACGGCATTTGGAATGGCCTGCTATAGAGTTGTGGAGTTGGCAGTCATGATAGCACGGGGAGGCAGGATGGAGGTGAGGGGCCAGCGAAGGAAGAGAAGTGACAGCCTTTCACTCCTGGGGCTGAATGACCGAGACCGAGCCTTTCCTCCGTTGCGGGTGCACTGTATAGAGGGAGTGGCTAGCTTGGGGCGAGTCAGTTGTGAGTGATGTGGTGGCCACCTAGCTCTCCAGGAGGCTAGAGCTGAGCACTGGAAGTGTGCTTTCGGCATGGAGGTGAGAGTGGTAGTGTTGATGGACAACAGAACGCCCAGAACTGGAATCCATAGCTTAAAAAAAAAAAAAAAAATTAATGTGGTGCCAAGAAAACCTTTCATCATTTTCACTTCTCCTTCTGTAATATGAAAACGAGACAGATTCATCAGGTTGAGTTTGGGGGATCAATACTGTTAGGGATTCCAGAGACGGGCCATCAGATGTTATTTATTACATGCTTTTCTAGGTCTGGGCCCGGCTCCTAGCTGCTTTGAGAAAGCCCTCAGTTTGCAACCTCGTGAAGCAAAGAGCCAGCTGGAGAGTGCTGTGCATAAGGAAAGGTCACGTAATTATGTCTTGAACTAAGATGACTCTTTTGACCATGACTTGCCTGTGCTTTCCGGTTTTGCTGATTGAAAATACAAATCTTGAATTTATTTCCTTCAGCTCTAGCAGATGAAAGCTTAAAAATAAGCCTTTGAGTGCTCCTCTGGAAGAGCCATGTAAATTCTAAGTATCTTTACAATTGATTTTTAAATATGTAATTTGTCTTTAAGCCTATGTGCAGCCATCCGAATTGACCGATTTTGTTACTATATCGAGTAGCAAAACTTGTGGCCATCACACTAACGTGGTGAAGTTTCCAGCCCTTCCTTGCTGTTTTTGCCTCATTAGCCTCTCAGAGACCCGATTTCAGAGGTTCGTCTTTAGGAGACCAGTTTTTCAGCCCTGGAAATCCGTGACGTGGTGGCGTGGCTCAGAAGGAGCGTAGAGCTTTTTTCTCTGTCACTTAACGTTGTGTGACCTTTTACAAATTCTGTCTAGGAGCTGTAGTTACCTGAAATAGTGTCATGTCTCCTTCCATGGTGCTTGAAGGAATGAATGAGCTAGTGTGTTCAGGAAATGAACTGTGTGTTCCTAACTTGGTGTCCCCCTGCCATGGTGGCAGCTCCCAAGTGCTGGTTGACTCTGGCTTCTCAGCGTTTGTGCACACTTTAGGGAAAACAAACGAGCGGACACTTTTGGAGCACCCACTTTGTGCAGAAGGCAATACCCACGATTCTGGATGTCTCAAAGTTCTCTAACACGTTGGAGGAAAGGAAACGTGCTTCAGCAACTAAGACAAGTGAAGTCTTAAAATGTGAATGAAGTTTCTTCAGCATCCAAACATGATGAAGAGGCTCGAGAAATTTGAAACTGGAGCCAGATTTCAAGCACCATCCCTACTCTTTGCGGTGGGGAATGTCCTGTGCTCTGTGGGATATCTAGCAACATCCACTCAGAGATGCCGTAGTGCCCTCCCTTTGTGGCACTCAGAAATTGTCTTCATACTTTGCCAAGTGAGGAGCATGGGAGCAAAACCAACCCCCAACCCTGAAAAGCCTCACCGTCTCTGCCCAAACTCCCATGGAGAACCACTGACCTCGACCTTACACATCTATACGCAGTATGATTTCATTTTTGAGAGGTGGTGCGCTTGGACTTCAACGTGGCGTGCCTGGCCCTCCCCTGGAGCCCCGGAGCAGAGATTCACTGCTTCTGCTCTCGGTGGATGATAAAGAGAAAACTTGCTCTCTGTGGAGCCCGGAGAAGCCCTGTGTTTCGCCACCAGGCATGGTATGGGTCTTCCTCTGAAGCCTCTCTGTAGCCTGGAGACAACAGGGTCACAGGTTCAGGGACGGCCAGGGAAGCTTTCCATTTATTATTTACTTAACGGGGCCATTCACAGAGGACTCGGACCAGCTTTGAACACAGTTGTTGGTCCCAGCTTCTCTACCTCACATTTGGGTGATCTATCACTTATTACCTGTTTCCTCGCCTGTTACGTGAGAATCGGGGTTCCCACCTCAGAGGATTGTTGTGAAGACTGTGATGCTGGTTTCAGTGCCAGTCTCACGCGAAACACTGAAATGCCTGTCGCCGTTTTGTCGTCTCTTTCATTACTGTGGCTGTTACCATCTTTGGGGTTGAGCTTAGCTTTTCTGGCAGTTCAACCCTTAGCAGCCTTTGTTGCTGGGGCTTTCACACCCAGATGCCCTTGCTCCCTGTCCCAATACTGGCCTCGTACCGATTCATTTGACTGACTTACCACAGATACTGTGCCCTGGTATATGTCAGGCCCTGTTCTAGGTGCTTCGGATATACCGCATTTCTTTCTTTCTAAACGCATCCCAATATCTCCAGGTTTTCTTGAAAAAATAACAAGATTTATTTACAAAGTTCAAAATTAAAAATGAGAAGTAACAAGGAGTGAAGAATTAACTTTTTGAAAAATCTTAAATACATAATAAGGGATTAACAAAACTAACAGAATTTTAAGCATTTAATAAGGGATCTATTGTACTTAGCAAGTGTTTTTTCAGGTTAAAACTCAGCCACCTTTGAATGTAAGCTGTACCCGATTTTCAGGGACATTAAAATGGCAAGAAAAAAGAGTGTGACTTAGAATCAAATAAATACAGTAGAGTATCGACACAGGCAAAATGTTTTGGCTTTGTGCGGCTTGCATCATAGTTGATGATTTTGTCACATAGTAGACACCCCGCTCCTGTCTTTGGAGTCTGTTCTGTTTCCTAGTACCTTGTTTCTTGTATGGGTGGTCCCATACCAGCAGTAGCACTTGGGAGCTTGTTAGATGTAAGTCAGACCCCAGACCTTTTGAGTCAGAAACAATGTGGAGTTTTAGCAGCCCCTCCAGAATTATTGCCATGTAGCAAGTTTTGAGAGCCACTCTTGGAAAAGGATACTTACTCAAAAAAGGACTAGGGAAGTGGAAGGCCTTTATTGGACTGCTTTGTTAGAGGAGACTCTCAAAGATGGTGGTGTTCATATGCAGTCCTGCTGCCTTACCACCTCCAATGGCTGCCTGAAGCCTTGGGTAATGCTGGGCCCCCTGTTTTTTCCTATACACACATACCACTGATAAAGTTTAATTTATAGGTGCACTCTGGTGATCTAGCAGACTAATCCACTGCCTCTGACTGGCGCAGTCCATGTGAAACCTAAGGACCTGGTTTGTGTCCTTGGGTCAGGGGCCACAGCCAAGATGAACAACTAAATAAAGTAAATAAAATGCTTCTTTATCCTCTCTTCCTGCCTGCCTGCTACTCGCCTTCATTCTTGCCTGCACCTTTCCTTTAAAAAAAATTAATTTATAAATTAGGCATAGTGACAAATTGAGAATAATGAAATAGAATAATTATAAAGTATACTGTAAAGTTACGTTATGGTATTTCTCAAAATATCTTACTGTATATAATATTTTTATATTACAGTTGAACTAGCGGAAAACAAAACTTGAATAATGGAGGCTACCGTAGCAGAGCTTACAAAAGATAGTGTTGTGTGTGTCGGTACAGTTCAAAACGGGCAGTACCCTGTGAGCGTGGGGCCTGGCACCCTCCTTGAAATGGGGGGGCTTTGGTCCTGAATACCACACAGCACAGAACCCAGGATAAGAAATCCTTAACCTTTCTGGGGCTTTTCATCATCTGATGGGTCAATTAGGGAAACTTTTTCTCCAGAGACTTTTGCTATGTGTGTTTGGCAGTTATTTTTTCCCTTGTGCTTCCTTTGCTTTTAATCATCCTCTATCTAGTACCATTAAAAATCTTTGCAGCTGTAAACAAGTTGCCAGCCAGATGGACAAGGCAAATCTGGAAATGAAATGGTTCTTTCCTTGCATGTCTGGTAATGTGGGTATTTAAACTTAGTGTGAGAAAATGAAATGAGACCGTCAGGAGCACCCAGCACCGAGCGACTGGCCACTTGATAACGGCCTAACGCCTGCCCCCATGCCCAGCTCATTATTACAACCAGTAAAGGCATAAAGTAGATGCCACAGTTTGTGTGTGAAAACCTTGGGCCACCCACAGTTTGGGTACCAATAACCATCAAATGATAAGTCACTCATGAATCAGAAATTTTGAGTAAGGAAACTGCTATTTTCCTGAAGATGGATAGGGGGGAAGAGCCCTAATCAGACTGGCAGAAATTTTTTATTTCTGCACTTGCCCAAACCCCAATTTGCTGATAAGTAAACATGTTGATTCACCAGCCATCTTTAGTTTGCACAGAGTAATTAGTCACTACCACATTAAAAGGAGTGTTTGGGATGGAGTCATAGTTAAAATGTGTGTCAAGGTGCACCCTGGTGGAGTAGCGGTTGAGTCCACATACATCCCAAGAACCTGGGTTCAAGGCCTAGGGAAACAACCTAGATGAACAACTAAGTAAATAAAATGCTCTTTCCCCTCTGTCTTCCTGCCGGCCTGTCTACTCTCCTTCATTCCTGCCTGCACCTTTCCTTTAAGACAAAACAACAGAAAGAGAAATGCATGTGAAAGCATGAGATTTATTAGGGCCCAGGTTTGACATGGCGGTTCTCTTCTGAAAAACGTCCCTCCAGCCCTTGGTAAGCAGTTCTTCCTTTCAGTCTTCTACCAAAGCAAGATTTTGGTTACAATGACAGTTTTAAGTTTGCCATTTGTGGTTGATTAGAGGGTGGGAAAGTAAGGCAGACAGTGCTCATTTCTTACTTCCTGCCTTGCTTGAGAGTCTGAGGACCAGCTTTTCTCTGCACTAAGGGTGGTCAAGGTGTGGCTCTTCAACCTTCTCTACCTCTGAAGGTCTGGCAAGACTAAGCTGCTGGCGACTTTTCCAAAGCCTCGCCTCCGCCTTGTAGGGGAAAAGAAATTGGAATAGAAACGTGCTTTACATAGTTTTGTAAATATGTGTTAGATAGTCCTAGACACGTACTGTTACGTTTGACAGTATTGTAAGTGTTGATCACTTTTGAGTCTTGCTTTTCCTTGGCTGTAATGTAAGAATAGAGGTGTTAATTTGACCAGCTAGACGCCTGCCCGTTAGGTAAGGTAGGTCTCTTGCTATTTTTGCACCTTTGAGACATCTCAGTGGAAAACATTTAGGCCTCTACTCTGTAAGATTTGATTCTCAGGCTCTGGAGGACTCTGTTAATCAGAGTTCTGAAGACCGATAAATGAGATGGCAAACTCGCGAATTTACCGTGAGAAACAGCTGCCATGTGGACAGTTGAGGAAATTGGTATTGCCTCGCCCTTTCTGATCAGAAGGTTATTGGATGAGTCAGCATGAAGTGTTGGCTGAGCCTGTAGGCATTGCCCAGCTGTGAGAACTCTTGTCTGGAGTGGACCTGCAGAGACGGGAGTCTTGCTGATGGTTGAGGGAACTTAAAGGAAACCGCCATTTACTCATGCAGCCAATGCTGGCTGCTGCTTACACTGTCTCATCTTGCTCCCTTTTTCTTTTTGAGAATTCTTGTTTTTAGTATACGCCATTACATAAAGAAATTAAAGACTATTTAAGTAAATGGAGTAAAAATGAAAATACCTTCATCCCTTCCTACTCCAGCTTTCTTCCCAGAGGGTAACCACCATGATTCTCAGCATTTCCCTTTTATATCCATTTGCAGGTAAATATTTCATATAAAGTGCAGAGCGTGACTTGCAGTTTTTATTTAACAAGTTATCAGACTTATTTCCATTCTCATTTTCATTATTCTTTGTATTAGCTGTGCCACCACCCAGTATGTGGATGAGCCTGACTGGTTCATTTGTGTTTGGTGGTGATTTTTGTTGTTTATCTTTTTTTTTTTTTTTTTTTTAAAGGAACGGTACAGGTAGGAGTGAAGGCAAGTAAGCAGACAGGCGGGAAGAGAGGAGGAAGAAGCACTTTATTTTATTTAGTTCACATTGGTTGACACCCCACCTCCCTCACCCCTACCCGAGCCATGAACCTGGGTCCCGGGGATGTACATGGACTGCGCCTTTGGAGGTAGCTGACCTAAATGCTGCTCCACCAGGGCATGCCTGTTGATCTTTTTTGTTTGTTTGTTTGTTTTTCATTTTAACTGTCTATATTATAAACAGTGATATGTTGAGTATTCTTTCTTATACATGTTTGTGTGTTTGTATTTCTGTGCACTAGATATACTGAATTTGCGTCATTGTTATCCAGAAGGGCTGAACCAATTCATACCTTTCTGCCAGTGGAGAGCTTACCTGTTTTCTCATCCCCATCCTGGATGAAATTTATCTTTTTGCAATTTTTTCAGAGATCAGTTTTGCTAGTGAGGCTAGATGGTATGTCTCTGGATTTTATTTCATCTTTCTTTAATTACTGACTGCTTACCAAAACTGCTTTTCCTGCTACTGTCTAATATTTTATTGAATATTTTTATGTACTAAGATTGTTTTAAGCACTTCACATGAAATTTACTAATTTAAATTTCAGCATCTGAATCAGGTCTGATTACTGCCCTCGCAGATGATGAAAAAGGTAGATTAGTAAATTTGAGCAGCTCTTCTCAAATTGCATTTCTGTGAATTGCCACAGCGAATATTTTTTATCATTTTTGTTTGCCAGGCTATTTAATTTTCCTTTTGAATTATTGGAACTCTTAATGAACTTTCAGTGGAAATTTTAACTCTGATTAAGTACTGGGTTTTTTCTGGTGTGTGTGTGTAGTAAATATTTTTTCTTAGTCATTTTTCTTTTAATTTTACCTAGGAAGTGTATTTCTACAAAAGTTTCTCTCTCTCTCTCTCTCTCTCTCTCTCTCTCTCTCTCTCTCATAGTGTCAACCTACAATTTTTTAATTTGGTGACGGTTTTAGAAAAGCCTTTTCTAATTCCCCAATTATAGCAATACTATGTATTTTCTTCTCCTGATTTTATAAGTCTTATTATCTTGATTTTTAATCTCTTTGGATGGGTATGTGCTTAAGGTCTGACCTTATATTTTTCCCAAATGGATAGCCAGTTACCCTAATGCTCTTTATTAAATGATGCAGCCTTTGTGTGTGTTTGAGTGCGTGTGGATCTACCCTGCTCCATTGATGTCTTTACCTCTTTGAGGAACTAGCACATTGTTTTAAATATAGTAACTTTATGGTATATTTTGCTAAAATAAAATCCCACAACCTTTCATTGTTTTTTTTTCCAAATAACGTTACAGTTTTCATTGTTGCACTTTTTTTTTCTTTAAGAGGAAGGAAGTAGGCAGGAATGAAAACAGACAGGAAGAGTGAAGAGGAAGAGCGTTTTATTTATTTCGTTGTTTCTCCCTCCACTCCGTGAACCTGGGTCCCTGGGCAGTATGTGGACAGCTCTCCAGGCACGAGCTTAATCCCTGAGTCACCAGGGACCCTCATACACTTTTTTACAGTTTACAGATTAGAGCTCGGTCTTCCCCCTCCCCTGAATATTTAGGATAATAAAGATAAGAGTTGCCCTCCTTATTGCATAGTTCTGCGTATGAGGCATGGCAGTGCACATCTTACATATACTACTTCATCTGATAGAGTGTCCACTCCTCATTGATACGTAGGTCCAGTAATTAAGTAGTTTGTTCAAGGCCACACTTGGTGGAACCAGGATTCTAGACCAACTGAAAGTGATTTCAAACCTCTCTGAACCACAATGCTAGCCAGATGCCTGGACGCCTCTTAGGATGTCTGCCAGCCTTTGTGTAGGATGGACTATTAGGAATTCCTCCATGTTCTGTGGAACAGTCAGTGGCACTCATGGACTGTTTGTTGTGTACAGTGGAAGACCAAACCACATCTCTCTTAAGGACTCCCATGTTGGGACAGTATGGGTTGAAAAAATTGGACTTGCCAGGGTTATTTGTTCATTTTACTAGTGAGTGAAAGTGGAACCACAGGGTAAGATGTTTAAGGGGGAATCACTTAATAGTTGCTTCTTCTTAGTCCAGATAACTGTGAGTCCCCTCAGATCTCTTGAGAGTGTTGGGTCTGGATGCGACTTGGAAGACTGGAAACAGCCCTGGACATTATAGGATGGGACGTTGTGAGGGAGAGACCATAGATACATCCTGGGAGAAAGGCAACCTGTGTCAGCTTGTGGTAGAGGAGTACAGATGGATGGTAGGTTGGAAGTACTTCCTGGAGAGTCCATTATTTGTCTACGTCAATCTACCTAACCATCTTCCCTTCCCCCAGGTGGATGCCTCTTGGTGGGTTTCTCCTGGGTGCCTTCTTGTTGATTCTTTAGAATGAACATCAAGAAAGTAATTTTCTTTGGACAACTTTGAAACTGCCTCCCAAACAGAAGTCCAGCTAAGTTCCCGCCAGGAGCCTTGGAGAAGTAATCCTATTTATTAGTAGTAGTATATTGATTTTGTGTGTAAAATGGACCCAGAGGCCTGTGACGAAGAGTCCATTTGAAATTATAATTTTAAATATCTAACAGAATAGCTGTGCAGAAATGCAACCCCAGAATATAAATGAGTAGATGCTTGGTGAATTTCTCCTGTGTATGTAATTAAATTGGCAATTGGTAGGTCAAGTTTGTTTTCATATCCTAAATTCCTTTAATTTACCTTTCCTTCAACAATCACTGGGGTGAGGACAGAGGGGTAGCTATTCAATCTTCTGGGCATTTATAAAAATAGATCATTGTGCTTTGCTGATCACTTATTTGTTTAATCAGTCCACATTACCCAATCTTCTTGTAGTATAAAACCGAAAGCATCTCATCCAAGAATTCTCATTTTTACTGCATGACTGCACTCTTAATTTTGTGAAGGCCTGCAAAGTTTCCTTGTGGAAAGGTGACTATAATTATTTTATTATTTCTTTAGCATATACCGCCCCGACCTTTTTTCTTAGGTTGGCAGAAATCGCTGGAACATTTACTCCCAGCCTCCTCCCAGGCGTCGTATCTCCCTGCTCACCACCTAGTGTCACTCGGATTGTGAATCGGCAGTGATCCTGAAGTCTGGTCAGTTGCCCTGAGCTTTCTCTTACCCCCAGGACTCAAACTTTACCTCGGCCCACTCTGGTTGCAGTTTTTCCTCCCCATTTTTTTTGTTTTTTTTAATAAACATTCACATCTTCTTACCATCTCCTCCCCCCAATACAAATGTCCTGGCATCCTGGCTTTTTCCATTCTTGACAAATGATCTGTCCACTGTAACTGTAGCACCGCTGGCTGGTATCTGTTGAAATTAGACCTAGAATCTAAATGTGGCTTCATGAAACATTTTTCTCTTCAAGTAGTGTCTGGTCAACTGACACCCCAATCCACCTCTCCATGCCTTTTCCACCATGTTGTGAGACTCATTGGGTAATAGGTACCCCAAAGTGATTTGAAACTACAAGTTCTACAGAGGGTGCAGTGCTGGCTGGGTTTTGCATCTATAATACAGCGCAGTGATGTTCACCACTGCTGCCTGCCTCCTCTGAGCATGTTAAACGGACTTCAACCTAACTGCATTTCTTATCATGTAATAGTAATCAAGAGCCCTCCATAGAAGTACTTCTTAACCCCTAATGAGACTTTGTAACCCGAAGACTAAGCGTTTTGTTTCTGCTCCATTGACTGAGTTACCCAAACATTTTGTATTTGGTCCTTTTTTTACAAGTTCAAAACAATAATTTGGTCCTGAAACTACTCCTGCAAAATAGGTCCATGACAAATGTGACTCCATTTGTGCTGGAGGCCGGCCGGGTTGCAGGGTGATTACTTAAATGGAAAGGGAGGCTGCTCCAGGAAAGGGGTTGGTTGGGGCCTGTGTAGGCCACTGTGAGATTTGCTGTGTTATTAGACTCAAGGGACCTGGGTCCTGGTGGGGGTCACAACCTGGCAGGTGTGCGTTGGTTTTTTTCTCCTCTAAGCTCCAGCTTTTCTGTAAAAGTGAGTGATCTTTATGGACTCTTCCACTTAGACCTTCGATGGCTTTGTCCACTAAGCCTCAGGGACTCACTCACATGTGGGCTCCTAGGTTCTTGGGGGTTTCCAGGAGGTTTGCTGCTCATGGAGGCTCCTCCTGTACTGTCTCATATGTGGATCACTGCAGTGGGTGACTCATACCCTGTGGAAGGAGGGGTGTCCATCGGGGTTGATCCCTCTTTCACTTACCACACCCCTGCCCACGCCAGACTTGATGTCTCTCAGGGCTCTTTTCAGAGACCTAAGGGTTAATTATAATGCTCACTATTGACATTTACATTCCTGATAGTATGCTTTCAAAGTGAGTTGGCACCAGTTTTCCAGTCTAAGTAGCTCTTAGATTCAGGGTGTAGTTCTTCTAGCCTTTCAGATGGGTGACTAGATGCAGCGGGCCTTGGTGCGTGTTACTCTCCTTCAGAAATCACTGAATTTCACTGTTTGCTGGGAGCCAGGAATTTGGTCTCCACCCTCCAACCACTTACTGAGCTGCCTTTAAGATTTTGCAGCAATTCTGAGGAGTACTATAGTGTTTATTCTTGGTTACAGTTTAGGAAATGGAATGAAGGTCTGTGACATTTAGTGACTTCCCGCCCCTAAGATGAGAGAGGTGGTTCAGGGGTGTTAAAGACTTTGGAGTTATTGGGTTTAGGAATCTCACAAGTTGGTACACCCTGGTGTAAGTGGTTAGGTCTGCTACCTCTGACCAAGCACCATCCACATATATCCAGGGTCCCAGGTTTGCATCCCAGGGCAATATGTGTGGGGTTGGGGAGGTGAGGGGGAGTCTACCAAGATGAACAACTAAATGAAATAAAGTA
The DNA here is from genome assembly GCA_004363575.1 of Solenodon paradoxus. NCBI lineage: Eukaryota > Metazoa > Chordata > Mammalia > Eulipotyphla > Solenodontidae > Solenodon > Solenodon paradoxus. The sequence goes on from RJWH01000090.1 coordinate 1,376,812, forward strand.
CTCCTTCCTCCTGTCTCTGCCTGCCTACATGCCTTCATTCCTGCCTGCAACTTTCTTTCAATCAATCTCACAAGCTGTGGGAGCATGGACAAGCTGAGTCACTTTTTCAGACCTGAGTTTCCTCATGTGATGGAGGGACTGGAGCAGAATACACGTCTGCTATGTGCAGAGTGTTGTGGAAAGCCCAGCTCTTATTATATATGGTGAGCAGTGGGAGAGAAGGGACTGAAAGCAGGTCTCCTGCTTGAATCTTGTGTTAGCACAAAGCTTCCCAGGTATATGGAGAAAATTAGAAGGATCTTTAGTTTGACCTAGTTATTTAAATCAAATGACCAACATATTTGGAGCGATTTTAACAGCATGGATTTGGTGCAAATTTCATAGTAGGTGTTTTTTTTCTTTCTTGTTATTCTAAGTTATCTGCAGTGATATTTAAAAAAAAAAATACTACATGTGTAGAATAAGTTACTACAATAAAATGAATGAAAAAACAAACAAAAAGCCGAAAGTGGGAAGTCAGGATTTTGTAAATGCCATGGGTGACAGCCAAGACATCAAAGTTTTCTTAGACCAGTGGACAGTTCTGCCCCCGGGGGACATTTGGCAATGTCTGGAGACATTTCAGGCTGTCGTAACGGGTGAGGTTAGGGAGAGATGCTACTGCATCTGGAGAGTAGAGCCCAGACATGCTATTCAGCATCCTCTGATGCACAGCTCAGCGCCATACAGCAAAGCATTATCAGGCCTGAAAACATCCAAGTCTTCTAAGTCTCCTTAGCCAGGATTAGTCATTTTCTAAGCTATATTGGTTTTCCATATGAAAAATCTTCAAAGTCCTAAAGACTGAGGACCACTCCTCATAATGGAAGGGGAAGCTGTAGAGGAAATTATGTAGTTCTTCCATGCAGCTTGGGATATATTAAATGCTCAAATCCTTTCAGAAATTTTCTCAGCAACCTTTCTTGTGCTTCTTTACACCAGTACCACATAACCCACATTGATGCTTCATTTTTTGTAAGCATTAAGTAAATAGTGGCAAGCTATCAAATAAAATGTATTCTTACTACATTTTAATTGCTCTTTTTTATAAAAGAAGAATGCATGACTTTTTGTTCTTTTGCATTGATTTCTAGGGGCATTTTAATATTTGTTTTTAAACAGTTTTCCCCCACGTTGAGAGAATGAACCATCAGTTCTAAAATGACTCCTTTCTGTTAGAATAGCAGCTTGTTCTAACTAGTCATGCTTTGAGCATTCTGTGTTGTATCCAAGTTAAAACAGGAAGTTGGTATTTTAAATATAAATTCTGCTTTAAAGTTTTAATTTTGCTAATTTTCCATTCTGGAATATTAAGATAGGTAGGTAGGATTGCTGTATAAAATACAGGATGCCAAGTTCAATTTGAATTTCATACAAACAGTGAATACTTTGAGTATAAGCATATCCATGCATTAGACTTGTATTAAAAAATTATTTGTTGTTTTCCTGAAGTTATAATACAGTTGGGTGCTCTGCGTTTTTATTTGCTAAATCTGTCTGCCCTCAAGATAGGAGTCAGTAATTGAAAATACCAAGAAATAACACTCATGTCTGGCATCTCCCTGCAAAACTTCATCTTGGCTGTTACACTTCACAAAAGTGTTAAATAATGAATCTCCTGCAGTCATTTGCCAAAAAGATGGAGCTACTTTTTTGAAGTTAATTTAGGATATTTGTTTTACAGTCACATTTATTGGTCTTTCAGGGTAGCATGAACAAGCTGAGGTTAGAAATCTCTTACCTGATATTCAGATGTGCCATTTATTTGACCTAAAGACTTAATTCCAGAGGTGCAACTTGGGCAGAGCGAATCCTTTTTATGAGCTGACTTCCAGGGATTACCTAGAATTTAAATGTGGTGATTATGCCGGATCTAAACCCTTCTGTTCAGAAGCAGAATTCATTTTAGGGCTGAAGAGCCAGCCAGTTGTGCATCAAATGGAGCAAGTTGATTGTAAAGGAATTCGATTAGCTTTGATAAATAGCAAAATTCTCATTTAAAATACAGAATTTTCAAGTCTACTGAAAGTAAGCATGCCTGAGTATTCAACACACCTTTCTGTTACCTAGTGACAAACATCTCTACTTCTGGGAGGAAGACAGCTGTCACAGGATGGCAGCCAGCATCTTCACATCTTAAGGGTCTCAGAGTGGGTCCATCTCAGAATCTTGCTGCTTCAACGGCCTTCGTGAGGGTTTTGCTTCTAGAGGAAGAACCAGCCATGTCACCTGTGGTCAGCTAAGAGCACATTCCCTCTGGCCCCACCTCCATTTTTAGCCAGCTGTCAATCATTGTCCTTTCAACTCACTTCCCCCCATGCCCACAAAAATCTTGCCTCAGGTGCATGCCATGCTGCTTTCTGCCTTCCTCTGAGAGCTTCTCCAGTGCCACTGCCTCCCATGTGAAGTCAGGGATTAACACTCCCTGGTGCAGCCTCCCACCCTGCGGAAATGGAAGGACGCCAGTCCCCGCATGTTCCTGGTCCCTAAAGCAATTCTAGGGGGCTTTCCGAATGCTTCCTGGGAAGTCTTGATAGAATTAAACCCCCACTACCCATATCCGTAACTTGGGTCACACATCCTTAAATAATAAACCTCTAATTCTGCTTTTTGGGATCACAGTTCAATAAGCTACCTATACCCAAGTTCGTACCTGAGCCTGTTTTTGGAAATACCTAATTTTATTTATTGTTAAAATTGAATTGAAATGTTACACAATAATATTAAGTAGGTTTCAAGTTGTGCATCCTTGCATGGACCACATTCAATTCACAGCAATTCAGTTCCATCCTTCATCCTGTAATTAACCTCTGTTTGATCCACCACCCTCTCCCCTCTGGCAACCACCAGTTTGGTGTTTGCAGACTTGTAGACTGAAAGTCTATTTTTGTTTGATTTGGTTCATTTGTTTGGTTTCTCTTTAGACCATGTATGAGTGAAATCATACGATGTTTGCCTTTCTCCATCTGACGTATTTCAGTAAGCATACTTCCCTCTAGGTCCTTCTGTGCTCTCTCCATATGACATTTCAGAAATGTGTAAATATAGACACTTATTGCATTAGTTTGCTAGGGCCGCCATCACAAAATACCACTGGTGGTGCGCTCTTGTGGCTCAGGCAGCTGAGATGCTGGTATGTGAACCATGTGAAGTTCAAGGATGGGTTTAAGATACAGGCCGGGGTGAAAAGTAAATTAAAAAAACTAAATGATACTTCTTCCTTTCTCCCTTTCTTGCTTTAAAAAACAAAAACACTGACCAGAGGACTTATCAATAGTTTTAAAACTTTCATAGTTCTGGAAACTGAGAAATTCAAGATCAAAGTTGAATTCAGTCAGGATGGCAAGAGTTGGTTTACTTTGAAACTCTTCTCTTTGACTTGCAGATGGCTACCCTCTTCTTGCCAGTTCACTTGAGTGTCCTTCTGTGTCCGTGTACCTGGGTCTCCCAGTGTATTTAAATCTCCTCTTATAATGAAAGCAATCAGATGCTAATTTACTGGGGATGAAGACTCTTAACATGAAATTTTTTTTTTTTAAGAAACTTTATTTTTATTTAGTTGTTTACACTGGTTGTACCCCCAACCCTCCCCCGCCCATCCCGGCCTCAAGTCTTAAACCTGGAACCTTGGGATGTATGTGCGATCACTTCTAGTGTGTACTAAACCGCTGGACCACCGGGGCACACCCTGAATTTTGAGGTGGATGCAACTCAGCCTGTAACACCCATGACGAAGAAAAACTTGATCTAGAATATAAATTATCTAAACATAATTATTTGGTCTCCAGTTTGTGCCAGTTTTCACAAAACTTCTTCCTCTTGTCTACTATAGGGCCTTGGGGAGGTGGATCTGTGAACTTGGAGAGAGAAAATTGACATTAGTTGACCATCTTCCTTCAAATGTATTGAATAGCCTCCATGTATCCACTTCTGCTCCATACATTCTGGAGAAGACACACAAGGCAAGGTTGCTGCTAATCTGAAGGAGATTAAAGCCTAAATAAGAAGACAAGACCGTTAGACAAATATCAGCAGAGAACAGTTCAGGTTTGTTTGGTGCAAGCTGTATGGCGCAGATCACGAAACTTAGATGTTTTGGGGGAGAAGTACTGTTTCAGTGGGTTTGAGTTTCTTGTTACCAGTGGAATGGTCAGGTTATTGCATGATTGAATTAGATAATTTATGGAATTTCTGCCCTGAAATTCTGAGAGTTCAGTAGGTAGGACCTAGAGTATGGGAGACATATTGTAGATGGAGGGAAGAAGGTGAAATTGCAGGAGAAATGAACAGTTTCTTCTCAGATCTTGGAAGAAACCAGAGAGTTTGTATGAGGGAGTAGGAAAGAAGGTTAAATAGGGTGTGGTATGGTCAGATGTGTTGAGGATCATTGATTTGTTTTGTTTTCATATGTTTGAGCAAGGGACTCAGTATAAAAGTGTTTAAGGAAGATGTCTTGAGCAGTGTCTTGTTGGGAGAGAGGGAAGACAGGACTGGGGGTGAACGGCACTTTAGAGTAAAATAAATTAGGTAAGAACAGCATGTACCAAGCTTTTTCCTGCCTCGGGACCTTTGCACATGCAGTTTCTGCTGCAGGGAATGTATTTAGCCCACATCTGTCCATGTGACCTTGGCTTTTTTTTTAAAGGAAAATTGCAGGCAGGATTGAGGGCGGTAGTAACCAAACAAGCAGCAAGAGAGAGGGGAAAGAAGCACTTTATTTATCTTTTTCATTTAGTTGTTCACACAGGTTATTCACCCTGGGCCCTGGACTCAAATCCAGGGGGATTTGGCCTGCATCCTTCAGAGGCAACTGACCCAACTGCTACTCCACTAGGGTGCCACCAACCTTGGCTTTTAAAATCAGTGATTCAGCTGACATTTCAGAGACCCTTGCCACCCACCAATCTTAAATGCCCCTCCTCCACCTGTCACTCTTTGTCCTATTTTTGTGAGGCTTTTCTTAACATTACTCACTGTCTGAAGTTAGGGTCCCGTGTTAACCCAGTTCCTAGGATGGTCTGGGACACCATGTGCTCCGTGAGTGTTTGCTAAATGAACAGTAGGTAGACTAGCTGGGATTTTGAAATTTGGAAGGTCACCTGAGGCTGCCTCGGCGCCTCCCTGTTTCTTTCTTTCTTTTTTACTTATTTATTTTTTGTTAAAGGAAAGGTGCAGGCAGGAAAAGAGCAGAGGAAGAAGCACTTTATTTTTTTATTTGGTTGTACATCTTGTCATTCTCTCCCTGGTCTCAGGATGATTGAGAACTACGCTTCAGCAGTTGACTGTGCTCCACCTGGGCACGCCCCTCATCTTATCTTTCAGTTGAAACATTCACTGAGTGCCAATTTTGTGCTAATAACACTTCAGGAATCAAATTATGAGGAAGACCTTGAGGTCGTAGTTCATTATATAGTTCTTTACCTGAGTCCCTGAATAGTTCTGGATATTGCATCTTATTTTCACTACACTCTAACTGAAATTTTGCATTTCCTTCCATTGTGAATGTAGGCAATAAATCACAGTAGTGTTGACAGAACCTGTGATTTTGTTGTCATTCCTCCCCACCCCCCCAGGAATCACAGCTATTTTCATATTGCATTATACCTGTTGTAGATATCCTGAAATATCACATGTGCTTATCACTTCAGAATTGCTCCAGTTTTTGTAACTTCTGGATCTTTTTCATTTAATGCTTGAGTGAAATAGCACATTGATCTACTGTATCGTTTCTTTAAATATTTTGAATAGCATATTTCAATACCAAGTATTTCCTTTGTAATACTAAGTAGTTTGTTTTAGATGTTTAAAAAGGGTATTCTGAGAAGGAGTCTGTTGGCACACACAAAAAATTTAAGGAACCCCAGAGGAGCTTTTTTTTTTTTTTTAAATCCCCATCTTAAATTATGTTAATGAAAGTTCTTAGTAAAAAAAAAATCACACATTCTCCTCCAGGATTACTGATTCCATTTGAATTTTCTACCCCCGCTCACCCCCCCCCCCATCTTTTATACATTTTTGGATGAACCTTTTAAGAGAGACACTGTTTTTCATAGTTTGGTTGGAAAGAGGTACTCACCTCATCAGAATTGTGGAGAATATCACAAACTTTGATGACTGAGCAGAAAAATCTCAGGACAGCTGGTCAAAACAAGCTTGTCCCACTTTGGGAGAGAGCTTTCCTAGCGATCTGTTGATTAAGTCCCCAATTAAAGGCTGCCTAAACTCACTTGTAGCAAGGAGTAAAGGAGAATAACAATGAGCAAACCCATTGGTGGTCTAAGAAAAGGAGTGCTCTCCTCTTGTGGGAGTGAGGAAGCTTGAATTCTGGTGAAACTTGGGAAGGAAACCAAGAAACCTCAGGCTGGTCACATAAGAGTTTGTGATCCATCCAATTAAGAGGTTGGTTGGTCACAAAGATGGAAGAATCTCTGAACTTGAAGACACATGATTTGTGGTCTAATTAGATTTAGCTTTAAACTGATGTTAAGGTTTCATTTCGATGCCACTTAAATCTTAGACCCACTCAACGCGTCTAAATGCATCCATGGAGTTTTCTGCACAGTAGTGTCCTCCCTTATCTGTGGCTTTGCTCTCCTCAGTTTCAATTACCGACAGTCAGCAGCAGTCCAACATATTTGTACAATCAACTATTTTGAGAGAGGGCATGGCATGCCCTGATGGCCTAACAGTTAAGTTCACGGGACACAGTCCACTACATCCCAAGGACCCAGCTTCATGATCTGGTGCTGGGAAGAACAACCAAGGATGGATAACTAAATAAAACAAATACAATATGGGGGACCCGCACATAGGATTTATATTAATTTAATATGAAATTAATTTAATATACATTAGTATAAATTTAATTTACTAAAAAAGCCAAGTTACCCAATAAATGATATTATAAAAAATAAATGACTATAAACTGCTTCTTTTGAAAAAGAGATGTTTTGAAGACCCCAAAACTATATTCAGATAACTTTTACTACAATATATTTTAATAGTTCTAATCTTTATTGTTAGTCTGTTATTGTGCGCTGTTCATAAATCACACTGTTATAGGTAGAGGGAAATACACAGTCTGTATAGAGTTTGGCACCACCGGAGATTTCCATTCGGGGTCGGAACATATTCCTTCTATAAGAGGGGACTGCTATGTGACCAAAAGGGTTATACTCATTCTTGGAAAGTACATAGAGAAACACAGGTTTCTTCCAAAATGCCTTTATTAAGTCTAATGCTGCACAGTGGAGCCTCACATCTTTGTTTTATTTAGGACCAGAAAAGGGGGCCATGCACCCGATCCCTGGGAGACACCCCATTCACTACTGAAAGCTTTAGAGTGCTGCCGGTGGTCATTGGCCTAAGAGACCACTGGCCACTGCACCATAGGCAGAACCAGGGCTTCTCTTCTGCAAAATAAGCAAAGTAGTCATCAGAACAAGGCAGATGGAGAGGGGGTGGGGAATCTTAAAAAGTGACTGGTTCCCACACTGTCAGGCAGATGGGTGTGGCCTTGGATGAGCAGTCCTTTGGATTATTTCAGAATACTTCATGGTGATTTTTATTTGTTCTTCCCAGCTACAGCTCTGTGGAGTGTAGTGGTGTGTCCTTTTACAGAGAAAGAACCTGAGATCTAGATTGGTTATAACTTGCCCAAAGTCATGAAAAATTTAATAGTCAAGTCCCAGATATGTAAGAGAGCTGAGTATGGCTTAGCCTTTTGATTTGATAGTGAGACTAGACCAATTTGGTATAATAAAAGGCATAGAGGTTTAGCAAACCAGTTTATTAGCTTGAAAAAAGAGGGAACAATGAACATTACTAAAATTCATTGAATTGTGGAACACCATAATTAAAGGGATATAAGAGGTGACAAGAATGGGTTCCTTTTGTTATTATATAATAACAATAATAGCAATTATTATTACAGCTTTCTTTCCTCTTGTACCTCTCCCCTAGGGAAAGGCAGAGCTTTTACCAAACTAGGCTCCTGCACTAAAGAACTGTTCTTATGAAAGAGGAATGTTTGAGTTTTAGAACATTTATAGTGGAAAAAGCATTCTAGATTTTCTTCTTCTTTCTCTGTACTTTAGACTCCTTCCCTCACTAGTAGTCCGTACTTTCCCTAAACAAAAATTCCAGGCAGGAGTAGGAAAGCATAAGGCAAAAGGAGCATCTGTAATTAAGCCCTTGAAGTCCAGAAAAGTTCTGATGTGGACTTTAAGGTTGTAACCATTACATCCATTTAGGGAGAGGGAAAGGCTTTCCTACCGTTTAACACAGTCCCAAGGTGGATGTACTACTAAGAAGTCTCTTTGTTGGACCTGGGTGATATGAAACGAAAAAGCATCAGACATTGCCTGCAATAGGTTATTGGTAATTTTAACTAGAATTTGTCAGCTTTTGAAATACCGTTAGTTTAAAAGGAGTAACTTTTGTCTCTAGGGCAAGACTTTTTATTCTAGCTTCTTCTAGGTGAAGAATATGAAAATTGACTGAATCAAATCACATTTGGAAATGGAATTAAGCAGCAATGTAACCTACAGAAAACATTAAACAATTCTAAAAATACTTGTTTTGTAGTGTTTATATATTATTTGACTTCTTAAGGTGGTTTGTAAAAGTTGGTAAAATGCATTTTAGAGCCTCGTTTTTTTTAGTTAAGGAGAAGAACTATTCACTTGGAAGGTGTCTGATATCCAGAGAAAGACAAAAGTCGACCCCTTGAATTCTGTGTAGGAATGAACAAAAAAAAACAGAAGCCACTTAGTTTCATAATCAGCTTGGCATTGAAGGGACTTTAGAGATTCTAGTCGGTCCTTTCGTTTTACTGGTTAGGAAACAGTTCAGGAGAGATCTTTGTCCAGGGTGAGAGAGAGTTAGTGAAAACCAGCCTTATCTGAATTCTGAGTCCTGCTCGGTTATAAGATTTATTTAACAACATGTGTTGACGCTAAGATTATTTGTGATGGTGAATATCACAGATTTGACTGGGTAATGTGATCTTTTTTTATGTGCTTTAAGTTAACTTTAGCCTTTAGCATGGCGTGATGGAAAGGGCACTAAACTTGGACCCAGAAAGCCTTGGGTTCAAGTTTCAACTTCAACTTTGCTTCAGCACATCTGAGGGCCCTGTTTTCTTAATCCATAAAATGGGACTGTGTCTATTTACCCACTTACCTTACACAGTTGTAAGGATTAATTGTGAATGGCTTTATAAAAGTATAAAGTCAGCATATAAAGGTCTTAAGTCAAAAAAAAAGTTTGCACATTTTGGTATTCACATTTGCATAATTTTACAAATTCTCTGCTTTCATTCTGCATATTTTTTCTCCTTTAGAATTTTTTTCCTGCTAGGAATTAGAAACATCTCTCTTCATTTGGGCTTTGTCTCCAGGTGTATAAATGTAAAGCATTCTCGCCAGTGCAGTTTATCAGTTCTTTAGCCCATTTGAAAATTTTGATACTTTATTTAGGTCTATCATAACTACATCCTATAAAGCCCCAGAACACTTAAGCAAATGTTCACATTTACGTTGTGAAAATCCTAGCATGTGCTCTGCTGGGGAAATGGAGGATTGAGTAAGATTTGTGATACAATCGCACCTTAAAACGACCCACCTAGGCAGAGCCTTGGCAGCACAGATTGGAAGGAGATTTGGTGACTATTTGTTAGTTCTTCTATGAATATAGCCAATCTGAGCAATGGAGGGAATTTTTAGGCCCGAATTATCTGGGTAAGTTAGCCAGATAATTGCCAGCTGTCTCCTTTGCTCCCTGCTCTGTAGACCCCAACCTGAATAATTCTCTTCTGTTTACTCATGCAAGCAAGTTGCTGGTTTCCATTTTCAAACAAAAACGAACTACATATTAGCATGGAATCTTAATTGAGCTATTTTTGTTGCTGATTCAGTGATCCGCCACCCCTTGCTAAAAGGAGTTGCCCTGATCAGAACCCATTAATTTAGTTGATCTGGGGGCTTCCCTTGTTGACTTTGGTAAAGACTTAAATATAGTGAAAGAGAGTTATAAGTTGATGATTTGAGGTTTTGTGAAACATTCAAAACTTATCTCCAGTTCTGACCAAACATTTTTCTACTAATTTTCCTAACTAAATGGAAGCTCCAGCTGTATAAATAATGATTTTTGTTTGAAAATATTTCTTCTATCATTTTTAGAACCATCGGGGGAATTCAATTATAAATAAGCAGCAGCAGAGAAATACTTGGTCAACAGGAAACAGAATGCAAAATCGCCCAAATGCTGAACCGAGTTCTAGAATGTAGAGGCGCCACCTATTAGCATGGAAAGATAAAGCAAATTGCCTTGGGGGAAGGAGGAGGAAGCATATTCAGATGTCTTTTTGGTTTGTTCCTGTCTTTAATTTTACTTCTTAATTTATTCACCCATTTCTCTATTGAATCTGATTTTTACACTGCAGGTCATTCCACCTACTCCTTTGTTGTTTTTTTTCTCACCCCAGGTTCCAGGTCCACAACTTTCATAGCCCAAGCCTTAGTCACCTAAGCTATAAAAGGGGGAGGGGAGAATTTCCACCTTGATTGCATACACCTCTTCAACAATCTTTTTTCCTCCCATTTAAAGAAGAAAAAAAAAGAACGCAAACTCCAAATTCACAGACCTCACCCTACTTAAGCATATATAATGGAAATACTTAAATGATGACCAATACTGACAGGTTCTCTCCATATGTTGGTGTTTTATTGATACACTCCAGTGTAGAAAGCAATGGTACATCAGCCTGTCCAGGGTGAGCTACTCAGTACTTTTTCATCTCCTACATTGAACTTTCTCGAACTTCCATTGTATATCAAGGATTTACCCATGTTATTAAATTGTGGACTCCACCACATATTTTGAGCTCATCTGTTGTTGAAGGGAGTTGTTTTTATTATAGTCTCCATTCCACAAATACTCCACCAATGTGTATTTTGTGATAGACACATTACTACCAAAGAAATGGTAATGCTTAATAACTCGATGATCCAGAAAATGTTCTTAAACAGTGTCGATGTTACCTTAATATTGAACATTTTTCCAGATTAATTCAATGAAAACAAACAGCTGCTGTGAATTTTTCCATTAGCCCCTGACTCCTTCCAGTCAATGAGGCTTATAACCGGAGAAGAGCAGCCTTCGGTCCAAAGAAAAAAGAAAAATCGACCCGGCCCAGAAACATCTAATAATTAGCCAATCTGAACATGGGAGGTTTGGCCCCTTAACAGTGGAATAATACTAGAACTGAACTTCTTAAGTCTCCTGTTTTAACTCTGGTTCCCACATGCGTTTGAGCTCTCTTCTGCTAGGAGTAATTTCAGTGGTCATCCTACATGGGGATATGTGCAGATGGTCAAGGTTATGGAAAGTGGTCAGGGGAAGGGCTGGGAAGAGCCTGCATCCAATGTGGACAGACAAGAGAATCCTTATTTTGTTTGTCTAGTTTATTGTGAAATATGCATAACTGTACCTTTTTAGTTGTATTCTTCGGTGACATTAAGTGCATTTACAATGTTATACAACCATTAGCGCTGTCCATTTCCAGAATTTCTTCATCATTCTGAGCAGAAACTATAACTCTCTACTCCGCCCTTCCATCCCTGGTAACCACTAAACTACTTATTGTCTATGAATTTAACTAGTCTAGGTGCCTCACAGAAATGGGATCATGAAGTATTTATTCTTTTATGTCTTTCTTATTTCCCTTAGTGTCTTTAAGGTTCATTCACATTGGAACATATATCCAAATGTCATTCTTTTTTGTGACGATATAATATTTCATGTATAGTCATGTCCTGCTGTGAAACATTCTGAGAATAGTGTATATTAGTCATTTCATTGTTGTACAAACATCATCGAGAGGAAGTACACAAAACCTAGATGGTACTGTCGACGCTCCGCATCGAGGCTCTATGGAATAGCTTACCGGCACCACCATCAGTGGTTCCACCACCGTCCATGACCAGAAACTTCATTAAGTGGCATGTGACTGTACACCATTTTGTTTATCGCCATTTCGTTAATGGATATTTGGGTGGTTTCCTCCTTTGGGTTATTGCGAATAATGCTACAGTGAACATTTGAGTAGATATATCTGTTTGAGCTGCTTTCTGTTCCTTGGTGCATATCCCCAGAAGTGATATGGCTGGACCATATGGTATTTCGATGCTTAACTTTTGCGGGGAACCACCAAACCATCTTCCATGAGACTATGCCATGTTATATTCCCACCAGTCTTGTACAGAGAGAAACTCTCATTATGACCCCTTTAAAGGTTACCTGATTCTGCTTTCCAGCCTCATTCATCACTGGATCTCTCAGGAGTAACTGGTTTTGCTCTTTGATGAGTTCAGGAAAGGAGCAGTTGTTTATTTGGGAGGGTATGCCCCGTTTGTGAGGGCAGGAAGACTTCCTAGGAGGACTGCCAGAGCCCATGCTATTCTACCTGTGTTTCACAGTAAAGGGAGCCAGCAGTGAAGTGTGCTCACGGACCTCCTCCAGAAACAATCTCCCTTTGAGTCTTTTCATTCTCCTGGTAACCGTCTTCTTAATAGCCACCAGTTCATCTAAATGAAAAATTAATCTTGTGCTGCTTATCCAAAGGAAACGCTGCTCACATGTCAGATATTATTTTACCAATTATCTTGGTAACTCCTGTATTTTTTATTTCGAAAAGCCAAATTTAGACTGATTTGAGTTTCTATAACGTTCGACATTGTATACCTTTTTATCATAATGTAGTGAAAATAAATTAAGCGAAGTTTAGAATTCTTTGACATGCTATTACACCTTACATGACGTGTGTATTTATATGTTGGACATGATTCTTTTCACTGACCAACACAGACAAAGCTTTAAGGGATCATTTGAGTTTCTCACAATCATTTTTATAGAAACCTCAAATCTGTTATTTCAATTTAAACTTGTGTGTGAACTGGGTGGCTCTTGAGCACCATTGTTTTTATTTGGCAACTAAGGAAATCTTATCTGTCTATGAGGAAAGCTGGACCTGCCCGAGAATTCCCAGTTGGGTGCTGTGGGGGAGGGCTGGTATGACTCGGGCAGCACTGGCCGGGTGGAGGGGAAGAAGTCTGCTTTCACTTCTGTGACTTCTGCGTAGGCATGCCCTTCACCGGTCCTCATTCTTTTCCTCTTTGGAGTTGCTGTATTGGGTCCGTTCATAATTATCCTGCATGCCAATTCATAACGTTCCCACACCTTCATGCTACAGCATACACACTTGGTCCAAAATCCCTAGCCTGGAATTATTAATAACACTTTTTGAAACTTTTTTATGGTTTAGATACTGTCTTGTCCTGTGTGATTTCAAGTAGCATTAATGCTCATGGAAATAATTTGACATTTAATTATGTGTACCTATATTGCATGCTTCCCATCAAATTAAAAGTTAATTATTTTATGTTGATTTTCTATCAAATTTCACTTTTAAAATGATAGGACTGGCGCACCGTGGTGACTCAGGTGGCTGAGACGGTTGTCTGTGAACCATGTGAAGCCCAAGGAACTGGGTTTGAGCTCCTTGGTGGGGGGGGGGGGGTACATCAAAGAAGAAATAACTAAGTGAAAATACTTCTTTCTGCCCATCTTTCTTTTAAAAAACTTAAAAGAAAAAAAAAAATGATAGGGCACTTCCGAGCAAGACTGTAAGTATTTAGAGACAAAAATTACCTACTAATGTCCCACTGGTATCTTATGTATTATAGGTGCACATCACATATTTAGTATTTGACATGGTTATTTTAGGCCAGGAAATTTTTAATGTTAACCACTCGTGATTCATAATAAATTCCATCGTTGTGAAATAAACTTTCATTCAAATCGTTGGTGTCCATTTTTCAATAGAGCTACAGAGTCGACACCTTGGACAGATGGAAGGTTTGTCTAGTTCATTTCTTCACAAAACACAAGAGTGTCTAGTATTCTACATAATCCCTCGTGGGCCCTCAAGAAATAGGAGAGTCCCCCTTATCAAGTTGTGGATCTGTTTCTCTGTATTCCATTGTATGCGGTTCCTTGTTGTAGTTGTCACCAGAAGAAAATGCAGGACAGCAGCGTGGGGCCTCCAGGTTCTGCACACCTGTTTACATCCTCACCCAGAATTCAAGCCTATGGAAATGAAAAACAAAAACAACACATTTTCTTAACTATTTGCTTCAAGACTTTGTTAGTGTTGGAAAACGTTACAAGTGGATCCAAAGGTCTTGGGAAGTCCCCCTGAGTCAGGAGGGGAGTGGTGGCACTGGAATGGGGCTCTCTGGCTTTGGGGCCTCCAGCTTTCCTTCTGGAGCTCACATCCGAGGCACTAATCGCCTGGAGCAGCCAGGCCCTGCACAGCTCCTGTCATGGCACAGGCACTCAGTACTTGTCTTTTCAGTTGAACTGCATTGGCTCTGCCACAACTTGGCCCTTGGACAAATCCCGGGTCTCTGAGCCTCACGTTCATTCTCAGTTGGGGTGAGGAGTGGGAAGCAGTTGATAGAGTTCTTCCTTTTGTATAAGAATGAGTAGATTTTCTAAGATAGATTTTTTTCCAACATGTCCATAGGCATGTAGCATTGAGCACTCTCCATTTGCTTATAAAACGATGATACATCTTGCCATCAGTAGCTTCTCAGAGCCAAGGACTTTGTTTTCTCATCACTCTGGAAGGCAAATTGGGTCTTGAGATGAGTTCATGTCTCCTCTGCCACGCTCTAGCTGCCCTTAAGTTTCCTTGTCTGTGATGCAGAAGTTTAGGGAAGGTGAAATGATGCTGCTTAGCAGAGTAATCCAACTTTCAGCAGAAGCACAGTGCATATTAGCTGTTATTTCATCAAACGGTTAGGGACGCTCACTTGACGGCAGCAGGAATGCCTGCTTGACACACACAGGTGTTGTGTGACACCCAGGCAGCGCTTAGGGTTGGAAGCATTGCTGACCCCTGATGTAAAATATCTGTTTCTGGACTAGGAAATGAAAAGGGAGATTTGTAATCCACCCCCCTGTATTATTTTTGACAGGAGAGACAACTCATACATTTAGAGGGAACTGAAAGTTAAAAACATCTCCAAAAAAAAGTAGCTTGATATAGCAGCACTGTTCTACTACATCTTTATAAAGAAATGTAGCCCAGAAAATGGTAGTGATTTTAAATTGTGTTCCTTGGGTGATATCAGGATGCAAATGGGATATGTTAGATGAGCATAGTAAGTTGTGTCGGGGAAAATAACATCCGTGCTCAGAATAGGGAGGAGAAAGGGACCTCCGCATTATCCTGTTTAGTGTCCTTTTCAAGGGTATTTGAACTGGCCAGTGCCTGGTGTTTCTGACAGGCCTGGGAGAAGAGTACTGCCACTCCTGTAAGGTTTTTTGCCCAAGAGACAGAACTAACTAAGCAGTACTGCATTGTTGGGTGTGTGTGCATGTAAGACAGAGAAACGAACTCAGGCAGAGCTAATCTTTCCGTTTTGCTTTATATGGGACAATCCACTAAACTCTCTGCACAGGAATGTCACCATAACCCCAAGCCACTGTCACCTCTGCCTCCAAACTAGAAGAGTCTTCCAAGTAAGCAATTCACCACCAAGCCAGACTGAGATCCAAAGCAATCTTCTGGAGTTCTATTTATTTTTTTCCCGAATGTTAGTGACATGTACTGATGGAGGCTCCAAGGATAGGGGAACAGGATGAAACAGAATATTTTTATATTATGTCATCTTGTGTAGAGGCTGCTATATAATCAGCAGTCAGAAATCTGAAGCCTTAGACTATGAAGTCATTTTGTCCACAAGTTAGGCTACAACACATTCATTCATTATAGCAGAAGAGCCCCACAGTTGTCGCGATAATTTATTCTTGCCCATAAATTGGGTTTTCAAGGGACGGAGTAAGCTTTTAGAAGTGATCACCCTGTGGTTCCAGCCTCTGTTCGGGAGCTCTGGAAAAAGACCTTGGTGAGATCTCCAGTGGCAGCACCATATTTGGGAGATGAACAAATGGAGTCTCAGAGAGGGGAAGGGACTTGCCCTGGGTCACACAGTGAGCTCAGATCACGTGGAGGACTAGAACACTGGCTGTTCTTGATGCTCTGTCCTTAGGTGCTTCAGGTAACCTTAGGAAGAGGATCTCATTCCTGAAGATTGAAAGGTGTTTCTCTTGTGCAACTCTTAAGTAGATTACAGGTGATAATTTTAGGAGCAGAGCAAGGGATGCTGAAGAGCTGGTTTGTGGTGTGGGATTTTTTTGGTTTGGTTGTTATGAAGTACTCTCGATGCCTAGCTTAGAAACATCTCCAGCGAGGTGATAATCAGCTCTCCATGGAGTGGTAGTGCAAATTGGCATGTTCCCGTGCTGGTTGGAATACACCCTCCTGTACATTCCCAGCATAAAAAGTAGTACAGGAGAGGTCAGTCACCGTGTGGCATACGGCACACTGACGTGTCAGACTCATACAAACGTAACTGGTACCTTGACAGGTGTCAAGAGTAAGTCACATTTTGTTAGTCTTGAAAAAGATTGTTTTAGGTGATGTTTCTATACATTTTATATAACAGCAGACTGAATGTAGGGGATGCTTTTTAAATGTTGATATTTTAGGTAATAGGTGAAAATGGAAATCTCAGGGAGGCCTGGCAGTGCTAAAATGCCTCGATGACTGACTGACTTGTATAGTCCAGGAGGTGTGCTTGGTCCAGTATCTAAAGGTGTTTCCTGATTTTGAGTTAGAGAAAAAGACAGGCTTGAGAGGTGGGGGAAGGGTAGGTTGTATTTCTTATCTGATCTGGGGAATTTTCTATTCCTGAAGTCTGTAATTAGGTGCCCATGTTGGTTGGCTATTTTATGTATTAAAACAAAGGGTGGGGGTGCCACAAAGTGAAAAAACATTCTGTGGTAAACAGTTGAGCTTTGCTTTAAAGTATGGGCTACAAAGAAATGTAAATTCATTGGCTTAATTGGAAGAGAATATTTATAGAAATTGAATGATCCACTGAAACTAAGAAAGGCTTCTTTCATCTTCGGAGATCTGCTGGAGTCGATGCTGTTCTGAAAATCTCTTGCCTGCTAAGAGGTCTTTGCCATCGAATGCTTGTCCCCTGGAGGCCAATAACCTAGCCTTATCACTTGACTTCATGTACTAAGAACTTCTTTTTGCTGGCTTGCATCGTGTGGAAAAACATGTAAAGAAAAAGGTGCTCATCTCCATCAAAGTTTTCTCTTTTTTTAGATAATTTCACAATTTGTTTTCAATAATTTTAGCAAAAAGATACTCTCAAACAATCTTGCTCCTCGCCTGCTCACATCATGTCCTTCTATGCCTGTTTTTTTTAAGCCCAGACCCTGACTCTTAAACCCAGGGCTGTAGGCTTTATATGGTCTGCATCTTGGCTGCTTGAGACACAAGGTATGCCTCCTATTACAAGCCACCATTTCCATTCATATGAATTCGTGCACTGTGTATGCAAATTGGTTTTTTTAATTTTTTAATATTTTCCCCTTTTTTCTCAGACCAGTTCATATTTATTTGTTACTCTGCCCCGTGTTTTTGCATTTTATGGTATACTTTAATGAGCTTTCCATGACAGAATATATAAAACTGTATATATATTTTCGGAGCTGTATAATACTCTATTGTGTGGGTGTGTTAGCATTATTAAGTCAGTCTCCTATGAATAGACTTCTTAGATTCTTTCAATCTTCTGCTGTTGCAGCAGAGTTACATCAGATATGCTTGTGCAGGTGTAGGGTAGTTTCCTAGAAGGAGGATTGGAATTCTGGCCAGAAGATAAGTGCGTATGTACAGTAACTTATATGGCAAAGCCTATTGGGAATGCTGTCCTATATATGCTTTGGGTCGTTGACCCAAATGTTGTTAATCAACATATGACTATACTTAAGATAGTGTGGCTTACCCTTCTAGGGACTTTTCGTTTTGCATTCATACCAACAACTTAAGAGCGCTTCAGGAAGCTCTCAGAGGTGTAGGTTATCACACCTTTGAATTTTTGCCACCCTGACAGTTTAAGTTTTCTTTTTTTTTCTGGACAACTCGTGTATTTGAAGGCCAAATATATTTCTTTTCTGAGAGTTGTTTGTTTCTGTATTTGACTTTTCCTACAGGGTTGTTGGTCTTTTTCTTATGGATTTGCAGAACTCAGTATTAGGGAGATTAGTTAGCTCTAAATCCATGATAGGATCTCCAAATATTTTTCTGTTTTATCTTTAGCCTTTGCGTTTCATATTTGTCTCATACAGAAATTAATTTTTAAGTAGCATACTTTTTCCATTTTTTTTTTTTTATAACTTCCAGATTTTGAGTCACAGTTGGGAAGCATCTATCATATACCCTTTACACACACACACACACACACACACACACCACCCCACCCCACCCCCAATAAGTGGATTTTTTTTGGTAGACTTATTGTGGGGATTTTTTACATTTAAATATTTGCTCTATCTGAGGTTTTTTTCTGCTGTTTTCTAAAGTATGGATTCGCTGTTTTTCTTCCAGATGTTAACTTGATTGCCATAACCACTTAGTTAAAAAGACCACTTTTACTACCCATTCATTTAAATGCCACATTATAAAATAAATATTTTGTAAATGAAAAAGTAAACCACTATTCCCTTTCGAAAATAAGAAGCCATGGGTTAGCTTTTTTATTTTTTAAAGAGATATTTAGGTCCTTTTCTTTTAACTTTCAGTAAATTTTTCACTTTTTTCTCCAAGGGTACTCATGGGTGAATGAGAAGTTAACTGAGTCCATCTGTTCCTCCATACAAGAACGATAAAATTTTGCCACCGCATAAATCTCAAAATTTATCTTAAGACAATGTCTTGTTTCACTCAGAGTAATTTGTCTCTTTATCACAAAGCCTGAAGCAGGGAAGAAACATTTTTTGTTACTCAACAATCTTGCCATTTGCAAGCCTTGAGAAGATGAGCTCACAAAATGTGGTCCTCTAGCTTCGCCCTGGAACTTTTCAGAAAGGCAGTTTCCTACCCTCGACCTGCAGAATCGAAGACCCTATGTGGTGGCACCTAATACTGTATCTAGTGAGCTCTCCAGGTGATTCTGAGCCTGCAGAAGTGTGAGACGCATGACCTTAGAAGGGCTATTTACTTTCTTCATGGAAAATTGCATGAGAGAGCTGCCTTCAAGGTGAATAGGTTTGGGCCTTACCTTCTTGACATGGAAATATGTAAAGACTAGCAGTTCTGTGACAGTACTATTGTCAGAATAACAAGCTTCCCTGGATATTTCCTGAATTTACAAAGATACCTTGCTGGACTCTGGAATAGCACATCTTACATCCAAAAATTCTGCTGATTGGGTCAGTGCTTCTCTTTGTCATATAATAAAAAACCAGCAAAAATGGTTTCTATAATATGCTAGGAAGGTTTGGAGCCTTGCAGATTTGTCTTACCTCTACAAAAGCATTATTGTTCCTTCTTGTCCCTTGCCCCTCTGCCTTTAAAAATAATTTAATATCAGAGCAGAATACATAGTTCCCACCGATGATACTATTCACCACACCATAATTGTGCTGGTATTTGGTAGGTTAAGATTTACCTCTTAGAAACGCTGAAACTTCTCACCCCAGTTGCCACCGAGGGGTCAGCTTAGAGCAGTGGTTCTGAAACTTTGCTGAACATGAGAATCAACTGAGTCACTTTTTAAAATCCTGCCTCATTCACATAACTACATCAGTATCTCAAGGATGGGATCCAGGCATCCCGACTTTTTAAATGTATTTCCCATTTGCTTCCAATGTGTATCTACATCTAATTCAGACATGCATTTGCTTTAAAGTAATTTTCACTTGAACAAGGACTGTAACAGGGAGCAGATATCACCATGCAAGGAAGTAGTCCTGCAAATGCCAAATAGAATCAGAAATTTGTAGTTGAAATAGCAACTTCCCTGAAACATAAATCACCTCCTTTGGGCATGATTTTCTCATCTTTTGGAAAGTCCACGTTATCTGTTCCTCTCTGCGCTGTATCTTCTGCATTTCATTGAAATCATCTTGCTGATTTGATTGGCTGCAGGCAAGGTGACAGCATGCCAGGCAGCTCAGCGCTGGAGTTGCTATTGGCTCTGCTGTGATGCATTGAGCAGATTGATTCGAACCCTCTTTGGAGGTCGACCTCTAGAAGCCTCTGCTGTCTTTGAGAGCTCTTGAAAAGCTCTGCTCCCTTTTAGACCTTTGCCTCCCTTTTGCCTCATGAGCCTTTGCTTTTGTCCACAGCAGCAGCCGACAGGCTCTCCTAGAAGTCCAGAATTTTCATTGACCTGCTGCTCCCAGTTGGGGAGATGAGTATTGGTGACAAAACTTCCTAAATATCCCGCTTTCCCTGAAGACAAGGCACCTTTACCTGAAGACAAGGCACTGCTCCTAATAAACATTCTTTTGCCCTGGCTCTGGGGCAAGGATGTCCCAAATGCTTTGACAGGGGTACATTTGGTTATAAATGGTATAGCAATAGGGTGGGGACAGAAAGAAATGTGCTCATCGCTTTTACAACTCTGGGCACCTGTAGAACCAAACCCTTAGGAAGCCAGTGAAAGAGCTTATGAAATGTACAGTGACTGAGGCATGCCTCAGCCTCTCCCCAAGTTTAACTGGGGAAGACACTGGGCATTGAGCTTATGTGTTTGCCTGTGAGCTAAGTCACAGTCAAGGACTTTTGATAGGCTTAAATTTTTCTTCGGTTTCTCTCATGGGTAAGAAGTATATTTCCTTTATTTTGATGTTCTTAACTGTAACCTGCTATGTCTGGGGGAATGTTGCATTTTCCAGATTTTGATCAGTACACGCTTAATGCAGGAACTCACTCAGAGACAGTTAAGAGCAAAAAGAAGTTATTCAGGGTGAGGCTTCAGAGACTCACAGGCTCCAGAAAATATTCCAAAGATATTTCTTGTCTTCTGTTCGCTTTGCACAGAGTAGGAAACTGAGGCACAGGCAGGCTCTATAACTTGGCCAAGGTTTCTTGCTATTCCTTCAGAGTCTCAAAGTTTGTGAATGTGTGTGTGTGTGTGTGTGTGTGTGTGTGTGTGTATTTTACAAACAAAAAGAGTTATCTACTAATAGAGTGAAGGTAACACTCATTTTAATGTATCTGCTCTCGTAGTTTAATTTACTCATCTTTATAAACCTCTGGAAACATCATTATGGCTTTCTTCTCAATTAGAACGTGATTCACATAGTCCTTTCTCGTCCTCCTTGCTTTTGATCAAGTAGCTGCCTACACATGCATGGATGTCAGAGAGCAATGGGATGTGTGAGTACAAATGGAAATAAATTCTGTAAAAGATTCATGTCAGTTCATTAGTTGAAAAAAAAAGTAATTACAAGATTCATTTAATCTTGTGTTTAATAAAGACAAAATGTTTTTTTTTAATGGATTAGTTTTATTTTATAAAGCTCTAAGATTCTCAGATCTGTAAACTAGTTGACTTGTAAAGAGCAGGAAGCTTTACTTATCCATGGCTGGAGTTAAGTTTTGTTTGTTTTCAAATAACCAGGTGCTTACTTTGCATTTGTAATGATTAATTGCAAGAAGATTAACACCGGTGTAGGGAATCTCTAAGTGACTCTTAGGTAAGACCTCATGTATGTTCCTTGTGGTTCCTTCGGGGTCACAACTCAAGAAAAGCAATGCTTGGCTTGTGGACCCATTTTGGCCACAGGTGAGCGTTCCTGGCTGAGAACCAGCAGGAGAGGTTGTAGGCAGATAGGTGTATGTAGGGCTTCAGAGAGGATGTGAGTGTTTCTCCTTTTGCACCGCCTTAACTACACCTGGAACTAAGTATGGACAAGGGAGAAAATGTTCTCAGCTGTCAGGTTCACCTACAATACTTTCTGAGTAGTTGACTCTATAATCTCTCAACTAGCAAATATCTGTCAAGGTACCATCTAATGCCTAGAATCGCCATTATTGTAGAATCGTTACTGTTTTGTGAGCTAGCAGCAGTGAAGAGATGAGTGGGTAAGAAAACTCTTGTGAAAAGAAGACCAACAGGGTGGCCGCCTCGCCACTGTAGCTGTCACTCCTCACTGCCTAGAGAGTCTCATCTGCTCCAGTTTCAGTCCCGTTCAAAGAAAGTGTTCTTTTCCTTTCGTCATCTAGTGCAGAGTGGAGCCAGGCTCCTTGATAAACTTTAGAGTTGGTTATTGATTTTATCATTAATAAAGGTTAGCAGCAGCATCTCTTTCCTGTACGAACACTAGCATTCTTTTTTTCAAGATTCATTTAGATAAAGAACATTTTTCTTTGTCTACATGTTTATTGGCTCTGGTATTATCAAGTTTGTGTATTTTCAGAGCAGTCATTTCACTGCTATTCCACGCTGTATTTTTCAAACGTTTATTCCTAGTATGTGTCAAAATGAACGCAGTATCATACGTATTCATTAGCATTCGTGGCCGTGGGCCTGTGGGGTTTTTCTTCTGTGTCTCAAAGCTAGTGACTCATTGTAAAGTAGGAAAGGTTGAGATCCTTTTGTTTTGTTTTTGTTTTTAATTTAATATTTATTGAGGTAACTGATTTACAAAATAATACAAGCCCACAGGTGTAGGTTCTCCATTTATCAAATATTTGACAACACCCCATGCCCACCACCAAATTACCAAAAGTCCTTCCCCACTGCCCACTGGAGCCCACCACCCCTGCTCATACCCTCCACTTCTACGCTCCTTGCTGATAACCTCAGTTCTATTGTCAATGTCAAGGGCTGGTTTCTGTTTTGTTTGTTTATCTTCCACTTGGGAATGAGATCATTGGTATTCATCTTTCTCCTTCTGACTCTTCTCACTTAACATGATCCCCTCTAGTTCCATCCATGTCACAAATAGCAGGGTTTCATCTTTTTTAAGGCTGTGTAGTATTCCATTGCATATATATCTATATATAGACCACATTTTTATCCGTTCGTCTGACAATGAGTACTTAGGTAGTTTCCAGTTCCAATGGAATCATATGGGATTTCCATTCTCAATTTTTTTGAGGAATCTCCATACTGCTTTCCATAAAGTTTGCACCAGTTTATACACTTCCACCAGTAGTGTAAAAGTGTTCCCTTTTCTCTGCATCCTCACCAAAACATTTGTCATTGTTGACAGGCTTTTGGATAATAGCTTATCTCAGGTATAAGGTGGTATGTCATTGTTGTTTTGACTTGCATTTCCCTAATAACAAGCAAGGAGGAACATCTTTTCAGGTGCCTGTTGGCCAGCTGTATTCTAATACCATTTTAAACCCTAAGTGAGTGACTTCAAGATCTGAACCAGAATCTCTGTCAAAATACTTGCCCATATTAGTGCAACAGGCAGTCCGGTTCGACTGTCAGAACAAATTTGTAGAATATGAGTGAAGGAATCTAACTCCTTTCAAAAATTCTTTGCCTTTTCGTGGCTATTTTGTTTTGTCCTGTAGGTCTACAAAGAGAGGGACCAACTCTGTGTTCACAGGATTGAGGGGGTCTTTAAATTTTAGGTCACCCAACCTGTAAATGCAGAAACCTGTCTGCAGCACATTGTTCCTACTGCCCACCCATGGGCTGGGCTGCCCTACGGCCCCGACCAGTTCACCTTGTGCTCAGCCTTAGAAAGCTCCCTAGATAAATGTCTGTTTGTTGTTTTTTCAAGTTAATTTCATTTTAGTGCCAATACATAGCATATCAGTATAACTTTACTGACTTTCCAAGCATTCCATTCTATCCTTTTAACTCTAACTTGCTCAAAAATAGGCCAGTTGATAATTAAAATTGTCATTTCAAAGGGACTCGGCTTGCTCTTTTGTGTGGCTAATGTATTTTTAACATCCCATTCTTCAGAAACAAAGTTTCAGGAGATTTCCAGAAACAGTTACAGGTTTCTCTGGAAATTACTTGGGGGGCCAGAGGGGTTGGCAGATGTGACAATTAAAATACAGAGGCTCTTCCATCATCTGCCCAGCCTAGGTGTTTCAGGGTGATTTTCTGACCTCAAAAATAGTTTAATCCTGTACTTCCCTTCTTGGAGATCCTGTAAATTGTCTATGTTAGATTTTCCATAGTTGTTTAGGTTCTGTTTCGGTCTTTAATGATTCACCAGGAACTCCTGTGGGAAGAGTGAATCCGGGATTATCTGAGGAGACTCATTGATCCCAGGAACAATGATGCTGGCTATAAAAACACGCACCATTTATATCATTAGCTAAGGAGACTCTTCTAACACTTCTGCTACCCATATCTGAAGTTAAATATTACACTTCTAAACAGTCACTATGTCGAGGATTGACATCACTATGTTTATAATGATTTTTTTAAATACAAAGACATTTTTATCTTAATAAATTAAAAGCTTTGTTAGAAGATCCACTTTTTTTAATTAAAATAATCTGTACTAAAGTAGAAGGTGGGCATTGTATACATTTTAGTTTCCTATAGGAAATTTGGGAGTGACCCCGTATAGCCAAGGACAGAGCTAGTGAAGAAATGGTCCATAATCCCACCATCTGAAGGCCCCGTTCACTCTTCCTTTCCTCTCACCCATTCATCCTTTCACTAAATTCT
This sequence comes from Solenodon paradoxus, assembly GCA_004363575.1. NCBI lineage: Eukaryota > Metazoa > Chordata > Mammalia > Eulipotyphla > Solenodontidae > Solenodon > Solenodon paradoxus. The sequence goes on from RJWH01000090.1 coordinate 1,401,435, forward strand.
GCTCTTCTGGAGACCTCCCTGCCCATTCCATGTCATCAGAACTTCTCACCTCTACACGTTGGTTTCTCAGATGGTTTCTCAGATTTGTCGACATCTCCCTGATCCTTAGCTTTTTGTTTTTGTTTTTCAATATGCCTCCTTTGTTCAACATTTTTTTAAATGAATTACAGAGATAATAGATTCTCCCATACCTTCGATCAGAATTACTTGGCATTTCCTAACTTTCTCAACCCCTCAACTTCATCCTCTCTAATGAACTTCCTTCTAGGCTGTTTCTTTGTATTTCCAGCAGCCATTATTTTTGTCTTTCATTGAAGTCCACACTAAATGCTGTTCTGATTCACTTTTTTTTTCGCTTCCTAGATAAAGCCAAAGCTATGCCTCATCATACACTATTGCAGCTACATAATCTATAATATGGTAGTAATATAATGCTGATTTAACCATTCCCCCATTAATGGACAATAGACACTTAGCTTGAGGACTTTTTCTTTAACTTTGGCTGCCAGATTATAATGTAACCAGCAACAGCCTTGGACCCGCCTCTTTCCGTACACTTTCAAATAAATTGATTTCCCAGAAGTATAATTGTAGAGTCAAAGGGCATGAGTTTTGAACTATTGATAATCTCCAGATTGCCCTCGAAATGACTGGTCACATGCTTACTCTTCTCTCACTTTCTGACTCCTACTCATTTTTATTTATTTCGTTTTTTAAACTTACTCTAAAGTACTTACAGGTATAAGGAAGGAGTGGAGAGAATAGCACTGTGTACTGATACAATGCAGTTGAAGACTTCTCTCCCCGATTGCTTGTCCTTTTCCTCCCAACATTTCCCTGTGTTTCTAATACTTTTCTGTATCTGTACTATGTGTGTATATTTTCACAACATATGTATTATTTGAATGCTACTTGATGCTTTTCCTGTTGACTTTCTTTGATAGTGTATATCCCGTGATACTTTTTTTTTTTTTCCTCAGTGTATTATGTGTGTGATTCATCTAAGTTGACCACTGTAAGCCTGGTACTAAATCTGCTCTACAAATGCTGATTCCCACCTGTGTGTGCCTGTGTGCTAGCGTCCATGGTGCGTAGTCAGGAATTGATGGTTTTCAGTAAATGTTGATAAAACTATTTTCTAAAGAGACTACACTCAACTCCTGCCACACAGGCAGGGGGTGCACATTTTTAACACTTGACCTTTTAAATTGTTGCAGTTTTTTGCCAACCTGCTCAGTGTGAAAGCTTATTTGATTTCAATTTACATTTCCAATTACATGCTTTAACACTTTGACCATTTAGTATCCTCTTCTGGGAATTACCTTTTCCTGTCTTTTATCTTTTTTTCTTGAGTTTTATTGCCCTTTTCTTGTTGGATTCTACTAATTCTTAATCTACTTGCTACTAATTCCTTATCTATTTGCTGATAATGATTCTTTAGGGGTTAGTTGCATTATACCCATATTCCCTACTAATCTGTGACTTGACTTGATTGTGGTCTTTTGTTGATCAGTTTATTTTAATGTAGCTGTTTACCAGTGGAATTTGTGCATCTCTGTCTTTTTTAAGCAACCTTTCCCTCCAATGAAGTCAAATATTTTCTTCTTTGTTTCTTCTCATAGGTTTAAAGTTTTGCACCTTTCATTTAAGCCTGCAGTTGAATTTTGTGTGTAGTTTGAGATGAAGATTCGTTTTTTTTTCTTGGACAAACAATGGTCCCCATACCATTTATTAGTACTTTCTTGGTTTTCTGTCCAAATTCTAACTACTCTGACCTCCTTTGACTCTTAACTCCGTCTTCTCAACTCAGGGAGATTTTGCAATTTTTGCCAAGGAAGAACTAGTTTCCTCTTGTTCATACCTCAACCTGGAAATTCCCAACCCCTAAACCACAGGGCTTGAATTTGCCTTTAAAGGAAAGTTGAATGAGCAGAAAGCTGCACTTGGTGGCCTTGAAGTTAGTTGTACAAGTCTGAGATATTCCTGACATCGTGTTAAACCTGCAGGTGTTAGCTTTCAGTTCTTTGTATTTCTTAAAGTTACATTTTACTGCTTCAAGAGGAAGTTCTTCCATGAGTTCTATAGATTGTAAAATCTTCCAGTGTTCTTACTTCTTGGGGTCCGTTTCTCATGTTCTGCACCAGGAGACACTTACGAAACAATGTTCATCAGAGCCAAATGCCTTGTCCTTTGGAGCCAGAGTGACAATTAAACACATGCTCTTTTTCTGAGTTCTAAGGGACTGGCCCTGTGCTGCAAGACATTTTAGCAACGGCATTCTGAAGTAAGCCTCTGTGAGATCAGCGGTTTAGATTCTTAACAGTTATTCAAGTGTGTCCACCACAATACCTCAGTGGGAGAAAGTTTGCTGAGAGATTTTATTTGGTACTTGTAATAAAGCAATTGAATGACTACTGTCTATAATTGATCTTCAGACTCTTAGTAAGAATTTGTTTATAGCTCTTTATTATACCTATAAACTATCTTTTTACTTATGAATGGCTGCGGACATAAAAAAGGGAGTATTTTCAATGTACTCAATTGTCATTGTGTTCAATGGATGGAAGGGCACCCAGCGATTCAAATGGATAGCTCAAATTTGCTTTTTTTTAAGTACTTGTTTCTAGTCCTCATATTTTAGTTAAAGCATGACAGAGACATAATTCCATTACTCCAAAAGATGGTTGGCTTTCTTGCATCATAAAATTTTAGTGTTTAGTATGAACAATAAATATAGATGTCCCTTAATAAAAACTTAAGTAAATTGTAGGAAGATAATGGTTTATCCCATGCGATCACAACTGAGACCCACAAGACAAACCCAATCCTCTGCTTATTTTGTAAATAAATTTTTATTGGCGCACAGCAAAGCTCACTTATTTATGTATCACGACTGCTTTCTTGCTATATAGTAGCAGAGTTGAGTAGCTATGACAGCCATGCCCCACAACGTCAAATTTATTACTTGGCCTTTTATGGAAAAAGTTTATCAACACCTGGTTTATTCCATTGGTATGGAAATGAGATTCAAATCCTAAGACCAAAAACTAGGAATCAGAAAAGGAAGTTGAGAAAAGTTAGATGGGACTTCAAGTACAGTGTGGGGGGAAATACCTGAGGAGCCTATGCTTACTAACTGCCCACCACCGACTATATTTTAAGTCCTCTTGGCAGTCTCCAGATTGGAAATTCAGCTGTCTGAAAAGAATTCTCAAATTCTATTTTATGGGTAGTAACTACATATTTAAGATTAACAATAATTTAAAGAGAAAAGCACATGATAAATTTGGTAACATGAGTAAATTTTACACCCTCCTTTAAGTTAGCTGCTTAATTGCATAGTTATTCCTGCTGTTACTTTTCTGTGAAAACATAAAATTTGGATTTTGAAGGAAATAATAAAGCTTAAACATTTTATTGGGGATGAAACCTTTGCCCACTTGGATTTCACTCACTGTGAGATATAAAGGGTCATCATATAAAGGGTCTGATTATTAAAAATATTGTTCATCTTCTTTCATTTCATCTGAATAACACTTGATTATTTAATTAATCAGACGTTTCTCTTAAGCTTCTTACTCATTTACTCTTTAATTTGGCATAGCTATAGAATTAATCTATAACAGCTTTTCACACTAGGTTTTGGCCTGGTAAGTTCAATATTCAATTATTGGGAAATAGACTTAGGAAAGCTATCAGGCTTCAGTTCTTTTTCCATGCAAAGAAACCTGTTACCTCTGTTATTGAGTTTATTATTATATTATGAGTTTATTTATAAAGTGTCTACAGCATACCTTACACAGGGTAGATGGTGTCCCCTGCTGATACATGAGCATTAAATACATAGCGTGACACCCCTGCTTCAGATTGTTATATTTCCTTTCCCTTGAAATTTATCAAAATAACATTAAACCTTTTTTTTTTTTTTTTTTCTCTATCATTGATGATGTAGTGAACAAGACAGTTTAATAGATTTCCAGAATGCAGGCAGAGAGAGGGGTGGCAGTCATAAAGAGGCTGTGGTCAAAGTGATGGTTGTTGGCCTCTCTGGAGAACCATGAAACTCAAGTGTGACAGAGCAGGGGTAAAGGGGAGTTCATGTGAAAGTCTTTATTAATGTCAGAATAAATGCCCGTATCCAGGAGGCTTTTCCCTAGATGAATTTTTGAGAGAGCATCTCAAAATAAATGCATTGGCTTCCCTGTTACTTGAAAAAGTCATCAGCTGATGAGCTTTGTCAACTTTCACATAGCTCCCAGTGACCACTGTATTGCTTTAGCCTTAACTAAGAACAGACACAAATTTTGACATTTGAGAAAAGTCTGCAACACCCTAGAGTGAAACCAGTCTTTAAAACAAAATTAAAGGAAGAAGTGACTATGGAGAAAATAGATTAAACAAGAAACAAAACTTTAGAAGAAATAAATAGTGATCTTAGAGAGACTAGCCTAGTATAAAACAAGAACAGGCTATAAAAATAAAGAACCAAACAAATGTCCTGGGAAATTTAAAATCTAGTTACCCAAGTTAATAAAAAATAAGTTAGTGGAGTATAAACTGAATTTGATATAAGGACAAGTAAGCAGAACCCTAAAAAACACCCCAAAATGTAAAGTAGAATATAAAGCACTTAGGAGGATCGATCCAAGAAGAATTGGAATTCCGGAAAGATGTTGGGATAAACTGAAATAATGAAAAAATGATTTATAATATAAACATTTCTCATAATCGAAGGTCCCCCACCCCAACATGCAGGTTCTAAGAACCCATGAGTCCTCATACAATGAGTAGAAAAGATGCATTTCAGAACATGTTACATACAAAGTTTCCAATAAGCTTAAGACAGGCCTAGAAGCTTTCAGAGGTTAAAATTCAAATACCATATTTTGCCATGTATAAGGAGCACCCATATATAATGTGCGCCCATGTTTTTGGCCCAAACTTTCAGGAGAAAACTTCCATTTTAATTTTTTAATTCTGATTTTTCTTGTTTATTTTTAGGTACTTGTTTTTGTATGATAAAGGAATTTCAGAATTTATTGTTTAGCATTACGGTAAAGAAATTTTATGTAACAAATAATTACAAAACACAAGAACAAATACAAAATACAAGAAGCTTTTCTTCCTGTGGCCTCCACAGTTTGATGACTCTGTGGGAGGAGGTCCAGAGTGTGTCTCAGCTGCAATATGGTCGTGCTCTTTTCTATATTTAATAATACCGGTTAACTTAAAGCTTGCAGTGTCCGTAGTTTTATAAAACTATCAGCTAGCTCCCGCCTAAAGTGTAGGAAGAGAAATGCTGGCTGTTCCGCCCTATGGTAATAAAGAGGGCATCACCTGTCTTATCAGGTCAGAGTCACTTAGACTTTGTGGACAATAGTACATTGCTCTTTGTTTCATTTTGTTGAATCGTTGGTTCCTTGCAACTTTGTCCTCAGTTCAACAAAACCAGTAATTGTATTCCAGGGAATGATTTTGCATATGGATATCGTTACTGATTTCTAGAGTTACACTTTTACCTCATGCGCATAAATAAAAGAATTGAAAACATTTATGTATATACATAATTAGTACTACCCAGGTATAATACACATCCTTATTTTTCCCTCACAAATTTGGGGAAAAAAGTGTGTATTGTACACGGCAAAATACAGGAACTTCAAAAGAATGATCTGCAAGTTTCTCATTACCAACACTGAGTATTAAACCACAGGAGCAATTCCTTCCATCAAGTTCTGAGGGCAACTGATATTCAGGCTCCGGTTCTTTACTTAGCCAGACCTTCACGTGTAAGGGTAAGAGACACTTTTTTGCACATATTAAGAACTCAAATGTGATCTCCCATAGTAGTATTTGGATGTCATCCAGGAAAGCAATGATTATCGATGGATCAGAAAACCAACTGTTACCAGCAACAGAGACCAACTCTAGCAAATTTACACAGAAAGGGAATTTATTAAAAGGATATTGGGTAACTCACAAAATTGTCAGGAAGACTGGAGAACAGGCAGGAACAAGGAAGGGTTGATAGGTAGAACTGCAGCCAAAGCATAAAACCACAGGAGTCCACCAGCACCCCTGAGCTGGCCTCCCAGCCTCCCACGTCATCACCGTTGCGTGATGCTCTGCATCTTTGTGGCAGCAGCTCAGATATAAAATCCGGAGTATGTCTACCTGTCCGGCCTAAGTAACGCAGTCTTTGCCCGGGTTCTGCAGCGTCTGTGGTAGGAAGGTGACTGTGTCTCCAAAGGCTGATAAAGTGGGGAATTTCCTAACCGTGGGAGGGAAGGTCAGAGTAATAAGATAAAATGGCAGTAAATAAAATGACAGATATCCATCTCTGGCTTTCACACTGAGATGCAGCAAGGGAAAATTGCAGTAAGAGTTCTTACCTATCAGTCAGTGGGGTCACAGGAAAATATAAATCAAGAAAAAGGTGTGGCCTGCTGTATGATTAACTGTGAACACACAATTCCATTGACCCCCAGTTAATAGTAGTTTCAGACAAAAGGAAGAACTGGATATCTAGATATATGATACATTTTGTCTCAAAGCCAAAGATGAGACAGTGCACTTTGAATAGAGGAAGAGAGGGGGAGACAAAGGAAAATGAAAATTAAGTAAAAAGAATGAGGTCAAGGCTGCATACACTAGTGAAATAACCCAAAGGAGGCAATTCCCAACTTGAGATCAGACTAACCCTGAATCTCACTTCATCAGTGAGCTAGGGCATGAGAATTTTAAGAATACAGTAGTCTCCTCTTATCTGAGAGGGATACATTCCAAGACCCCCAGTGGATAAGTGAAATGGGGTAGTACTGACCCCTACATAAACTATGTTTTTTCCTGTGAACACAAACCTATGATAAAGCTTAATTTACATGTCAGGCAACCAAGAGATTGACGACAATAATAATACAAGAGAACAATTACAACAGTATACTGTTAGGTGAAAATTATCTCTCAAAATATCTTACTATGTGCAGTAGTTTTGGACCTCAGTTGATTGTGGGTAGCAAACTCTGGAAAGCAAAACTATACTAGATCCCAGTTGTCATGTATATTAAGTCAGCCTAACTAAACGCTTCCTAATTCATTCACATATTTATTAAGTGCTGCTGTGTGCCAGGTCCTCCACAGGCAGATGATAAAGGACACGGTGGTCCCTGCTCTAAAGGGAGGTACGGGTGAACAATGCATTATAAATATGACAAGGAGCCTATGACTGGGTGAAGGAGGGTGGGACAGTGAGTGGCTGGCCATCTTGAGAGAGAGCTGGTGATACTTAAGTCAAGTGACAGGAGTGGGAGTTGAGGACTGGGGCGATCAGATCATCTAAGCAGGTTTGGAGGTGCTGGCGGGTAGGGAGGGGATTTGGTGCAGAGGATGAGAAGGGACCAGAGGGTAGTTCGTTACCTGTCATGCCATTTTCCCGTACTCCTGATGTTGCCTGTTCCTTGAGATGAGGCTGCCAAGGATGAAGCATTTTCTAAGGTCTTATATGGATTTTTTTCTTTTTTTCAAACAAGAGTTAAGATTCAGAATCCAACAAGAGCAGCGTCTCCGGGAACTATTAGGTGAGAAGTGTCATCAGAAGCCAATGATCTCAGAAACTCTGACCTGGACTGGCATGCAGGCAGCCCTGGGGGAGGCACGTGGTGACAGGGGTAGCCGGCGTGCACTTAATCTTGATGGAGATTTCCCCTTCAATCTCACACCCCAACCACAGTGGGTGAGCAGAATATTTATGTGGACGTGTTCTCTCCACACCTGCCTCACCGCCTGGCCCAAGTCCCGCAAGTGGCCAAAGTGCTGCTCACTGTATTACTAAAACAGAACCCAAATACGGGCATTTCTCTTTCATTGATTTTTAAAGTACAGCTATAGACTATTTTAACTTTACTGTAACGTGTTTAAGAACTAGATTGAGAACAGAGCCCATGTGTATGAACAGTTCTAAAGGAATTGTAAATAGACAAGTTTGGGAAAAGGAGGTATGTATAGGTCAACTGGCGACAGCCTTCTTTTCTGTACCCATTTACTTTGTTTTTAAGAATAATTTAAGACAATTTAAAAATAAAGCGATAGAGGTGTGCCCTGTCGGCCTAGTGAATGAGGCCACCAGACGTAGTCCATATAAATCCTAAGGACCAGGTGTGAGACCTGGGACCAGGGGGAACAACCAAGATGAACAACTAAATAAAGTAAATGTGTCCTCCCTCCCCTTTTCCTCCTCTCTCCTCCTGCCTGCCTGCCTACTTGCCTTCATTTTTGCCTGCACCTTTCCTTTAAAAAAAAAAAAAGCGATAGATGCACATGGTTTTTTAAAATCCACTAGCTCAGAGAACCAATTCTACTATTTCATTTCTCCTCGTGGTCATGTCTGTATCTCTAAACTGTAAGCTTACACAGCTATTTCTGGGCTTAGCCATGTTAGTTATTATGTAGACTTCCTTCCTTGATATTACACTCACCTCTCTTCCACCTTTTTCCCCCATAGTTACACTTACTTATTTTTGTTTAAATTAAAAAACCAGTGCTGTGCAGTTTGACCAAATAAACATTGATTGCTGCAGAGTCAGAGACATTCATGTGTTGTGCACGTGGTCAGTGACGAATTGCATGCATGACGATGGTCCCCAGATTCCTAGTTGCCTAGTGAGGTCATTCACAGCACACAGCCAGTGTAGTAGAGGAGCAATAAGAATCAAGAATAACCCAGCTTCTCTTTCTTTTCTTTGCTTTCTTCCTTTACTTATTTAAGAGGAAGGCAGGAAGAGGGGAAAGAAAGATTCTTATTTTATTTGTTCATTTTTCGGTTGCGCTCCCCGGCCCTGGGTTGTGAACCCAGATGCTTGGACTTTAATGGTTTATGCCTCAGCAATGACTTAGCACCTGAGCCACCAGGATGCCCCCCAGCTCCTCTTTCAACCTGCCCTCCTAGAGAAAAAAACACTGTGTGATTTCACTGATGAGGTATGTAGAGAAGCCAAACAAACAAGTAAACCAAACCAAACAAAAATAAGCTTTTAGACTACAGGACAAAATTGGTGGTTGCCAGAGAGGAGGAGAGAAGGCGGGTGGATTGGTAGAGGGGATAAAATTATAGGACGATTAATGGCATTGAACAGGTGACGGTGAATTTAATGTGGTCTGTGCAGGTGTTGATTTCCAATGAGGCACACCTCAAACCTGTTCAATGCTACTATGCCGATGCTACAGCCGTACTTATTTTTTTTAATGTCAAAGAAACAAAAAACAGGAGATTTCATACACCCATATCAGAGGGAAGTAAAACGATATTAAATACAACAGCAAAGATGCCCTCCTGAATTTTCAGCGAAATGGAGAAGGGCTGCTTGGAGACTTAACATAGCAGTCACCCAAGGATGGACTCACCCTGAAGCCGCATTTCTCAGAACATCACCCCGCCCGCCCTTAAACAGTGCTCAGGACCCTGGTACATTCCTGAAGCTCCTTAAACTCATGGGTTTTTCTTTGGAGTTTCCTGTGTTGTTCCTGCTTGTTGGCACCATGTGCCTTCGCCATGCCTTCAGCTTTCCCCAGTCTTCCATCAAGTCACCTGTTGTGTGAAGTCTCCACGTTTCCTCCGGGCTGCAGCTCCTGGGTTTCCTGCTGTCTACACCCTGGAATGTTCGTTCCTGCCTTCCCACCGGGAAGCCGAGGTGCCCTTTCTGCTGGCATATCCCATGTCTGCTTTCAACCCATACATAGTGAGTAGTACAGGAGATTGTCAACAGCCTGAAAAATAAACCACCAGACTTCTTGTGTTTAACCTAAATAGAAAATCTTTTTGTTTTTCTTACTGTGCAAATAACCCACACACACTTTTAAATGATTGAGAAATATAAAAGGTATAAGAAAAAATTGCTATATTCTTATCGTCCAAAGATTCATATAATACTCTTAAAATATTTGGTATGAATCCTTAGATACTTCTTTTCTACACAAAACTTCTTTTCCCACAAAAATACAATTTTATTATTCACATTTTTTAAGTCACATATATAGATGTACACCATTTACTGTATCATATTCCATTGTATAAATATATGATTTATTTCACTGAATGTTTCTTCTGGGACTGGGCATTCTTTGGCATTTATGTTGAACATATGTGGGAAAATGTACATATTCAGAAACTGGCTGTGCTATTTTTAATAGATGAATCCTAAAAAACATAAATGTTCTCAGAATATTCTCTAGGAAGTAGAATTGATAACTTGAAAGATATATGTTTAATATGTACTTAGACACATCATTTTGTAAAATACAATCAAATATTTCACATCTATAAACATGAAATTATCACCGCATATTTTTACTTGTCTGAGATAACTTCTATTAACATTTGATATAGAATCTCTCCAGACTTTTTTCCTATATGGACACATAGTTTTTTATCCCATGAGGTCATATTATGTGTATCTTCCTGCAAATTACATTTTTTCCTTTGGCACACTGTGGTGGAGTAGCAGTTAGGTCTGCTGCCTCCAGCCTAACACAGTCCACGTATATCCCCGAGACCCTGGTTCATGTCCTGGGGTTGGGTTTGGGGGTGGGGGGGGGAACAGAGTAAACAAGATATACAACTAAAATAAAAATAAAGTGCTGCTTCCTCTCTTCTGGCCTGCCTGCTTACTTGCTTTCATGCCTGGCTGTACCTTTCCTTTAAAAGAAAATGCTCCTTTATGTTTCTTGAAAATCTTTAAAAATATGTAGAGATTAATCCAGTATATATGTGTATCATGTCTCCATGTAAACATATTAACACATGTAGATATATACATATATACACATACATAATTTATATATAAATATCTCCCTTATACATTGGTAATATTGAAGCTTTTTTGTCATGTGTCAGATCACACAGAGAATTTGGGAACTAATTCTTTGGTTGATTCACAATAAATAAGTAAATGTGACTGAGAGCATTCCGTTGCATGCAGGTTCTGGATAAACTGAGCTGAACTTACGGTGCAGTGAAGGCATCTGGAGTGTATGTGTTATGATGGTAGAATCATGCCCTCAAAGCCCAGGAGTTGGCTGTGGTGGCCTAAGAAGGGCCATTACATCAGCCAGTCATAGTCACTGACAGGTTATCTGAACAGACCTGGATTCAAAATCCTAGGATCTGACTTACTAAGACTAGGTAAATCCTTAACTTCTCTGTTTCAGTAAGTGGTAAGATGGTTATAATGAGGTAAGATGGGTGCAGTAACACCCCGTAAATGCCATCATGAATGCAAAGGTTGTTATAGTGGAGGAGTGTCGAATGTCCATTAGCAACTGTCTGGTTAATTAAATCATGGTATGTTAATATAACATGTAGCTTTGAAGAATAAGGTCATTCTACATGTACTGAATTAAACTCTTTAAGATGTACATGAGGTGTAGGTGATTTGCTACCATTTGTGTAAAAAAAATTAAATGGGGCTGTGAGCTATATATATTTGTTTATATATGTATGTACTTACATATATAAAGGATATCAAAGTGACTTAATATTGCTTGCCTTTGAGGAAGAGACCTGGTAACCAAGAGTAGGAGAAAGATTTGCTTTCTCACATGTACACAGGGGAGTTTTTTGTACTGCCATGTGCATTTATTATATGAAAGTGGTTTTTTTAGTTGAATGAAAGAAAACCTCGGTTTACTATAAAGTTTCATTATCAATTTCATGTAACTTCAAAATTTTTTTATGTGGTGGTTTTTTGTAATCATTTTATGAAGCGGTTTAAGTGTGAAATTTGGAATAGGTATACTCACTAGCTATAGATGTTGGAAAAACGTTAATCGCTCTAAATGTGAGTGTTCTACTGTAAAATAGGAAATAGTAGCAGCTACTTTATGGGGTTCTTGTGAAAGTGAGATCACAGTCCAGTGGAAGACAGCGTGGTCCCCTACGTAGATTGTAAGCACACGAATACTGTGGTGTTTTAGTTATTACTAAAAAGCCATATGGTCATGCGTCGCCATGACTTGAATGTTCTGGAAAGTGTGTCATTGAGCGATTTTGTCCTTTATGCAAATGTATAGAGTATAATTACACAGGTGTAGCCTACTGTACACCTGGTTTTATGGGGTAGCCTGTTGTGCTTCTGTCAGATATGTGGTCCAGTGTTGACTGAAACATGCAGAGCATGACTATATCTATCAGGACTCTTGGTTACAAGTGGTAGTAATCAAACTTAATTGTCTTTTCCGAAAGGAATTTGTTGCCTCACACAAGTAAAGATCTAGAGCAGATCTACCTTTGGGTGTGGCTGGAACTACTAGCACCTTCCTTGAAAGCACTGGGACTCAGGCTCTTCAGCTCTTAACACTGCTTTGATATTGGCTCAGTTCCCAAGTAGCTCCAGGCTTATATCCTACCAGCCTAATAACTCCCACTGAAAAGAACCCAGTACTTTCCCAGTAGTTTACCACAAAAATCCCAGGATTGGCTTGTTAGTCCTGCTTTGATGATTGTCCAATCCCTAAATTAGTTTCAGTAGCCAAGGCAGTGGAATGCACTGATCACTGGACCCTATTACAGTATCATCTTTGTAACCCTGATGGGATGTTAAGCGATATCAGGCCTTTTGTCTTCAATTTTGGTGGCAAACCACCTGAACTAAGAACTATGGAGGGCGCACCCTGGTGGAGTAGCAGATTGGTCTGTCAAGTACCTCCAGCCAAAGCACAATCCACATACATCCCAAGGACCAGGGTTCATATCCCGGACCAGGGAGAACAACCAAGATGTACAACTAAACAAAAATAAAGTGCTTCTTCCTACTTTCTCCTCCTGCCTGCTTTCTCCTACTTGCCTTTGTTCCTATCTGCTCCTTTTCTTTGGGAAAAAAAAAAAAAAACAGTTGAAGAAGTTCTTCCCCAATGGGAAAAAAAAAGGGGCAACAAATGCTCGGCAGACAGAAACTATGGGTGTTGCCCGTGACCCACCGCTTTACTGCTTGGCAGTTCTTCCTATTATTTTTGCACATGCATTTTCAGTACAACCATTTCATGTCAGAGGCATGTCATCTTAGTTAGGGCTGAGGTTCTAATGTTAGTACATGTTTCATCTGTAGTAAAAGCTTCCCTTGATAACACATCAGGATGATGTGTGGGCATGTCCAACTTTTACTCCTACTTAGGGCCAAATGGCAGAGCCTGTTATTGAGTCACCTGAGAGATTAGCTGCTTTACTAGTAGGGGTCCTGTAATAGGAAGATCTGTACATAAAAGCATAACTCAGCTTAATGAGATGTTGACACTGAGCAAACGAAAATTGAGATGACTGAGAGATTTTTATCTGCTTTGGTTTGCAGCCCAGGACAAAGAGGTACAGGCATAGTTTATATCATTCCATTTTGGTTTTTTGTTTTACTAAGCATGTGTGCTTAAATTTGCTGATAAGCACTAAACGAATTCTGCTCTATTATATTTCAGAATTCCTCATTCTTCCCCCAAAAAGAATTCAGTTCCTGAGTGTACCCTCTGATCTGGGATCTCACAAGTCCATATCGGCTCCACTGAACAGTGGATGAAAAGTAACAGGACAACCCAACAGAAATGTCTACTTAGAAAAAGGGAGAATATCAGAGTGATCAGCTCCCATAGCATAGCATGTCCTCCTCACCAGGTGGTAGAAATTTGGAGACTTAGTGGGATATGATTTACCTGTGGAGTCAATATGGCCACCCATGGGAGGCCTCTGGGGGCATTCTCTGGGGCTACTCTTCTTTCACTTTTTTTAATGTGGATTCCTTTAGAACCATGTTGATTCCATTAAAACCTGAGATATCATAGGCTTGCTTTGGAGACTTAAGAGACTCTCTGGCAAAAAGGTACCCTTAAAATTTGGTTGATTTTTTTCTCTCTGGTATTTAGAGTTAGTTGGCCAACTCTGGCTTGGTGCTTGTTAACTAGAGTGGTCCTGGTCCCTGAAGTTATATCTAAGTTTCTTAGCAATGGCTCTCTGGGACACTTCCCCAGCCTACGTTTATTGCTTCATAGGTCTCTGCATCCAAACTATTTTAAATGATAACCTGGGAGAGGGAGGCAAAAGGAGTGCCCCCTTTGCTGTTGCCCACTGGTTGATTCATTATGGTGAGGCTTCAAGTAGAACATAGCCCTAAGTACCCAGGAGATCTGCGCCCCCAGCTCTTCTCCCATTTACCTTCCTTCTGTGGACTAGCACGGGCAGGGAGTGCAGTTCTGTGTCTTCTTGGATTGCTTACAACAGAGAGAAAAGGTAACCTCCCTAAGCAAAGCTGTCTTGATCATCTTTACTTTTGGGCAAATGAGTCTCAAATGAAGTGTTTCTCAGTAATAATTTCCTGAAATTAGGCCACAAGAAAGTGACCCCCACACTCTGTCACTCTGTAACAAGGGTCACCAGCCCCCACCCCATTGCTCCAGATCCCATTTTGACTCAACCAATTTCACAGACAGTCACTTACAAGGCCAGCTGAACTTTTAGGTTCCTGACTCAAAGTACTTGAAGCAAAAAGGAAACTTTATTGGCTAATGTAACTCAAAAGTTGGGGGGTGTGATATGGACAACCTGATCCAGATTTTTTTCATAAAAGCTTCAAACCCCTTTCTCTGTCTCTCCACTCTGATTTCCCCAGTGGGGAGACTCCATTCTCCGGTAGTTTCCGCTCCCAGCTTATCCACCTTACTGGGAAGGCTTACTCAGGGACCTCATCACTGTGGGGAGGGGAGCATGGAGCACGGTTGGCCTGGCCTGGGTGTCCTGTGAGCACGAATATGCTTAGGCTGTTAGAGGAAGGAAGTGTTTCCCCGTGATCGACAGGGAACCTGACCTGCTTACAGGGATTGTTGTCTGGACCAACCCAAACTACAGGCCCACACAAGAATTAAACAGTATTTGGGAGGGGAAAGTGAAATTGGGAAAAATTTGCTAATGTCATCTGTGAGCCTTTAGAGTGATGTTTACTTCAGTGCTGCCCAGTAACGAGAGACTGTACCACAAATGCAAGTGGCAGCAACACCAGATGCAAAATGAAGCCAGCTTTAAGAGCATTTTACCACACTTATTTAATATTGTATAAAACCAAAATGTTTTCATGTAACATGTACTTGATGTAAAATTTATTATTAAGGTATTTTACCCTTTTTTTTTAACACTGTTTTCAAAATCCAATATGTGTTTAAAATGGGCAACACATGTGGCCAGTGGCTACAGGAGTGAATAATACAAGTTTAGCTGATTATTTTTCCATGGAGAAACTGAATGTTTGTCATCAGCTGATAAGTTCTTATGTTTCTATGTTGTGGGGGATTGTTTTGAAATGGTGAATCTCCTCGTTAGAAGAATCTGCCCTAAAATGAACCTGAATACAAGCGGGAACCCCATCGCACCCACACAGCTGGTTCTCAACAATAGCTTATGGAATGATTCTCAACTGAAAGAAGTCGGGGGTTCTTACCTATCTTACTTGCCTCTCTGTCCCCCGTGCGCCGTGCTAGAAGACTCTTAAGTGAATATTATTTCAGTGAAATTAAATTAAAACATAAGTGATACATGCCCTAGTGGCATAGTAGTTAGGTCCACTGCCCTGGCCAGGCGCAGTCTACATTCAGCTAAGGGCCCAGGCTTGTGTCCCGGGTCCAAAGGGAACAATCAAGATGAACAACTAAATAAAAATAAATAAAATGCTTCTGCCTCCTCTTCATGCCTGCCTGCCTGCTCACCTACATTCCTGCCCGTATCTTTCCTTCATTAAAAAAAAAAGAGTCACACTGGTCTTCTAATTCCTTCGAATCACTGTAATATAAAATACTATGTCTATTACAGTTGAAAAGATTAGGGGTCAACTAAAATGTGGTATTCCCAGAGGAAGCCTTATTCTCTATACAGCAGACTTTAATCTTATCTGCTTCCCAAATCACATATCAATAGAAGTTTTGCTTCACTTTGTCAAAGAAGAGTTTAGTCCTGTACAGGCATATATAATCAATAAATGTTAGGTAAGTCTTAAAAGAAAAACTCAAGTGAAACTTCTCTTTTGCCAGGTTTGATGACAAAATAGAGAAATTAATACTAGCTGAAGCCCAAGATGAGTGTAATGTAATATTTGTTATTTTGATGTGTGACCATTTTAAGGTGTGACTAGTTGTGTTACCATTCACTCTTTTATTGAATACACACACACGTGTATTTATGGACAAAGAGAGCATGCCCATGATTGAATACCTATATAGAAACCAGCTCTTTGCCAAGCACTAGGTATACAGAGACAAATGGGAAACAGCCATTGCCCTAAAAGAAATGAGAAATGCATAAGATAATGCATAACCCGTATTCAATCCGTATAATTGTTACAAACAGACACAGTATTCAGTGCATGCAAAGGAGGCCAGCCCAGGCCAGAGAGGGAGCTCTCTGGGGCGAAGTTCATCGTGGTTCCACGATGCCCACACTTGGCACATGCGTTGAATCAATGATTAAATGAACAAAGTGGCTTCTACGCCACTTGAGAGTTGGATTTGTCCCTCTGAGCTTAGACAGATAATGATTGCAAGTAAAGAGAAACTTCGCATACAGTGCAGGCCCCAGAGCCAGAGCCCTGGCTAACAGGGTGGCAAGAGTCTGAACGACGGGGCCGAGGCGGCCAGTCCTGCTTGGGGCCAGCTCACAACCAACCTTCCTTCTTGTCTCTGACCAGTGACAGGCGGCTGTACTTTCTTATTACAGGCCAAGCGAAGGCTGGAGCTGGGAGAAAGCGGGCACCAGTACCTCTCAGATGGTTTAAAAACCCCCAAGGGCAAAGGAAGAGCGACAGTACGAAGTGCGGACAGTCCCAAAAGTAAGAGTGCGCGCCTTTCTGGTTCTCCTTGGTGTGGGCTTCCCAACTTTCAAAGCTCGAGGCTGAAAGGATGCCGAGGTGTGAACAATTCAAGCACGTTTGGTGCCTTTTCATTTTCTTTCTGTGCCTATCCCAGAAAGGAAGTATAATGCCCAGTGTCTCCAGGAAAGCGCAACAGAGCTGTAACTAAGTACTGATGTCCGGGAACACCTCTTGAAACGGGTGCAGTTTCACTTTTCAACTCCAAATACAAGCTCTTTGGCACCATTTTATAAACAAATTTAATTTGAACTCCATTCTATAAGGACTCTTATTTCCAAGACTGAGGCTAACTGGGTGTAGATGAGCTATCCCAGCCTGAATCTCAGGCTCATGGCAGCATAAACATTGACGGAGACCAAGTAATTGCAGCTGGTTTTCTTCCCTTTCCGTTGAATACACTCATCATTTCTATCGGAAGAGAGAAAAGTAGGTTGGAAATACCCGAATAGCCCTTTGGCTTTTGCGTTTCATGTAAAGGCTAAATTAGAATTTCTTTTCTCCTTTCCTGTGGTTTGTTGGCTAGGCAGTTCACAAATTGTATACAATCTAATTTAAAACCTTGACCTATGCCCTTGTAAGAGAATAAAAACAATATTGAAAAGTAAAATTTCATTCCAGAAGAATGGGAGATTGGATTAAAATAATTTTTCCAGGTTCTTCATCCAAATAGTGCATTATTTGGAAAAACTTGTGAACAAGTTAAATACATCCTCAGACACTGGGGCCTGAAGGGCCAGTTAAGATGGGTCTGCCTCCCCTGCCAGGAAATGCCGGAGGATTCGCACCTGGCCCCATCAGGTTAGGCACCATATGTGCTGATCTCATCAGGCTACAGCACTTTTTCATTCATTCAACAGATATTTTTGAGCACCTACTATGTGTGAGATACTTCACTAGACCCAGGGAGTAGGGTAAGCCAAAGTAGAAGCTACTGAGAAATTCACAGTCAAATGCTTTAATCAAAAGGAATCGTTACTTTCCCTTCCTTTTCTAATAAAGCAATTTCATAGCTCTCTTTAACTTAGCAAAAGCAACAGCAGCATCTTTGCTTGTTACTAATACTCGGGCTGCAGAGGGAAAGAGGGCTTGCTTAACTGCAAAGAAACCCTTCATTTCTTTACTTTTTCCCCTACCCCCCACCCGCTCGGTTTTTGTTTTTCTTTTAAGCTCCAAAATCTCCCTCAGAAAAAACACGGTATGATACATCACTTGGTCTGCTCACCAAGAAGTTCATTCAGCTACTGAGCCAATCACCTGATGGGGTCTTGGATTTGAACAAGGCAGCAGAGGTGCTGAAAGTCCAAAAGAGAAGGATTTATGACATCACCAATGTCTTGGAAGGCATCCACCTCATTAAGAAAAAGTCTAAAAACAACGTGCAGTGGATGTAAGTAGGAGTCCGTGCCCCCCATTCCCTGGCTGATGGGGTCCTTTCAAACTGCATCAGGGCTTCTCTCAGTCCCAGCTTTGATGTTCTATGCGTGTACTCATGTGTAATCTAACGGATGCTTACACGTGTCTTTGGCTTGCCTCTAACAGGAAATTAATTATGACTGTGTGTATACGCCCAATCACCAAGGAGCTTTATCCATGGTTATAATGGCAAATTAACTCATTTCGTGTAAATTAAAGAAAAGTTTATGCCTCCATTTCTCCAGGAAAGCAGGGGTGATATCACTTGTCACCTGTACACCCACATGCATGATTAAATGTATCATCATGTCATTGGTGACTATTAAAGCATTATTGAAAGTAATTAATGTATAATGGGGTGCCTTTGGGGGAAAAAAAAAAATTACTTCAAACCCAATAGGATGAACAGGTAACTTTGTTGTACTTTTTTTGGTGCCCTGTGACAATGTGATGACCGTGACCCCTCTAGGCCTGTGGATAGAGAAACCTGTTGGGTATCGGTCCTTTTCTTGCTACAGCACCTATGTCAGTTTCCTTAACCTGCTTTCTTTTTTTTGTTGTTGGTATAAAGCCTTCAGAAATTTCTAAGTCTTTTGTGCTTTTGGGCGATTCTTTTTCTTTCTTTCTTTTTTTTTTTTAATTTTTGAACCATTCCATCGTTTCTTTCAAATTTTCTTTCTATCCCCTCCCCCTTTCTTTTTGCACCCCTTGAGAAGCATGTGATCAGGAGAAGCTGCTTTCTGAAGCAGCTTTGAATTTGAGCTTTCTGAAGAAATTTGGCCTCTGGATGAAAGAAACCTGAAAAAAGTATTTTTTTCACGTCTAGGGTGTGAAAAGTGAAGTAGTGTATGTATGAAAAAGTGTATATATATATATATATATATATATATATATATATATATATACGTGTTCTGATTTCAACTCTTGACTAACAAGCAGTGTGACCTTCCGTGTCAAGAGGGGACATTTACCCACAGAACCATTTCTCGCTGCCCCTCCCCTGCTCCCCCGGGCTGAGTCTCCATGAGAGTCTGTGTTTGCGTTTCTAGGGGCTGCAGTCTGTCTGAGGATGGGGGCATGCTGGCCCAGTGTCAAGGCCTGTCAAAAGAAGTGACTGAGCTCAGTCAGGAAGAGAAGAAATTAGACGAATTGATCCAAAGCTGCACCCTGGACCTCAAACTGTTAACCGAGGATTCAGAGAATCAAAGATATCCTTTGTGCCACCTGCCCATGGAGGGTTAGTGCCTCTAGACTCTTTCCAGAGTTAACTATCAAATATTTATGCACCACATAGAATTTTACTTTGGTTTCATACAAGTGTGTGTGTGTGTGTGTGTGTGTGTGTAGAGACCCACTAATCATTGCCTTCGAAGTCAGTATTTATGGAACAATATTCATAGCATTGATCGCTATCATCTCTATTTTGATAGTCAGGTGGAAACTTTGTAAAAGCGTTTTATTCATGTGTGGTCGGGACATATGGAGCCACTCACAGCGTAAGGCAGCACTATTATAAGATACGTAAGGTGGCAGTATTAATATTAATGACAACATTCAGCAGATTTGTCTTTGATTTCCCAGATTTTTGGTGGGTGTTAACTGTCACTGTTGGGGTTCTCACATTCTATTTTCTTTTCATCAGATATTAGCACAATTGGAATTTGTTGGAACTGATTGAGCTATAGTTGAAGGGTTCAGAAGAATATAGGAAAAAATTGTTCAATAATTTTTTTTTTAAGATTGGCCCTTTTTCTTTTTTACGGGGAAAGGTGCAGGCAGGAAAGAAGGCAAGTAGGCAGGCAGGCAGGAAGAGAGAGGAGGAGGAAGCACTTTATTTTTATTTAGTTGTTCACACTGCCTGTTTCCTCCCCAGACCCGGAACTCAAACCCATGGCTACGTGGCTTGGACTCCTTCAGAGATGATTGACCCAACCACTGCTCCACCAGCACATACCTATTCTATAATTTTTAAAGTGTATATGCTGATTCATATCACTAAAAACCGGTTTCAGAAGCACCGTAAGACCTGAGAAATCTCAATTTACTCATTCATCTACAAAATAAAAAAGATATCTTTATATATTTGCAAAGTACAAATATAAAAGGCCAATTCCTATTCTCCACTGACTGAGAGTCTGTTGTCCATCTCAGAAAAACATACTGCTCACCATCTCTCTACTGACAAAAGAAGAGATGATTGCTTCATTGTATTGACAGAAAGATTTTGCAATATTCTCAGCTGTTACTGGAAGATATAACCAATATCTTAAGTTACACCATCCCTAATGTGAGTTCCAAACTTCTCATTATTCCACATTTAGTCTTGATAGAAAATGATATATGTTGTGCCCAGTTTCTTCTAACATCTCATCTCTAATGGACCAAAAGAACTTGGAGGATATAAAGATATTTGTTTTCCAATTCAGACTTTTTTTTGAGACCGTAGTTGTTCATTTCTTCTTGGCCAAAGGATTAACCTTGTCAGCTGATGGTTGGTGAGATGAAGAAGAGGTGTGATGATTTGAACCCCAGATGGCGGTCAGAGTGGGTAGATGAGGGAAGAAGCAAGAATAGTTTTGGCTGGGCTGTTGGATTCATTGTTTAGGTAGGGGCCCCATTGCGGCAGGGCCGCGGTAGTTACGCATGATTGGCAGCTTTCTGGAACATGTAGCTTAGAGCCTTGTCACCTACATTCGCTTTCTCTGGGGCCTTTGTTGCAGAAAATGAAAGCCTCCTCGCAGGGGACTGGTAACCCAAGAAGCCAGTTTGGGAGGGAGCCACAGTGGAAGCACTTTTAAATTTCTAAGATTGGAAAATATGTTTTGCACAATCTATTTCAAATTCATTCAGTTCCGAATGTGGTACAGCTTGTTCATAAATGTGTTGAAATTTCCCTTCCTGTGCAGCATGTTGAGTAATTGCAGATAAGTTTTTATTGTAATAAGTTCTTGTCCCAAAGCTTTTTGACAGTGGGCTCTGGGGTAAGTAAGTTGTCAGTTTCCCCAGTGTTCTCAATAAAAATTCACAAATGTCAAATCTCCTATAAAGGAACCAGTTGGCTTCCTTGATGAGATAAGTGGTGACCTGCAACCCGGAATCCTTCATGAGCTGTCCTAACAACCTCCACGCTGAATCAGCTGCTGTCCCGACCACCGAGACCTAAAGAAGGGTCTCTGACAGATGCCCCTTCATCTATATGCAGATTTGGGGTGGGTGTGCCTTTTTCTGCACAGTAGGTTGATGACTTCTTTCAGTTTCTAATGAAAAACTACTGCTTCGAGGGACAGGGACATCATTTCCTTGAAGACCTATTTCCGTATTAAATACATGAAATAAAAAACTATTAGCTATATGTTACCTGCTGAAATGCCTCTGTTGTGATTTGCTATTTCATCCTAGGCATGTGCGTGTGTGTGTGTGTGTGTTAATATTTAAAAAACAACTGGTTATAGACATTGTATATAATTATTTTACTCCCTGTCCCTTATAAGAAATCCATGTGACTTATTCTCTTTTAGTGCCAAGAAAGAGTTTATCTCTCTAGGCAAGCTTGCATGAATACTTTTTATCATATAATAAATACCATGTTCCTCCATGATACGTGTTTACGGCTGCTTATAAGGACATTTATAAGAATTGTGCAGGACTCAGAACTAACTACCCAAGAGTACTAAAATATGATTTATTCTCTTTTCCTAAATCAGTCTTTCTCAAATTCATTCAGGTTGCAGAGCGTCTGGAAGCTGCTTTCCTTCTTATGAACACCGAGATGTTGATAGACTTAATAATATCAGACAAGGGGTAAATTTTCCTAACAGAGAAATAAGAACACTTTTGTCATTAGGCAATATGTGATCACGACAGCCCAGGTGCACCTGAAAAAAGTAACGCGCTGTCTGCTGAGCAGTGTTCTGGATTCTCCCACTGATTGCTCTGTTCGCTGCCCATTCGTTCACCTGGGTGACTGCTGCCACTTGCCAGTGGTCAAGTAACAGACAGAAGTAACTGGCGTTTCAAAACAGGGTGATAAATAGAGGCTTTTAAAGTTTTTTCCGTAAATTGGGATCTGCCACCATTTCATTTGAATGACAGATACTTCATGAGCGTTTGTAGAATAACCATGCTCCGCAGGAACCTAGTTTGAAAATCCCAAACCCATTTGGGTTTTGTTTTGCTTTTGATAGCTGAACTATTCTGTTTCTGTGCTTGTTTTAATATTTTAAATAGCCAGGGACCTTTTTTTAGAAATGGACTGGGAAAAACTCTACATTACTTTTGCTTCTTAGACTATCAACCAGAAAAGAAGATTCATGGGAGCATATATATTTAAAGATCTACAAAGAGAGACATACCTTTTCTTATAAGTTATGAAATAGCTTAAAATTTTCCCACGCATCTGTTTTGTTGTCTTCATAGTGGTTACATCTGAGGCAATTAGATGGAAAATTTCCTTAACAGTCATTACGTTAGCTTATGTTACATATCAAGATATTCGAAAAATTAGTGGCCTTAAAGACCAAACTGTTATAGTTGTGAAAGCCCCTCCAGAAACAAGACTTGAAGTGCCTGACCCAATAGAGGTAAGGAGAAAACATCTTTGTTTATCTGCAGAGATCTTTTGAAAGTGCGTGAAGCTGAGGAATCATTGACTCATGGTTAAAGTCTGTGTCCTCCTAAAAACTTGAGGGTTCTTTCTGTTTTTCTTAACCCTATATTTTAAAACATTGCAGCCATTTGAAATGTATTAAATGCCCAGAAATTCTAGACAAGGTTTTCCATTCAAAATGGTATATGATGCCATGTGTACTTTCTCTTTATCATAATTTGTTATCTGGTAGCTCTGATCAATTTGAATCATTGGGGAATTTTATGTTGATAACCCCAGATCTGACCATTACCATGAATAGAATATAGATGTTTTAATATACCGCCCTAACTTACCTTGGCACATTTTAAGTTATCAGCTATTAACACATCAGCTTTTAAGAAATCAAATGGAACTTTGGATTAATTGCTAGGCTAGAATACTGTGAGTAGGGAGCATATCTTTTATTGGTTTCACACATACATTGGTGATACAGTCCTAGGCCAGAAGATTCTAAAATGAAGTAAAAAAGAAAATGTATAGAAAATCCATAGAGAATGGAATTTGCACATTCCCATCTGAGGTAGAGTTCTCATCTTAAATGATAATAATAGTTCTATGACCTAGATAAAGAAGAATTATACATATTAGTGGGCTGCACTCTCTTATTAAGCTCAATTCCTAGCACTTAAGAAGACTGCTGTTTATCCAGTTAAAGTTCAGTATTAAAAAGCCCTGACATAAAGGAATAATCACATGGAAATAATTACTCAAAGACTCTTTGAACACTTTGCTTAAAAGGAATTTATTTAGAAGAATAGAATTCACCTCAACCATAGTGCCTTTTTCATGGACTGGCAGCCCCCACCTGTTCCTCTAGGGCAGAAGGTCAGTAAACTTTGCTCTTAAAGGGTAAGACAGTAAATATCGTTGGCCTGGTGAGCCATGAAGCTACTGTCCGACTGCTCATCTGTACAGGTCTGCTATTGTAGCAGGGGGCGCTGGCGGGTGGGCCGCCAAAGGCAATTTATAAGCAATGGAAATGGACAGGAGTCTGCATCCGTAAAGTCAGCTGGAGGACTGGATTTGGCACTGGGTTGTGGTTTTCTGACTCTTGCGCTCGAGACGGCCAGTCAGAGAAAGACTCCCAATGAAGAAGCAAAATGAACAATGGAAGTTACCCCTCCGTTCCCTTTTTAGATGAAAGTTACTAGAACTTTTATTTCTAAAAGACATTTCAATGTGAACCTCTCACTTTTTGTGTCCATAGAGCCTACAGATACATCTGGCAAGTACTCAAGGACCCATTGAGGTTTATTTGTGTCCAGAAGAGACCGAGACACACAGTCCAATGAAAACAAACACCCAAGACCACAATGGGAATATCCCTAAACCCACTTCCAAAGGTAAAAGTTCCACTTTGTCATCTGGAAACTATGTTAAAAATGAAGGTGACTAGAAGACTCCTGTATCAGAACCACAAGTAGAGGCAAGAAACAAAAAACTTATGTTATTACTGTTATTAAGGTCATATTTTTTAAAAAGGCATTGTGATGAGTTTATAGAAGACAATAATGATCTCGGACAAATGACCCCTTTACCCACGACTGGGGTCTCTCCAGATTTTTGCAAAGGGCAGAAACCACTTCCTTACTATGTTTTGGAAAACCTGCTGAAGTAAGGAGTGAAGCTGTGAGCTGAGTGAATCATCAGCTCCATTTGGCCATATACCTTTGAAAAATGCTGCAGAGATCATTAGAAGGAAAATGAAAAAATTTAGAACGAAAGCCTTTTGTTGAAATCTGTCTCAATTTCCCCACAGTGTGAGGGGAGAGAGGATATTGGAGGAAAACTCCAGGGATCTTGACACCACCATCCATGGCCTTCCGACCAAAGGAAGCTCTTTGTAGTCTTCATCTTTTGGTTATTTTCAATGTGTGGATATATATTTAATTTTCCCCTACTCTCTACCAAGATAATAACAAAAACAGGAGTGATTTAAGTGAATGTGAATAGGTCTAATTTAATAATAGCACTCCAAATGATAGAGCAAAAGACCACATTTTTCATCCTAGAGCTTCTGTTTTTAGATGTATCTTTATTATCTTTATTAAGCTGTTTGGTCAAAAAAGAATTAAAACTGAGTTTCTGGTAGGGAGCCAACTCTTCTGTATGTTTTTGTTTTTCTTGAAAAAGATGATAACAGAAGTTTTAGAAATGGTTAGCATCTAATCTCCGAAGCCATTTGTATTCTTGTTTGCTAACGTCGGCATGTTAAAAGATGAGTGAGTAGAACAAAGAAAGGCAAAGGAGGCACTGCTCACCGCCTGTTTGCGTTAGACGTGAGCTACATGGCAGCTGTCAAACTGTCCTTAGCAGACGGTATGAGAGTTTATAACAGAAATATGTAGATTTTTCCCGAAAATTTAATATGATTATTTTCTCCTCGTTTGTTTCCACCAATTTTTTTTTTTCTTTTTTCCTTGCAGACTTGGCTTCAACCAACTCAGGACATAGTGATTGCTCGATTTCTGTGGCAAATCTTTCTCCTTTGGCCTCCCCCACCAACCTTTTACAGCAGACTGAGGACCAAATTCCTTCCAGCCTGGAAGGACCATTTGTGAACTTACTGCCTCCCCTGCTCCAAGAAGACTATCTCCTAAGCCTTGGGGAGGAAGAAGGCATCAGCGATCTCTTCGATGCTTATGATTTGGAAAAGCTCCCGCTGGTGGAAGACTTCATGTGTAGTTGATTATGCTTTGGGTGAAGTCCCCTGATACACCGACGATTTTTTTATCATGGAACCAGAATATCTGTCATGCAGTGTTGTTCCTTCCTGTCTTCTTCCTCCGAGATAGTATCATGAAGTAAACTACAACTTCAGAAAAAAAAGCTGACATTTTAATGAATTTAAACGTTTTGGGTTGTTGTTGGGTTTATTTTTTTGTTTGTTTCGTTTTGTTTTTGTTTCTGTCTAAACGCACAGCTGCGGGCTCCATTGGGAAAGCCCTGCTTTCAGCCCAGGCTCCAAAAATCTCCTGGATGAGTCAGCAAATGAGAAAACGTGCAATCAGGTGTCTGTCACCGTCCCTTTCCTCGCTCCCTCGGTCCCTCCCGCCTCTTTCCCGGACTGGCTTGCTGTGCCTGACGGATGGGCTGTAGAAGGGGGTTTGGCCGCCTGGCCCACTTGGAAACAGCAATATTCCTTAATAGCATTTCAAGCCGTGCCTTCTCCGCAGAATGCATGTCTTTGGGGTCTGCTACTACGGAATGGAACTGCAGGAACTGTAAACTTGAAGTCATGCAAACATATGAAATGGAGTTCTTCCACTCTTCTTAGGAATATTTAAATTACTGTCAGAATTCAGTGTAAGCTACGAACCCCTGTGTCCCACTTCAGAGGTCCAGAGAACCTCCCTCCACAGCCTTTCGGATAAAGAACCTGATTTCAACTCTTCGTCGCAGATATGGAAGAAGAGTCGAGTCTGCCCCTCAAAGCTGTTGTGGATTTTCGCGTCTCCAGAAACCACTCCCACACCCCTGCCCCCAGCTTCTTTGTGAGTTTAAAGTTGATTTGTAGCCAGTGCCTACTTAGAGTTCTTTGTGGATTGTTCTAGACATTTTCTTTTTTTTTAGTTGTCATTCAAGCATTCCTGTGGTACCCATCACCATTTCAATTTAATTGTTTACTTTGAAGCCGTCTCTTTTACTAATTCAAATTATTTAAGCAGGGGAAGAGAGCCTCTGCTGATCAGAGCATGTAAACCTGGCTGATCCATGGTTTAACAGCCTCTGCAGGAAGCTTCGCCCCATCATGCTTCCTTCCCCAGAAGGGGAAGCTTGGAGCGAGTCGGACCTGGAGGTCGCCTGCCCTGGGTGGCCCAGTCCCAGGAGCAGCAGGTGGGGATCCCTCCATCCTCAGGCTTCCGGGGCCCCCATGACCGGGGAAAGGGCTCTCTTACACTTCACTCAGGGAGACCACTTCTCAGGATGGGGTCAGGTGGAGAGGCCTCCAGGGAGAAAGACATCCCCGATGCATGGATGCACGCGTGGCGGTCTGTCAGTGGCATTTACTTTAAGCTGGTGAGAACAGGGGGCTCCCACTGCAGGGGGCTGCAGCAGCCTTTACCAGAATTGGTCCCCCTTCTCTGAAGGAGTTAAGTGGAAGCAAGGGAAGTCGGGATATAGAAAAGGAAGTGTTAGAAGGCCAGAGGCCTTCCCGCCTTACTCTTCAGGAATGGCGACTGGAGTCAGAGCTGGAGGCTTCGTGCCAGCTGCATGCCCTGCCAGCTGTGACCCAAATGGCGCCCCATTGCCCCGTGGAGAGGACCCTCTCCCCTGGAAGGAGGCAGAGTACCTCAGATCCTTTGGATGCTTAGGACTGCAGGAATGAGGGAGTCAACAAAACAAAACAAAACAAAACAAAACACAAACCTCAAGAGGAACAGTTAAATTGAAATACAACGTGCCTGACACCGTGGTGGGCATGCAGTTGGCCCTCAATTCATGGGTTTAATTGAATTGAAATATCCCTTAGGAGAAAACACACACACACACAAAAACCCACAAAAGCCCCAGCCAGTTTACTCTAGGTATATTTCCACAATATGCAAAGTGGTGGTGGGGTCAAATCCAATGACGCCAGCACTCTAAACTGTTTGTGTAGGTATGCATGGGCGTGTGTTTGGGAAGAAAAACAAAGGTGCATATTATCTTCCTTTTTCTTCTGGCCTCCATCCCCAGCCTCCTCCCCTCACACACACTGGACTTGGTACAAAATATCCGTGTGGTCCCAGATGAAGCACGGGGGTGGGTGCTGGAGGGGGAGCTTTGTGTCAAGTGCCTACTGGAAATGCACTGTGGGGTTTTTTCCTGTGTGGGAAACCATTTCTGCCAAGCTTGTCCCCATTTCCCCTATTTATCTCATCTGGTTAGCTGCCTCTGCTTCCAGCTTTGTGTGATTCTCTTTGCCAGCTACACAAAGCTGATTTTTTTCCAAAGTCTAAAGACTGAGCTCACCTGGCTAGGTTGTCATGTGTTTCATTGGAGTCCTCGTTCAGTCTCCTCATGATGTAATGCTGTATTTATTGTTTTCAAAACTGAAAGGAATATGAATTAAGTCTTAAAAGTTCCTTCGTGCATAAGATTTTTCCAGTTAATGGGCTTAACAGATGTCCATGCATTCAGTGTCCATACTGTACCCCGTTTGCATTCGTCATTTTCTTTCCTGACATAGTATCTGGCACACAAAGTGGGTTAGTACTACAGTATTTGTGTTACTTTACGTACTAAGTATGCAGGTTTCCTGGTACCATTGAGTTGCTGCTATAAAGCTCACACATGAAATGGCTAAAAGTTACAAGTGTGCGAATTATGACTGCGTGAGCCTTAGAAAATAAAAATGTATAAAGGGCAACACATAGCTGTCAAACAGTGTTAGATGTGTGTTTATATGTACAGATTTGTGCATCGCGTCGTTTTATTTAAGTTGACAGTCTACTCACCTTTTCATTATCTAGCAATTTTGTAAAAAAGAAAAAAAAGAAAAAAAAAAAGATAGCAATTAATTTGTAAACACTGCCAGAATATTTTCTAGCTGGTTTGTAATTTTTTAAGAGTGTTGTTTTGTTTTTGTTTTTGTTGTGGTTCTTGTTTTCACTTTTGTTTTAAGTGTAGAATCTGTAAATAGAATTGCAGTATTTAAAGCTTTAGCTTTCAGGAAAAAGAAAGAACTCAATGTGTGCATGACAGCCCATACGTATGAGAGGAGGGATGTGAAGGAAGAGGCCTTGCAGAGTGAGTCGGTGGGAGTTGTGAGATCGTGGGAATTTCTTTTCCTCTGGGGTACATGGTTTTGTCAGAAGGAAGTGTTTCTCCCAAAACTGGGAGTAGGCAAACTACTAATCAGTTTAGCTTTGTGTTTTACGCTAGTTTAAAAAAAATGTAATATAATGTAAAAAAAAAAAAAAAAGGTTTTATGATGGATTTTGTAAATAGATTTGTTACAGGGTAACCTGTTCTCTAGCTGTGATCTTACCACTTCAAATGGGTGTAATTTGAATAAATTTTGTATGGTAAAGGATCAATAAAATGATTTTTTTTTTAAGAGTTTGGACTTGTGAATGAATTTTCTTAGTCATATCTTATGCTCCTATGAAGACGTGCTTTTACAAGTTAAGAAGAAAGGTTAAACAAAAACTGAGAATATTGCCTGCCTTGCCCGTGTTGAGCAAGCATTTATGGGGAGCCTGTGGTGCACACCACACTTGGGGAGGCAGATGAACTTGCCACCTCTCTGATCACCTGCAGAAAACCTGCAGGCATCGAAACGATTTTTACCCTGAGAAAGTAACGTGTCAAATTTTATTGTTCCTAAGTTGCAGGAAACCGGTACATTTTTTTCTCTCTCTTTGAGACTGGTAATTATCTCCCTTGTTCTAGATTCTGTATTTCTTGTACTGCTGCCTATGTTTCAACCTGAGTTGATCTAAACACTCAAACCGTCTGTATGGTACATATGCACAATCAATACACAGGCGAATGAAGCACAGAAAAGAAATAGTCCCTGGTCCCCGCCGAGCCTCAGCACCCCAGAGGTAACCACCATTCTCATTTTTCCTATGTGTACTCTAGTTCAGTTGTTTTCTAAGCATTTATAAACAGATGTGCATATATTTTAATATAAATCATACCCAATATGTGCTGATTTCTTTTAAGAGGAAAGCAGGCAGCAAGGTGGAGAGAGTAAGAAGAAGCTTTTTGATTTATTTGGTTGTTCCCCCTATCCCAGGCTATGAACCTATGCCCTTGAACTGTGTGTGGACTGTGCCCCAGGCACAGGGTTAACACCTGAGCCATCAGGGTACAAAAATATATGCTGATCTTTAGCTGTTGTTATTTCTCCCAACAAAATATATCTTTGATACCTTTCCATATTTGTACCTATAGATTATATTCATTCTCTTCAAAGTCTGTATAGCAGTCCACTAATTAAAATTTTTTCATAATTTACTTCTCTAGGTATTTTCATTTGGCTGCAAAAAAATTAATAATGTATAAGCCCTGTTGAATGCCTAGATTATACCAGATGCTTTTTTAAAAAGTTGACAAAATACATGTAAAAACTTAACCATCGGGGGCACCTAATGTATTCACAATGCTGTGCAGTGATCACCGCTATCTGTTTTCAAAACAGTTCCATTATCCCAAAAGGAACCAATATCCATTCAGAGGCCACTCCCCAGCCCCTTCTATTCCCAACCCTTGGCAACCACTGATCTGCTTTCTTCCCTGTGGACTGGCCCCTTCTGGGTGTTTCCTTTAAACAGAATTGCAGCATGTAGCCTTTTGCATCTGCCTTTTTCCCCTTAGTATAATGTCCTCAGTGTCCAGCCACATTGTAGCATGTGTCAGTACGTGATTTTTTTTATGCCAGAATGAAGACTCCATTTTGTGGGGACACCACCATTTATTTGATCATCCGTTGATAGATTTTTGAGTTGTTTCTACCTTTTGACAATGAGAATGCCAGGACTATTTTAAGTGAAATTTATATGAATGCTCTGTTTTTCCAAGCTACATCTCTAGCTAATATTTGTTCATCTCTTTCCCTTTTAGAATGTGAACTCAGTGAAGACAACTTTATATTGTGCTGTTATTATATTTCCTGTCCCCAGAAGAATGTTTAGGAACGTAGTAAGCACTGAGAACATATTTGAATGCATGATTCCTATTTTGAATCTCAGGACTTTTGAGGGTGAAGAATGTAGTGAATTCAAAGAGCTTTCCACCTGTGCTGTCTTCACCTACCTCAGTTTGTACCTTGTACCAGATCTATATTTTTTCATTTCACGTTTAGTTCTGCCTAGATTCCTGTTTTCCCAGAGTTGGGGGTCCCTGATTTCGGTCATCCATCCTAGCTGTTGTCCTACTCAGGGACCTGCCCATCTGAACAGTAGGTGTTCTCACGCCAGTGATGGAAACAGAACAAAATGACATTAAGAGGTATTTCTTCCAGGTAGATAACGACATGGGGGTGGGGTGGGGTGGGGTTGGAGGAACATAAAACAGCTGCCCATGTGCAAAAGCAGTTGAAAAGTAGATATAAACTTGAAGTCATGCTATAGGGCTGCATCCCTTTAAGAAGATGAGTATATGGTGGCATCATAAATCTTTCACAGTTCAGAATCTTACACAAATATCGTTTCAGAAATGAACTCTGCTCTGAAGAAAATTTAGAAATTAGCCTTACAACATAACGAGATAGAAAATAAAACCACTGTAGGAAAGTTAATGGTGGGTACTCTGATGGTGAGTCAGTGAAACCGTTACTCATTATACCGTTATTCATTCAGTCATTTTTTGAGTATAAATGGATTGTAATATGCGAGGCACTGTTCTAGTTGCTGGTATCCACACACAAAGCCATAACTCCTGCCAATAAGAGGAAGCATCTAGCACATTTGGGAAAGGAGTTTTAGCGAGGAGAAGTAAGTAAAGACTAAGTGCTAGGACTTGAATCAGCCCTAATTTCTGAAGCCATGCTTGGGAGACCTGTGAAGGCAAAGGACGAGAGGGAGGAGGTAGCTGTGCTGCTGGAGAGCTTTATTTACAAAGTGACGAGTTTCTGATCCTGGTGACTTGGAGGCCACGCCTGGTGCGTCTGCGTGCAGAAGCACTTGCAGTAGGGTTGCCGTGAAAAAACCGATGGGCCCTTTTCTGGGATCTGGGATCAATCCGACTAGATCTAGACTATGACCCTGGTACCATGAAGGAAACGACAAGATCAAGTGGTTGTCATACATCGGGATATTAGAATTCCTGCATTGACTAGTTTTTCAGCTGGGAGGCATTCAGAAGTTACAAAAAAGTAACATCCACAGAAGAAGTTTGTGGTGATACATAGAATGCAAAGAGCAGGATTTGATTGTGCCCTGGTATCTGGGACTTGAAGACTAAAAGTCAAACCATAAACTAGTTCATTAAAACGTTCTGAAATACTTACACCACAAGAAATTATTGCCGTGTGTGTGTGTGTGTGTGTGTGTGTGTGTGTGTGTGTGAAGAGCATTATCAGCAAGTTTTGGAAGTGCACCCTGGAGTATTAGCAGTCAAGTGCCTCCCGCCAGCACAGTCCACATACATCTCAAGGACCCAGGTTCATGTCCTGTGTCAGGGAGAAGAACCAAGATGAATGACTAAATAAAATAAATGCTTCCTCCTCTGTCTTCCTACCTGCTTGCCTGCTTGCCTTCATTTCTGCACCTTTCCTTAAAAAAAAAAAGTTTGGAGCGTGTGCTGGCGTGTCTGAGAAGTGCTGTGGGAGACAGGACAAGTCCCCTGTTATCAGGGATGTGCCTCTGGAACAACTGGGAACTCCAGCAATGCTTCTGCTGGGCTGTTTTGGGACTTGGATATATACCACACACACTGCAGAATAAACCAAGTTAGTTCCTAGAAAAAGAAAGGCAAGGAGTATCTTCTCTTTTCTACACCAACAATAGTGGTTGGCTACAGCTACTCAGGAATACAAAAGCATGAGATCTCAAACCTAGAGCATTAAGATAATCAAATAAACCAAAAACAAAAATCAAAGACCAGCTTGTCAACCCAGACCAAGCCGTATCAACTGGTAATGATCATGAAATCATATAATCTGAGTTAGAGGGCAACCTCATATCCAAGAAGGAACTGGTTTCATCCTGTGACAGATCGGTGATTTTTTTTTTTTTTTCCATCAAGGAAACGGTCTTCAGAATCCTAGTCCAATACTCTTTCTGATGTAACCAGAAAGTCTCTTAGCTCCTCTCTTCAGACATGCACATCAAAAATCTGCCTCTTCTCAGTCTTAGCCCTGGAATCATAGCCTGACTGTCACGATTAATTCATTATTTTGAACTGACATAAGCTTCTGCAGGGTCCCTGTTGACACTGCCCACTAGTATGGTAATTCCATCTACTCTTGTACGCATCCATGGGCGTGTGCTCTCATTATTCTCTATGCCTACGCCTAGCAACTAACTGGGAGAGATGAAAACCGCTGGAAGCATGCGCTTGGAGAACTCAGTGATTCTTTTGTCCTCAGTCTTTGATAAAAATGGATACGGTCTATTTAAATAGAGGAAGAATCGAGTTGGCAGCAGTTTCTAAAAAGGATGTTCTGTTTCCTCCTTGAAAGAGTCAGATGTTTCTTGTCCTTGTGCAGACCACTTTCCAGCTTCAGAAGCCTTAAAGACAGAAACAGCAAGCATCAGAGGCATTTGCCTCAGTTGAAACCTAAATTATATCATATATTTCATTCCTGGAAAGTCCTTAACATTGTATAAGACTTTACAGTTTACCAAGTATTTTCGTAAGTCTCCTCTCTAGCTAAAGCCATTTGTAATTGATGGTGGCAGCTGCAGAAGAAACTAATCAATCTGAAAATGAAAGAAACAGTATGTGGGTAGAGATGTACACAGAGGAAGAAAAGCTTTCTCTTGAAGCCAAACTGGAGACCGAAGGAACAAGAAAAAAACATTGCAATTCCACAGGAGAGACCTGAAATAGTGACATCAGTGAATAAAAAATAAACCAGATCAACAAAGAGTATGTTTAAATGTGTTAGAGATGGGACTCGAGATTGTGTGTGCTTAAAAACAGAAGGAGATCAGAGATGTTTTAAAAGAGCCACATGTTTATTCTGTCCTTGGCAAGAAATCGAAGAGCAGGTATTCTTTCAGTCAAAGAGAAGGTACTATTAACTCAATTTGGTTGTCTATTAAGGGAGCAAAGTGGCTACTAAAGACAAGAAGAGCAGGCAAAGAGGTACAAGGAAGAAAAGAAAAAGGTAGAAAGTATTAGAAGTAATTCCCTTACATGATTATGGGAAGGAGATAAACCAGCAAGTGGGGGGAAGGGGCAAAATTAGTTTTAAGTGCAGAGAATTGGAAAAGGAGAAAACTCGATGGGACTCCTGACAACATGGCAGATTAGATAACGAGGAAACTTCCGTTTTAAAAAACATCTAAATTCCATCGGGGAGGAGGGTGGCATGTATTGCTAAGGCTATAGGAAATCCCCAAATATCAGAAGGAAAAAAATAAAAACTGAGTTGATAAGAAAGGCTGAAACGCATACACATGGGGAAGACAGATATTACCTAAGGGTAGCTATTAATCTGATTGCTAGTATTGTTGCTGGAATTGAGGGGAAAATGTCTTAGACCAACCAAAAAAGACTGAGGAATAGAATTTGAGTTGGAAGGCAACCTCTTGTCCAACAGAGACTGAACCTAAGACTCCCAGATTAAGCCAAAGAAATTGGAAAATGTCTATAGCGCTTCACGTCATTGTCATCTTCCTGGATGATCAGCAGAGTAGATACAAAGCCTCTCTGGACAAGGCATCCTTAGGGTAGAACCACAGAGAGGATCAACCAAATGTGAGCTCACAATCAAAGATCAGCAAATACATAAGGAAGCACCAGCATTTATAACAGAGCCAGTAAATATCAGAGTTAGAGCTCAGAGTTCAAATAATGGGATTATATATAGACTATAAAAGGAATATGTATAGAATACTCCAAATGACAAAAATGGGTGAACAACAAGATGATCAAAACCTGCCACATAGATTAGAAAAAGCTTATAAACTGAAACTAAATGTTGAAGAAAAAGGATAACTAAATCATCAGATTACATTAGATACAAAGAGATCAAAATAAAATAGGATGTCAATCTGAGAAAATTTAGAAAGTAGCACAGAGACAAAGCAGGGTGAAATATAAAGAAATGTGACAATGTAGGGAGCGGGGATTTTTTTTTTTCTGAAAAGAGCCAGATAATAAATATTTCAGACACTTGGGACCATAAGGCCTCACTCAAATCTGCTCAGTTGCTTCTGTAGCATGAAAGCAGCCATTAAAATATGTAAACAAATGAGCATGTCGGACTTCAATGACACTTAGGAATTTGAAAACTTAATTTTCATGTACCTTTTACTTTTCATAAAATGATATTCCTCTTTTGATTTTTTAACCACTTTTAGAAAGGAAAGTTGTTTTCAGCACATACATCACACAAAAAAGAGGAAAGGGGGTACTTTCGGGGGCAACACGTAGAGAGGTGGCACCTGTCACTCCTGTCTTCACAGAAACAAACTACACAGTGTGAAAAGCAGCCAACTCTCCCTTGAGCCATCGGAGAACTGGGGTCCAAGACAAAGCACCAGCCTGAAAGCTGGAGAGAAAGGAGACTAGAAGACTCAGAGCTTACGTAGAGCAGAAATGGCCTCTGGAACCGGTAACCAGTATGAAAACCTACTTAGCTATTGACTTATTATTGGGGTCTGGATGTGGACTAGCTTGAGAGACAAAACCTCGTGAGATTCAGTGTTAGAAGGAACCCTCACACTTGCATGAGTTTTCACTTCAGGAGCTTCACCAGATTTTCCATGCAAAGATTTAAGAAAATTTCCCTCCTGCTGCCGGTAGGGGGAGAGAAAAGGTAACTATTTCGAAACACTCCAGAATATCACATTGTCCTTAAAAAAAAAGGCCTGACCTCAAGAATTTTATCAGTGCCTAAATGACATGGGCAGACTGTAATAACCAATTCCAGCCACTTTCAACTTTCTTGTCCAGCCAAAGTAGTAAAAACCAAAAACAAACAAGCAAAACTTGGTAAGTTTGTGAAGGTCACAGGCCACCAGCATTAAAAGACAGAATGACCTAATCATAAGATTATAGCACGCTTTCCCTCTCGCACAGCTTATGAACACATCAATAATTGTGACTAATAATAGGAACCATAATGGAAAGAGCTATAAGCCTCAAACTCTACTTAAAAAAAAAAAAAAACAACTCCCTAAGAAAACCCAAAACATCAGGAAAGGCAGAAAGAAGAACACTAGAGGAAAGTATAGCCAATGACACCAGAGTATGGCGAACAGTACACTCAGCCAAGAACCTAGATAAACACGTAACTTCACACTAAAGGACTGTCTGTCTCAGTTGCTTTTACCCATACATAAAGCCTTTCAGCAAAAAAAAAAAAAAAAAAAAAAAAAAAAAAAAAAAAAAAAAAAAAAAAAAAAAAAAAAAAAAAAAAAAAAAAAAAAAAAAAAATCACAAGGTATGCTAAAAAGCAAAAATAAAAATTTGAAGAGACAGAGTAAGCATCTGAAACTAACTCAGGTATGGTAGAGATCTAAGAATTATGGAACTGAGAATTTTAAATAACTGATTAAGATGCTAGGTGCTCTAATGGGAAAAAATGAACTTAATGCAAGAACAGATGGGCAATTTAAAGTGGAGAGATGTGTTGTGAGTGGGCTAAGGGCACTGATGTGCCCTAGGAAAGAATTCAAGGAGAGACTCTTGATAACAGCACAAGACAAGTTTGTTAGGAGAAACAGACAGACAGAATTTCCCTGTGGCAGGGAAGAGCTGCAGCAAGGGAATGCCTTAAACTCAGGGAATGGAATTTTGCTGCAGGTGGGAGTTACTAGGGAGTGGTTATGAGTAGCTAAGGACTGCAAGCCTACCCTCAGAATGCCAGGGATTTAGGCAGGAGTTAGTAAGGCATTGCTAAGAAAAAGTCTTTTCAGCAAGCCCATCTTCAGTATGCCTGTGGCTAGGGTGGTGCTAGCCTACCTCAGTGGTACTGGCTTATTTTTGGCACATTTGTCAGTTAACTAATCTACTGACCTCTGTAATGCTGCTTCATTGTTAAGGTCCCCTGTTTTCCCTATGCTGTCCCATCAAATGGAATGCTAAAAAAAAAAGAAAAAAGAAAAAGAAATACTAGAAATTAAAAACATGGAAACAGAATGAAAAAATGTCTGTGATGGACTCAGTGGTAGATTGGATATAGTCAAAGAAAGAATCAGTGAGCTTGAAGAGATGTCAACAGAAACTTCCCAAAATGAAAAAGAAAAAGAAAAGAGAATTAAAAAAACAACAATCTTCCTGAAACAGGAGAAAATTACAAAACATGTAACATGCACTTAATGAAAATACCAGAAGGAGAAGAAAGAGAGAATGGAACAGACTGACTGATGTTAGTAATAATGGTTGAGAATTTTCCAAAAATAACGACAAACACTAAACCACAGAACCAAAAAACTCATAGAATGCCAAGGAAGGTAAGTACCAAATGATCTACACTTAGGTATGTAATATCAAACTACGGAAAATCTAAGTCAAAGAGCAAATTTGGAAGAAGCTAGAAGAGAGGAAAAACACCTTATCTATCAAGGAGCAAGGATGTGTATTACATTGCATTCCGAGAAACCATGAAGCAAGAGGAGAGTGGAGTTAAATATTTAAAGTGTTGAAAGAAAAAAAGACACCAACCTAGAAGTCCATGTCTAGAGAAATTATCCTTCAAAACTGAGATAGAAATAAAAACTTTCTCGGTGAAATAAACATTGAGGGAATTTGTTGCCAACAGATCTGACTTGCAAGAAATGTTACAAGATGTTCTTCATAGAGAAAGAAAAATGATATGGGTAAGAAACTCAGATATATATATATATATATATATATATATATATATACATACACATATAAAGAAAGGAAGAATGTTAGAGAAGGGGCAAATAAATGTAAAATAAATTATTTTTTCTTATTTATAACTGAACTAACAGGAAGCAGTTTGACAAAAATACATACTGGATGATTATAGCTTATGAATACTGGAGATGAATGACTATAATATTATACTGTGTAGCTGAAGGAGGAATTGGGATATTGTGTTTTAGAACACCCGCCATTACATGTGAAACAAAATAGTGTTATTTGAAAATGGATTTATAAGTTGGAAAATTATGCTGCAATCTCTATGACAACTACAACATATTTTTATAAAGAAGTATAATTAATATGGTAAAAGAGGAGAGAAAAATACGGAAACAATAAATGCTCAGTTAAACCCAGAGAAGAGAGAAAAAGATGGAAGACAAAAAAACAAGAACAACAAACAGAAAGCAGTAGCAAATATGGCAGCTATTAATCCAAAATATCAAAATCACTTTAGTAGCTGAATTAATTTCAGGCAGAGCACACTTCAGAGCAATGTAAGTTATCAGGGAAAAAGAGACATTATGCTAAGAAGGGCATGATTATTAAGGGGTTATACTCCAAGAATATAACAATTCTTAATATGTATGTTCCTAACAACAGTGTCAAAATCTGTGAGGTCAAAACTGATGAAACTGCAAGGATAAATAGACCAAACGTTATGGCTGCAAACTTCAGTACATCTCTATCAGTAACGGACAAATTCAGCAGGCAGAAAATCAGTAAGGGTAAATATTGAACCTCAATCACATCATTGTTTATCTAGATCTAATTGACGTCCATTGAAAATTTCATGTAACAACTATGAGCTCACATTGAACTTTTACCAAGATAGAAAACAAAGCACACCTTAACAAATTTAAAAGACTAGAAATCATAGAGTGTATGCTTTCAGATCAAAATGGAATTGAACTAGAAATAAATAACAAAAAGAGAGCTGGAAACTGCCCAAATACATGGAGATTAAACAAAACATTTCTAATATAAATGGATTTGTTCTGCAAAGCCTTCAGATGATGGGTGAGAAGACTGACAGTCAGGCACTCAAAGGTAGAGAGAATAGAACTTTATTGTAAGCACCTGTGCTGGCTCAGGAGCATTGTTACCCAAAGATTAGCAACAGGGGTCTAGGGGAACTCCTTTTATACTCTGAGGTAATAATTCATCTCTTTGGCTACATGTGGTTTTTACTAGCCACACTTATCAGTTATGTACAGCTGCAGAGTAGGGAGGCGATGTTTGTTTGTCCTAAGTCACGATAACAGGACCTAGCTGCAGTCGCCACAGAACAGGGCGTAGCTACAGCCTCCATAGTACAATAACAGGGTGTAGCTGCTGTCTCTGTAGTACGGTGGAAAATTCTTAGCAGACTAACTTTTGCATTGAAAATAAAAATTTAACTTATCAAAATGTGTGGAATGGATGCAGCAAAAAAGCTGTGCTTAGAGGGAAGTGGATAGCATTGTATACATATATTAGAAAAGAAAAAGATCCAAAAATTATCTAAGCTTCACATAGGAAACTAGAAAAAAGGAGCACAGATTAAATGCAAAGCAGAAGAAAAGAAATAAAAATTAGAGAAGAAATCAGTGAAATTAGAAACAGGAAATGACTAGAGGAATCAATAAAACCAAAAGCTGGTTCCTTGAAAAAGATCCATATAATTGATTAACCCCTAGCCATGTCAATTAAGAAAATAAAAGACAAATTGCTAATACCAGAAATGAAAGAGGGAACACTGCTATTGATCTCATGTACATTAAAAGGATAATAAAGTAATCCTTATGAAAATCTATGCCCACAGATTTGGTAACCTATATGAAATAAACCAATTCTTTGAAAGACATACCACAACTTAAGCAAGGAGAATGAATGACCTGAATAGGTCTATATCTATTATGATATTGAATCGATAATTGTAATTTTTCAAAACAGAAAACAAGTTATAGGTTCACTTATGATTTTACCGAATTTTAATAATTAACATATGCCAATTACCTATAATTTTTCCATAAATAGAAGCAGAGGGACTATTTCCCAATTCACTCTATGAGGCCAGACTTACCTTAATATCAAAACCAGATAAACAACGACAGATCAGAATCTCTCGTGCAAACACTCTCAAAAAAATATTAGCAAAATCATATCCATCATATATCACAACCAAGTAGGATTTCTTCTAGTATGCCATACTAATTCAACATTTGAAAACCAATTAATGTAAGCCATAACACTACCAAGTTGAAGAAGAAAAATCATATAATTACATCAACAGATGAAGAACATTTTGTAAAATCAACCCCTATTCATGATAAAAACTCTCATAAAACCAGACATAAAGGAGAACTTCCTCAACTTGATAAATAATATTTACCAAAACCTTAATGTTAATATTGACTTAATGGTGAGAAACTAGATGCTTTTCTTCTAAAACGAGGAATAAGACGAAAATGTTCCCTCTTACTACCCTTCTTCAGAAACATACCGGTAGACCTACCTAATGCAATAAGATAAGTAGAGCAGACAAAGGTATACTAATTAGGAAAGGAGAAATAAAACTGTTTAAAGATGACATGATTCTTATATAGAAAATCCCAAATAATTAACAAAAATACTCACAGAACTAGTGATTATTACAATATTACAGGACAGAGTTAATTTATAAACATCAATTACATTCCTACATAGCAGAAATGAGTAATTAGAATTTGAAATTAAAAACACAACATCATTTACATATTATCACCCCCGAGAGAAAATACTTAGGTATAAACCTAACAAAATATGTATATAAGAGCTACATGAAGAAAACAAGAAGCCCCCGAGGAAAGCAATCAAAGACTGAAATAAATGGAGTTCTATTTCCCTGTTCATGGATGGGAAGACTATTGCTAAGATGTCAGTTCTTCCCAGTTTGATCTATAGGAGCAACTCATTCCAACTAAAATCCCAAGTTATTTTGTGGCTACTGACACACTGATTTTAAGGTTTCTACAGAAAGGGAAAATCCTCAACCTAACTAATACAATATGAAGAGCAAAGTTAGAAGACTGACATTTCTGCAACTCGTAGGAAGCTACAAAGCTACCTCAAGCCAACATGGCGTTGGTGAAAGAACAGATACAAAGATCCATGGAAGAGAATAGAGAATCCAGAAATAGGTCCACAAAAATATGATCAAATGTTCTTTGGCAGAAAAGCAATGGTAATTTGATGGAGAAAGAATAGACTTATCAACTAGTCCTAGGACACCACATATCAAAAACATTGTCCTCATTTTCATAAAAATTAACTCAAAATGAATCAAAGGCCTAATTGTAAAACATAAATCCATAAAACTTCTAGAAGAAAACACTAAAAAAACCAAAAACCACAACTAAGTTCCCTTGGATTTGGTGATGACTTTAGAAATAAAGTACCAAACGCATGATTCCTGACAAAAATATTTATAGTGGAATCTAGTTTGATGCAATGGGTTAGGTACCCCATTATAAGTTGGATGATGAGTTCACTGGTCCTCCTTTTATCAAAATTTACATTCACATGAAAAAAATCTCTTGGTACATAAAATTACCACACAATTTTAAGACTTTTTAAGGCTAGAACCCCAAAACGTCAGAAGGATAAAGATAAGGGATTAATAGGTTTTTTGACAATCAATCTTTAGAGGACTAAATGTGATATTTTGTTGCCTAATATATTGCTAATTATAGAAGAATAATACAGCATAAATTGAGTTCACCTTTTCTTTCCTGCTGTGTACTGCATTAATGGTTTCTGATAGAGAAATTAAAATAGAATTGAGTAGAATGAAGATAAAAGGGAGGTTTTTACACTTCATTATTTTTTTTAACCCAAGAATTAAATTGGTAACAGAAAACTTAGAAGAGCAGAAAGGAGACAGAAAATTTTAGAATTTTACTGCACTAAGACAAAAGAGTGATTTGCTTAGCACTTCTTTGAAGTGCTGATGTGTGCAGACAGAGTGCCAAGAAGCCCTTGGTGAAGTGTTTTTCCTCCAGTCTCCTTGTCCTGCTGTGTTCATTTACCTTCTCCTCCCAGGCCCCAGGCAGAACTTGCCAGAGACCCACAGGGTAGAGGTGAGTAAGAGCTAAGGAGACCTAACTTCTACTGATCCTGTGCTGAGAACCCTGCTCCTTTGCAGGAACTTAATGAAAATAGCAGTGATGGGGGGAACTGGAGCTTAAAAGAACTTTCTGGGCCATCCTTGCTATTTATTACCTCCAAATTCCACAGATTACTTCATATCAATTTTACTTTCCTTTCATTTCTTTCCTCTCTCAGGGACGCCTTTGTCAGGCAATCACAACTACTGTGAACTTGACCTAGAAGCAACTGCCCAGCATTGACCTCCCCTCTTCTAAGTTTTCTGTTACCAATGCTCCTCCACCACCCAGTATTTAAGTATTTGACTTCATAAGATTTTACTACTCCAATTCTGGTTATCAGAGCATGCAGTTATGAAAGAGCAGATGCTAAAACAATATTCTATGAACTGTTATTGGAAAACAGTCATTCAATTCAGTTTACTTGTTTTTAAAATTTTATTGAATGGTACGTGCTTCCTGACATGATGTAGATTTGATTGAAAGTGTATAATATCATAAATCCACACCCACATCTAACTCAATTGTTTAAAACCTTCTTGAGACCTCTGCTCTTTTTGTCCCATTTATTGTACTTTGGGGGGGAAATGTCACAACTTATGTATACTTTTCATTCTTTAATTATTTAGCTTCTTACATTTAAATTGTCAACGTAGTTTTTTCATGGTGAAAACTTTACCAAAGTTTTCCTCTCATATTTTATTTTTGATGGTTATTTGGCATAACTAAAAGGTTAGAAAGCACCAATCTTTTAATGAGGTTGGCATCATTTATGAAAACTCTTATTTTGAAATGACTTTTTTTCATACTGGACTAAGGAAGCGAGTTCACATTAGAAAAGGACATGGAGGCGGGCCCTGGTGGCTTAGCGATTAAGTCCAGTAGATACAGTCCAATGCACCCCAAGGACCCAGGTTTGTGACCTGGGTGCCAGGGGAACAACTAAGATGAACAATGAAACGTAATAAATGAATACTTCTTTCTCCTCTCTTTTCCTGCCTGCACCTCTCCTTAAAAAGAAAGAAAGAAAAAAAGAAAGAAAGGGAAATGGAGACCATTCTCGGACCTCTTGTTTGGTGCAGACCTCATAAAGCTGCCAGTCAAGACTGCTTGTGGGACACTGAATAACAGAACACGGAAAATCTCAACTCTTGAAGTTACTTATAATAGGTCACGTTCCTATTGCTTCAATAACTAAAAATGTAATCATTAATCATTTCAAGGCCACCTCCCCAACTTAATTACATAATGATGTCATGAAAGGGATGGTCCAGGTTTTCAGGAGAAGTCTAATGCCATCCAGGTTTATCCGATTCCCCAACCATCACAGAGACCTCTCATTTCTCAGTTTTGCTTTTGGTCTCCGCAACTCTCTTATTTTTGCCTCCCTTCTCGGCAATCTCACCACTGAACAAAGGGCCATTGTAGAAGTCAACCTTTTTGAAGATCTGAAGAAAACAGCGTATGTGGTAAAATGGTAAAAGAGGACAGTTTAAGCTGATTTTAAAAGAAAAAAAGAGAAGTGTGGACAGCATATTACAGCACTGGGCTCTTGACTCTGATGGCACTTTTTGAATGGTAAGAGATTGATGCGATGTGCTGAGTTCCTTTTAAATCTCTAAACCAGATGGCCAGATCGGAAGGGATGGGGAATCAGATCACGTGAATTCAAAATG
Source organism: Solenodon paradoxus (assembly GCA_004363575.1). Classification (NCBI taxonomy): domain Eukaryota; kingdom Metazoa; phylum Chordata; class Mammalia; order Eulipotyphla; family Solenodontidae; genus Solenodon; species Solenodon paradoxus. The sequence goes on from RJWH01000090.1 coordinate 1,444,681, forward strand.
TGATTTCAAATCTGACCTGATTTCAAAATAAATAAGTTAGTCATTTCAGAATCAGGAAAAAAATGAAAGAAACCGGTCTTTGCTCTAAGAAAAGTAGATCAAGGATTTTGACAAGTGCTTTCTTACTTTATTAATTCATATTCTTTCTATGCAGGGCTGTTAAGTAAAATAAACTAAAAGACACATTAGTGAGGCAATTAAGAAATTCAAAAATGAGAGGTGTCTTAAAGATAATATGCTAGGCACACAATAAATCAGCAAAATGCATTTATAAAGTACAGCCCATTTTATACAAAACAAACATTAATTCAACTCCAGTATTTTTAGAACCAACATGAAGAGAGAAATATGATCAGTTACATGATTCAGGGTTAGACTGATAAACCAGAACTCAGGAGAAGCTCTAACGTGGTTTTGAGAGGCTGAAATTACAAGTTCCCTGTAAGTACTCAGGGAGAACACTGAGAGAGCACTGTCTATATGTAGTAAACAACAAAAACAGTCAATTCAGCAAATATTTGTGGAGCATCTATAATGTTAATTTTATACGTCCACTTGGCTGAGTCATGGAACCCAGACAGGTGGTTAAAACACTAGGCTGAGTATTTCTAAGAGGATGTTTTTGGATAAGGTTAATATTTAAATCCATGGATTTTGAGTAAAACAGATGGAACTCCATTACGTAGGTGAGCCTCATTCAATCAGCAGATGGCTTGATTAGAACAAAAGACTAATTTGTAGATACCTACACATACATACACATATACATACTTATATAGATGCTTTGTATTTGTTCTATTTTTTTGGAGAAGTCTGATTAATCCAGCATCTATGTGTAATAGAAAGCTTCTTGGTATCTGCCCCTATTTCATTATCAAACAATAGGGTCATAGGTGGATTCTGTAATGACCCTCATTTCCTAGATTCAGCTGGTTGAATACCATCTCTGGTGGTTAAGAAAATGATATATCTTTTTCTTGAATGGAAGACTTGTACGCATTCAGTAGCGTTGCACTGCCATCTCCCCATTAAACCAGAGAAGGTCATGGTAATTATTGAAGAAGGAACTTCAGGAGATAAGAGAAGCCGCAGAGACAAAGAGAGACCCTTGTGTTCTTCATGTTTCCTGAAGCCAACTGCACTCTCACCCTGGAATTGTCTTATCATGAATTCATCATAGTCTAATTGGGCTGAGTTTGTTTCTGTGCCTTACAAGCAAAGATTCCAACTAATCTAAGCTACTGTGTCAGATAATTTGTCAGGTACTAGGGATGTGAAGATAAATAAGATAACAGTTCCGATCCCACTAACTTCACAACAACCTCAAAAGATTCAGTTCCTTCCTGCAAAGACCTACCCAAGGGAGACGCACACGTGTGAGCAGAGAAGGTCTGTATGGTAGAGTAAGTAAGAAGCTATTTAGTGCTGCCGTATTATTTAGAAAAAACCAAAACAAAACAAAACAGATGTCTGTTTAAATTAGAATTTCAGATACACAATGAACAATTTTTTTTTTTAGTATTAATGTTTCCCAAATATTTTATCTGACAACCTCAGAGATACATTATATACAGATGTTAGGGAGCTGGGGTGTCTCAGAAATACTTCTTCATTTTTTAAGTCACTTTCGAGGGATAAGAATTTCCCCAGTGAAGAAAGCTGGGAGGCATATTTGGGTGAGACAGAAAACAACAGGACTAAGGCACAGAAGCATGACACAGCAGTGTGTGTGTGCGTGCGCAGAAAAAGGAAGCATTTTGGAATTGCTAAGATTCACAAGTGCAAGGCGATGAGATGAAAACTGTCAGTACAGGTGTTGGGATTCAGATGACATGTGAAACCCAAACAGTGCTCTCCCTTCTTGTGCTTGCATGAGCTTATTGGAATCTCAGGAAAGATATTTTTAAAACAGTAGCTCATGATGACATTAGGAATCTAGAACGGCTGTAAACTGTAGATAAAAGAGTTTAAGAATTCCTGGGAAATAGAACATTTATAGCATCAGATTAGCAGAGATATAATACAGAGAGAGTGTAGCCAAAACACAAACAGCAGGAACTCACTTCAGTGTGTTTTCAAGGATAAGAACAGATTTTCCCTAAGGAAATCTCAAGTTCATTGTCAATAAATAGGGGGGGAGAGAGAGAGAGAGAGAGAGAGAGAGAGAGAGAGAGAGAGAGAGAGAGAGAGAGAGAGAGAGAGAGATGGCTGGATGCATTGCTATGACAATTATCAAAAGATCTGACATGGAACAGCAGGATTTGTTGGGCCCTCCTCCCCTTCCCATGTGCTAGTCGATAGTTTGCCTTTATTCTAAGGCCTGAGGATATTCTTTTTCTAAGCATGGCAAGAAAAGGTTGGGGTTAGTGTCAGAATTGTCAGGGAGTATGAAGATCAGTGAGCAAAGCAAGAGAGAGTCAGAGGTAAACAGACTTTGGTCAAGACTATGGAGAATGAAAATTCCAAACTAAAGCCATGAGTTCTCCACTCTAAAGAGAGTTTCAGACAATAAGTAGAAGTTATGCTCAGGTAAGAGCATAACTATAAGACAAGCTCTCTCTCTTCTTTCACTCCATCTCTGTAGGCATAGAGATATATAATATCGTGTATATATTATTTTTCTACCTTGACAAATACTCCTTCAGAAACAGTTTTTAAATATGTATAGTCATGGTTTTGTAGATATCTTGTTAAGGATATCTAATTTTCATTACTATTGCATCTTCTGAATAGTCAATTGATTGACTAATCATATTTAAATGTGTAAAAAAGATCTATCATAAATTACTAGGTATTTTTCCCATGACATTTATTTTTCTCGACCACCTCAGCAAAATCTCTAATGATATTGCGCCAATCAAGATTTTCACATAATCTTTGTGTTATTGACAATAATCATCTGAGTGTTAAAAATAAAAGATAACTATATTTATAATGTATAAAATTTAAATTGCTTAGATCAAAATGTGAAACTTATTTTTCATAAATTATATTTCTTCTAAAATATTTAAAATTATTAAAATAAATGATGCATTTAAATAAATGAAATTTTTTTAAAAGACAAGGTGGAGATAGGAATGAAGCCAAGTAGGTAGGCAGGACAAGAGAAGACGAAGAAGCACTTTATTTTTATTTTTATTTAGTTGTTCACACTGGCTGTTTCCTCCCAGACCTGGGATTTGAACACAGGGGTATGTGGCCTGTGCTCCTTTGGAGGCGACTGACCTAACTGCTACTTCATGGCACACTGAATATTGCATTTTTAAGTCAAGTATTTGTAAAGCCGAAAGTTAAATTTAATTTGTTTTTAAAGGAAGGAAGGAAGGGGAAGGGACGGAGGGAGAGAGCAAGGGAAGGAGTAGGGAGAAGACAAAGAAGCATTTTAATTTATTTGCTGTTTTACTTAGGTTTCTCCTGCCCCGACCCTGGGTCTCAAACCTGGTTCCTTTAACTTTACATGGCCCACACCCCAGTTGTCTCAGCTACCTCAGTCACAAGAGCATGTCCCAAATTTAATTTTTTTAAAGTTTGTATAGAAGTATTATTAATTTTTAAATAAGATATACTAAAAGCTAGTCACAAATTTAGTTTCCACTGTGTATCCAGTTTCCAGTAGAATCAGCATCAGGTTATATGCTTATTATAGCTAAACATGTATACACGCATGCACACAAACTTGAGTAATATGAATTATTTAATATTGCAAATTTTTATTCCAGCAAGAAAATAGATGCTCAGCCACATTAGAAGATAATTATTCATTGTGTAAGATTTTTCTGTATTCATCTTGATAGGATTTGTCACAATAATTAATTTGTTTTTCAACTTTCATCAATGTTTCTGTAACTCAAATTCTCCCTGTTGAAACAATATCCATTTCTGAAGTTGATGGGCATAACTCATAACCCTGCAGAGCATTTGGACGATTGCTTTTTTTTGGTTTGTTTCAAGGTCATGGACATAAGATGAGAAAAAATGTTTCTCTGGGTCTTAAGCAGCGTTTGCTTAGGAGATGCTGAGGGACGCACATCTTGCTTGTGCCAGGATTACCTGTCCTGAGTGGAAATGGCATCAATGGATTCTTTAATACTTTCATTTTGTACAGTCTTTCACGTCCGGCTCTGCATCTTCCCACATGACCCAAATCTCAGCTAAATCATCAGAAATCATTCCCTGCGATTCAAACTTGAACCCACTGACAGGTGACAGGTCTCACTGGGCTTGAAAATAAGCAGTTTAATCTCGGCCCACACAGCAAGCATTCACAAGGAAGAAGATATAAAATGAAGCCAGAAAGCCACCACTATAAAAGAAAGGCAGCAATTGCAACAAAGAAAAGAATGAACACTTCGACACATCATGCTCCTGAGAGGAGAGGCAGCCAGTGGACAGCTCTGGGCAGGACTTCCTGGTCATGCTAAGGAGACGGGACTTGACATAACGTCAGAAAGCCAGTTGGGCGGGGGTGAGATGTTTCCACCCAGGAATGACTATTATCACATTTGTGCGTAGACAGATGACCGACAATAGTGCGAAAAGCAGTTTCGAGGGGAATACGATTAGAGGCAGGAAACAATTCAGGAATCTATTTAGGACTCTAGATGGGAGCTGATGGAGGTCCCAACTAAAGCAGTGCCTCAGGGGTCAGAAACTGAAAGTACTTCTTAGGATAGACTCATTAGAACAAGATTGAGTGGATGTAAAGAGTGAGAATAAAATCAACTAAGGATCGTATCCAGATTTCTAGGGTTTTGACTCTGAATCATCGTATGACTAACTGGGTTTGAAAAACAGAAGAAGCAGATATAGATAAAATGTTAAAAACAGCTGTCAAAATAATAGCAGCAAATAAAAAATGATGGATGACATGTATCAGTTGTCCCCGGGACTACCCCCAGTCATCTTCCCTTATGATGTTATGTTTATGCTGATTCTAGCAACAAATGACTTACATAAGGACATGAAAAACAAAAACAAAAACCACCTGATACAGTTCCCAGCCAATGAGATAGAAGCCTGGAGACCTCTGAGAGGAAGACAGGCCCACATGGACACTATCAGTTTCTCCCTTTTGACAGATGAGGAAACCGAGGTACGGCAAGGTTAAATAACTTGCTAAAAATCACAGATAATACTCTGATAACAGTGTTATTGCAAATAGTTTATTAGAGCTATTTCCTGTAATGTCTACCTTAATCTGTTGCTGCATAATAAATTACCCAAAGCTTATTGGCCTAAAACAGTGGTAAACATTTATCACGTCACATAGTTTATGAGGGTCAGGAATTTGGAAGCAGCTTAGTTAGGTGGCTTTGGCTTGGCGTGTCTCAGGACATTGCTGTCAAGATGTCAGCCAGGGTGGTAGTCATCTGAGGGCCTCACGGTTCTGGTGGATTCATTTCAAACTGACTCACTCTCATAGCTGGCACCTTGGTGCTAGCTGTTGACAGGAGGTCTTAGTTTCATGCCATGTGGACCTCTTTAGAGCTGCTTGAGTGTCCTCCTGACACAGCTGGTGACCCCCCAGAGGGAATGACCCGAAAGAATAAGAGGCAGAAACTACCATATCTTTTATGTCCTACTTTCAGAAATCACACACTATAATTTCCTTAATACTCTATTAATCTACAGGTCAGTTGAATTCACCGTGAGAGGGGAATATATAATTAGTAGAGTCATTGGGGTCACTGTCCCCAATGATGCTGCTTGTCACATGTTCCATAATCTGGCCTTGTGACACAAAGTCATTGTACCTTTTAATAGTGCAGCTCTGTTCTAGCTCATCTGACTTAAACCACAGATAGATTTTTAGAGACAAGCGTGCACTCTGTACGCTTAAGGCGATCCTTTATTAATATTGTGTCTGTCATCCAAGCTTTAGGCAATGTTGAGCATAGGAAATTCAACACTGCAACCCCGACAAGTTCCTTGCGGGCAATAAACCTCTCTTGGCAGTTAAGTGTATAGAAAGGCTAGCATATCAGTGCACCCTGGTGGTTTAGCAGTTGGGTCTGCTGCCTCCTGCCAGCATAGTCCATCTACATCCCCAGGACCTAGGTTCATGGGCCAGGGTTAAGGGGAACAACCAAATGAACAACTAAATAAGACATAATACGTGCTTCTTCCTTTCTCTCTTCCTGCCTGCCAACTCACCTTCATTCCTGCCAGCACGTTTCCTGAAAAGACAAACGAAAAAACAACAACCAGAAACAAACCAGCCTAGTGTAGATTATTTGTGCCTTATTTCTAAGGCTCTTCTCATGCCAGTCTCTCCTCCTTCATGCATTCCAGTCTCATGGGCCCTTTTTCCCAAGCCAGAGCCTTGGAACGTGCAGCTCCCTCTACCCAGGATGTGTTCCCTTGCTTCCACACATTCTCTCTTTCCTCTGGCATCTTCTTCTAGGCTTCAGTTTAAGTGTCCCTGTCTCAGAGGAAACTTCCAGCTGGGCTTGCTGAAACTAGAGCAGAGCGATGGCCTCTCAACTGCGGGCCCTGAGCTCTGACCTGCAGGTGAAGCCATATCTGTTCTGCCTGAGAAAGCAGTTCCAGGAGCCCCCTCACGGGGAAGAAAAGACACCGTTTATTCTTGTCATTATGAATAATAACTATTATTGCTACCACTTGCTAATACTTAGATAGCAGTTGAACCCTTATTCGCCTCCCTCGAGAATTCACTTGCATCAAAACATTAGTGAATTAAAGAGACTGCCAAAAATGTCAATGAAAAAAACGAGAAGAAAATGATCTGGTGAAAAAAAATCCAGCTCCCTTAGATACTCCTCTTCCTTCATTACTCTGACACAGGGACATTTTATCTACTCTGGTGCGGTAAATGTTTACCAGCCAACTTTTGGAGGTTGGGAGGGGTTCATCTGTATAGCCATCAATTTCTGTAGTGTAAATATTCTCACTTTGATTGATTTTACACTATCACTAACGTGGAGTTGTGAAAAGATGCCAACCATCAGCTCTTGGGAGCCAAGAGGAGCTAGTTGGGCATATCCTAATACTCCTTGGGCATTGATTCTTTTTTTCCTCAAGATTTACCTCCTCTCAGCTTCCGAGACACCAAATTTTGCATAGCGAAACCTTATTCAGCATTCAGACAAACAAAGGTCTTCAGATAACAGGATTCACTCTTCCTAAGAGGCCGTTATTTTGAAAGCAGAACTTGCCTCTTGGAATCTTAATCCCAAATTTTTAGGAAGTTACACAGGTGGAATCATACAGCATATAGTCGTGTAAGTCTGACTTTTGTAATGCAATACGATTTATTTAAGATTCACCCACATTTTTGTGTGTTAAGAGTTCATTAATTTTTCTTGCTGGGTGAATAGACCACTGTATGTATGTACCAAAGTCCATTTTTACCCCTAGTAGAGTCAGAGTTTGACTAGTTACTATTTGAAAGATACTGGGCTGTCTTCAGGTTTTTCTGGTATTTTTAAAAGGAATTTTATAACATTTTCTGATTTCTATAAAATTTCTTTTATAATATTATTTACCAAATAATTTTATACTTCTTTTGATATGCTTGCCTCTGGTTTCTAATTATTGTACTTTTTCTCTTTACTGTGTTATTTTGTTCTCTGTTGTATTAACATCTTAAGGAAAAACTTTTGATTTTATTTGTGAAGTGTATTTTGTTAATTACATATGATTCTAATTTTATTTAACTCAGGACTTAAAATTTTTCTCTTCTACAATCTTTGAATTGAATGTCAATTTAACTGATATTCTATTAATAAGATAATTTAAAAGCACATATTCTCTCCTAAGAAGAATTTTCCTGCATTTCAAAATTTGTGAGAAGCATTTTACTATTATTTTAAAATAGACTTTTACTACATTATTGAATTTATCTTTCATAGGTTTGTTTTTAGAATAATTTGATGCAATTACATGTTTTCTATTTTTGTTAATAATTTCTATTTGTTTTACAACTGATAGCCTAGAAAATACTTTGCATGCATTATAAACAGAGGTCCTCTATTTCATGCTATTTATACCAAATAGCCATTAAGTCTCTATTTGAAAATGTTGGGATCTTTTTATGCAATATTTCATCCACTCAGTCTCTCGTTATTGACATTAGAGAATTAAAACCTCCAACATAAATTTGATTCTGTCAGTTGCCTATTTCCTAACAAGTACTGGAACTTTCACTTGGTTTATGTTCTTCTCTACCTAACTTCTACCACATTCTTAGGTAAATTACACATTACACATTTCTCAGCATCAGAGTTCCTTAATTTCTCCTCCAGCTCTTACTTCCTTTCAACAGCCCACTCTCCTGGCCACATTCTGGGCCTTGTTACAATCTGGGCATCCTTTACCTTTGCTATTTCACTCTCAGACCACATCCTTCCTCTCAATGCCTGACGCCCAGAAAGCAGCATAACTCACCTAACCCTGCCCTCTAGCCTCTCAGTCCTTTCCCTTCTTCTAGTAAGAATCTCATCCTTCTCAACCAAACTTGACACTTTATTCTCAGTCAATTAAATTTCATTCTCACCATAATCTCAATTTCCTTCTTTTCTTGTCCTTTCTCTGCTGTCTGTCCAACATATTCCAAGGCTGGGTCAAAACATTCCTCTTCCTTCTCTGCCACAACCTTCAGTGGTTCCAAAATTAGCAAAGATTCTTGATTGATCATGAGAAACCAACTCTAGCTAGCTTCAAAGAAGGAAATTAACATGTAGGTTCAAATTTATACTCTCAGAGAACCAATGGTTAGGAATGTAGCCTGGCCTTTCTATGATAAGAATCAGGACTTGTCTCGTCGCTATTCATCCCTGTTTCTCCCTGCCTGACTGCCTTTTTCAACTCTCATTCTTTCTCTAAATGTTTTCTCTTCACTCACAGTCACGTGGAAGTTCCCTAATAAACAACTCTCCTGTTAGATGTCAAACATTCTTACTCTTAATTTCAAATTTATAGGAAATGACCTCTGATTGGTCCAGTTTTGATCAGAGGTCAATTTTACATTGATCAACTATGGCCCAAAGGGCACGGTCATACTTTGTTAAAATGGTAGCTGTTACCATGTACTCATCCATGCACATGCTGTCAGTGAGGACTGGCTGTTGTGACTGGACTGGCCATGGTTATTATGCTCATGAAATACAGTAATGCATACAGAGAAATACGAGGCTCTGATTGAACTTGCCCTCTGTCGAGACTGAAGTAGTCCATGACCACCTGAACCACAGAGAATTAGAAATTATTCCTCTGGACAGGAAAAACTGACTATCTGACGCAGTTGCAAAATGATACATACCAAAGCTGAGAAACTTCCTGGTGATTCATTACCGTCTATTTCTTGCACATTTGATAGATACAAGCTGAATTCAGTTTTTACTTAGTATGTTTTCATAGCTTGATTTGAAGTTAAAAAAATCTTAGAATGTTAAAAATATCCACATTCATTGCTAAATATTCCAGTTTTTTTCAAAGTCAAATATAAATTACTTTAGATTATTTTGATTCACCACATTATTGTTCTCTCCATTTGCCAAGATAATAAAAAATCAATTAAATCAATTTATATGTGTCATTTGCCTAAAAATACATCATAACTATGTAAAAACAAATCAACTTCAGGCAGTGCAGTTTTGCTTTGAGCAAATTCATTTAGGATATGAATGTTGCCCATATTTATACATAACATGATTAAATATATGCTTTGAAAAGAAATGCTATAATTATTCACCGAGTGCCTTTTTACTAAACATTTGTCTGCCTCCTTACATATCATTTATTGAGAAATTATAGAGGATAAATATAACAACACAACAAATAAGACAGAAAGTCTTAGTGCTTTTATTTTGTCCTCGCTTGTTTAGCCATTTGATTTCTGCTCTAACTTTCCTATTAAATGGACAAAACAGCAAAGAACTTTGAGAAATTAGAATAATCAAATAAACCCAAACTGAATATTCCCTCTCGGCTCTACCCTCCTAATTTTTTAAACCTAATTTCTCTGCAGTTTCAGGGAGTAAATTGTCATGAAATCTGCTGCTGCAGAAATTCTTTTCTATTCTCTGGTAGAGAGTTTCTGAGCAGTAAGTGGCTGCCCAACTCTCATCTGAATTATTCCTACCACTCATTCTCAAAGAGATTTGCTTTTAGTGGAAATGCTAATCTCAGAATTTCCGCTACAGATTTATCCCTTGCAAAAAATATATATTTGAAAAGGAGCCAGTGAGAGATGTGGTTAATAGAGCATACTTAATAAATGCATTTATTTATTCACTTATTTTTGAACAAGAATCATGAGTGTCCTATGGTTTCAAACAAAAGGGGGATTTTCTCTTTCCACATTATCTGAGCAGTGACCACATTCTGATACTTGCCAGTGAAATATATTTCCAGTATAGTATTTCACTTGGTTCTTGATGGTCACTCTCAAAGTCTTACTTGAAAACTCCAGTTTAAAAAAAAGTCACATTTCTCTAAGGTTGCTTTTAAAAATAACATCAGCCAAATGCATTTGATTTTTTTTTTTAAGGAAAGGTATAGCAGGAATGAAGGCAAGCAGGCAGGTGGGCAGGAAAAGAGAGGAAGAAGCATTTATTTTATTTAGTTGCTCATCTTGGTTGTTTCCCCGGCCCTTGGTCTTGAACCAGAGACCTTGGGATGTATGTGGATTCCGCCTAGTGAACTAAACTGCTAGGCCACCCAGGTGTGCTACATTTGATTTTTTAAACCAGGTGAGACACCTTTACTTATTCTCCAGATGTTTATATCTCAGGTACAGTGATATAATGCTTAGAAAATAGTATCATTTCTCAGAAATCTCACTCCAATAGTTTCCCCTCTCTCTGTTTCAAATCATTCATTTGCCTGTTTCCGGGGGACTATTTCTAGTTGGCATAGAAACATGCTCTTATTTCTCCTATCTAAATTTTATTCTTTTTGACCCTACTTATTCCAGAGTTGTGTATATGTGCTGTCTGTGGCTTACTTCCTTTCCCTTGAGTCTATTTCATTCACCTGTTATCTACACTACTCCACCAAAATTGTGCTTCCAAGTTGCTCAATCCAGTAATTAATTCCGAGTAGTCATCTTATTTGACATATTAGTGTAATTTTTCATAGTCAGTCTTTTCTTTCTACATGACATACTTTTATCTTTTGACTTCTGTGATACCACATTCTATTTTCTTCCCAGCTAACTGGTTGTTCCTTCTCGGCTTTTGTTGTTATTTTGCTGGCTCTTCTTCTCCCTCATCTTAATTTTAGAATGTTCCAGGCCTCAGTCTTTGAATTCCTTCATTGTGTATATTCATTCAAAAGCTAATCTCATCAATTTTTTCAGCTTCTGTCTATCACCTATCTGCCATTGACTCCATAATTTTCAGCTTAAACTTCGACCTAAATCTAACTGCCAAGCTGAGCAAGTTGTATGTTTAAAAGACATCTTAGGTTTATCAGGTTTAAAGCTGAACTCCTGAAACAATGGCACTCTGTAGTCTAGTGCTCATACTTTGATTTCTAAATGCATTTCCTACTAAAAGTAACCATGAATCCTGGGAGAATTGACTGATGTCAGGGATGGGGCAGAAAAAGTACAAGATGAATCTGGGGGAAAAAACTGGTGTGAACAACTAAATAAAAATAAAATAAAAATGCATCTTCCTCCTTTCTCTTCCTGCCTGCCTGCTTGCTCATCTTCATTCCAGCCTTCACCTTTCTTTTAAAGAAAATGTCGAGGTTTTGGAAGACAAAGAAAGAAGTGCCCTAGCTTGAGAGCGCTGACAAAATCTTAACCGTTCATTTCTTGGTATTGAAACTTGTACTTTGGTTATGTAAAATGTTAACACCTGGGGAAACTGGGTGCAGATTTCACATAAATTAAATTGCAATATTCTTGCAATTTTTAAAAATCTGAAACTATTTCAAAATAAAAATAAAAGGTAAAGAAATACCCTGATTGATATAATTATTTTTAATCACTTCTACTCCAGACCAACACCAACATCCAGCTTGGCTAGATTATCCCAAGAGTTAACCATCCTCCATCTATTCCTCTTCTTATAACTTGCAACTCCCAACTCTTTCAGAATAAAACCCAAAGTTCTGATTATGTTCCATAAGGCCACATAATCTGACTACATTTGCTCACTATCCCCTTTCTTATTATTTACACAATCACTCACTCCATCACTAGCACTCTGATGTTAACCATGCCAGGCATGCTTGTCCCTTAGAGTCCTTTCACTGACTGGTCCACTTTTATTTTTATTTTTTGAATGCTCTTCCCCTGTATATTTCTTGGCTAACCCTGTCATCATTTTCAAGACTTTGAGTAAAGACATTTTTAGCAGTGCGCATTCTCTTACAAACAATGCCACAAGCACTCACTCTTGGGAATCTGCTGTATTTTTTTTTTTTTTTTTGGTCATCATTATCATCTTTGAAGACTATATATTTTTATTTATATCGTATTTATTGTGTGTCGTCTACCTCTACCTGCTAGTGTATTAACTTTTAACTGGACAGAGATTTTCGGGGTGTGTGTGTGTGTGTGTGTGTGTGTGTGTGTGTGTGTGTGTCTTTAAACCCTGAGTATTTAGAACAACTCTTGCTACTCTCTATACATTCAGCAAATATATTATTTTGTGGGTCAGTGTGTTTTCTATTGATGAAGGACAGAGAAAACATCATATATTTCTTTCCCACAGATACTTATAAACAATCTGGAAGTTAGACAAAAAGATATAAATTCTTTCTTTTGAAAAAAAATCAAAAGAATAGGTAAAAGTAAGTTTAGAGAGACCTGTTTTGGTTGCCAGTGAAAGAAACCCATTCAAAGGAGCGTTCAGGGATGAAAAGGGGAATTACTTGTTCACCAAGCTGATAACCTTAGAAGTAACCGGTGCTCCAGGCATGCTGGTTGCAGGGCTCTTCCAGTTCCCTTTAGAACTCAGTGCGTTCTCCCTTCATCGCTCACTCTACTTTCCTTTTAAATAGCTTGGTTCTCAAGCAGGTGTCGGCCACATGGTGGTCCCGGAAGTTCCAGCCACCGAGACCCCCAGAGAGCCCAGAATTCATTCCGGCCTGGTAGGGGCTGCCTGTGCGGTGGAGGGGAATGTGGGGCTCTCTCTGCTGTGTCGGGGTCTCAGGCACAGCTCCCAAGTGACTTGTACTGAGAGTGGGAGAATGAAAGATAAAATTAATGACAGAAGGTGTCAAACGAATTCGTGTCAAATGATAGTTATTGCAAGTAGAACACTCTGACCCCTAGTGGTTAGATTATGTGGAGAAATTCCGCATTGGTCCAAAGACAACAGTAGGATTATTTATCGTACAGCATGTTTTCATATGGTGTTTCCTGCCTCCTCACCTCATTTTATTTAAGAACATCAGTGTCCTTTACCTTGCAGCATTCACTTGTGTAGAACAAATGCTCTTATGACGTAGTTCTCGTCCTTTTTTCTCTCTCTACTGTTAACATCTTTCTCCTATGTTCTTATGTAGACGGCTGTGTTAGTTTTCTAACTTATTTCCTTTTCTTCAGTCTGTTATGAAAGCCAACACCTGGAAAATCTTTCTAAAGAATTGCTTTCATTGTATGGTATGCTACTAGGGAACTTCACTCTGATGCTTAATTTATCAGCTGCAATAAAAAAATTCCTGGGACTAGCATTAAATTGCATGTGCCCTTTCTCCATCTTTTTTTTACTTAAGAAATTATTCCTGTCACATGCAATGGGAAGCTAGCATAAATAACAATATATTTGCCTAATACATGCTGACTTATTGAACTTTAAAATTGAAAATACATAATGCTTTCTTATCTCTAGTATAATAAGATTAATTCATTCAGAATGTCATTCTGTTAATCCCTTTTAATAAACAGCAATTTCATGTATGCTTATCATTTTTCAAGAGCGAATTAACGATAGGATTTGTTTCTCATAAATAGATATCAACTGGAGCAAATTTTTAAGTACACAGGCTAATTGCTCAGATCAAAAGCTAAATCTAAAATATATGTTTTTAAGTTTCATAATTTCAGATTTTTGTTCTTTATCGGTAGCTAAGATAGTAAGAATTCTCTGACTTCATTATTGCCCACACTTTCTATTCAATTTTACTTTAATGACAAACAAAAAAATGAGTCAGTCACTCTGAAGTTTTGATCTTCAGATCAAATAGACCTTACTGCACATTTTTCTTATCATCTTTTTTCTCTTTTAAGTATTTTTTGTTTAAAATTTACATTTTAAAGAAAGTATACAGATTATTTTTTCTCAAGTATTCACAGAGAATTAGTAACAAGACTGAAGTCAGACTCAGTTTTCTTTTCTGCAAAAAGAGGATAATTATAGTACTCCTGATTTATAGGATAACTCATAAAGTTATTGTGATTAATAAATTCAAAAATTGTCACAGGGCTTAAAGTGATCACTGGCATATATTTTAAGTTCTTGAAAAAATATTAACATTTTATAGATTCACTTGGATTTTCAGTGTGTCTCTCTAAACACACTAATTGGTTTACCTACCACCAAATAGCTATAAAGCATTTAATATTATATTGTGGACTGTAAAAACCATAACGAATTGGAGGGTTTATTCTTTTGAAGTTTACAATCTAATTTTGTCAAATAAAGCATAAAAATTTTACATTGATAAACAAACCTGTGTTACATATATACAGTGGAATTTCATTCAGCCTTAACAGGTAAGAATATTCTGACACGTTATAACATGGGTAAACATCAAAGACATGATCTTAAGTGAAATAACCAATTAAAAAAAGGACAGCTATTGTGTGATTCCACTTACATGACGTACTTAGGGTAGTTAAATTAATATAGACAGAAAGTAGAATGGTGGATGCCAGGGGCTGGGGGGATAGAGAATGGGAGTTAATGTTTAATGTGTATAGAGTTTTAGTGTTACAAGATGAAAATGGATGAAAATGGCATTATGCAGATGGATGTTGGTGATGGCTGCAAAATTCAATCTACTATTGAGAAACCAGGAGGGTTTCCATCTTTTGCTATTATAGGTGATATATTAAAGAATAATCTGGTATATATATTATTGTGTGTGACTGTGAATATTTC
Source organism: Solenodon paradoxus (assembly GCA_004363575.1). Lineage (NCBI taxonomy): Eukaryota > Metazoa > Chordata > Mammalia > Eulipotyphla > Solenodontidae > Solenodon > Solenodon paradoxus. The sequence continues at coordinate 1,459,761 of RJWH01000090.1, forward strand.
TGTAAGATATATTATTAGAGACAATATACTGGCTTTTCAAATAATTTCAATTAAAAGTGCCTAAAGAGACAGATTTCACTTAAGAGGTATTGGTGTTAGTTACTCTAGCTAAAAACTTGGAAATATCTGTGTATATTTTTTGATCCACACCTATCAGTCATTAAGCTTTTCTGTTATATATCACTATCTCTTAGAATCATCCACTTTCCCATTTTCCCATTGCTCACAGCCAGCAACTCAGTGTAGGCTATCACCATTTCTTCAAGTCTGATTTATTGTTCTCAAACTTATCCTGCTGAGAAAGCGATTGGCTCAGACACCATCACGGCACCAAATACATCCAGGATTAGGTCTAATGTCTTTATTTTAGCAAACAAGGCTCAACATAATCTGGTCCATGAACTTTCCCTTTTTATCCGTCTTCACCATCACTTTTTGCCTTTATAATTTAGAGTGTCAGAGTTGCACGCATCTATGCATTACTCTTGCTGTCTCTCCATGCTGGAATGCCTTCATCTGTTTCCCTTACTCCCAATCTCTGGGAAATTTGAAGAGGAACCAACCTTTTGTGCTCCACCAATCCCTGTGTATTCATTTTCCACACTGACTGCTATTCTCTACTGAAACTATTTCTTTGACGTAGCCTGATACAGTGGTAGGAAGTAATCATTTTTTCCTTTATAAGTCTAGCTTCTGGCACAGTATTTGAAGTTATATGATGTGTACCCAATACAATTTATTCAGATGAACTTAGCTAGATCCTGGGGAAAAATGATGGAATCATTCATTCATTCTATAAACATATATTTATTGAGAGACTATTAGATACAAGCTGTGTGGTAGGCCGTGGGATTACAACCCAGCACCTTCTTTTGGTCTAGTAAAAGAGATGGGGTAACATAAACATGAAATACTAATTTCACTGTTTAAGGATTGCGGTGCACCCCGAGACGCTGTTTAGATTATATTTCGGATATAGATAAGCAGACTGTGGCATTTTCATTAGAGGGAGTTGCACTAGAAAGGTATTCACAAAATAAGGCAATTGCCTCAAATCATCGTGAAACCCCAAAATTTCAAGATTTTTGATGTCCTGTTCAAGGCCCATTTACCTCCACTTTTTAAAGTAAAATTATTCTTCTGGTAATCAGAAAGTTAAATACAGTGCATTGCATTAAAAGAATAATAAAGTAAGGTAATGTATATAAAGCAACCAGGTCAGAATTAGTATATGCTCTGAATCTTCTCTTTTTCTCCTAGCATCCAAAACATTTGCTTCGTCTTAAATGATTTTTATTACGATCAATCTACCAATTCTCTTTCCCTATCATTTCTATACTCTTTCCCAATAGTACCTCTTTTCACAAAGGTTGCGGATACTAGGAAAATGTAATGAAAATAGCAGGTTCTTTAGGAGTCAGAATGGAATACAGCATAGAGGGCAGTCACTACCAGCAGAGTAACTCTGCTCAAGTACTTAAGCTTCTCGTTTCCTCTTTGGTAAAATACATACACATGCATGCATACATACATATACACGACTACACACATATATACGCACATACATACACACAAGTCCGGAGACGTTTATGTAAATTGCTTAACCGTGTGCCTGACGCATAGTTAAAATGCTCACAAGTTAGCTATTAAGCGATTCTAAGAACCCCAGGCCTTGAGAATATATTTCCGTTGTTGCAACCAATGTATTTTAAACGTAATCATTACTATCTTATGTTGAACATGAACTAGCGCGTTCAGTAATGATGCAGTTTGATCTCTCCCAGCCACCGTCGCCGAGCATGCGTAAATAAACGTGGCGGGACGTACGTGTCATGGCGGCCTCCATCTGAAGACTGCAGTTCCCGGAGAGTGGCGTGTTGCTGCTCTACTTTGAACTGGTTTGTTATTTCCCGACTGCTACTGGGTAAGTGGGGGTGGAAGATCAACGTGGGGGCAGAGTGTGGTCAGAACGTCTTTTACGGTGGAGCCTTGTTTTACCCACTTTCATTCTTTCTGGGATCGTTTGCCGGTTGGTTTCACAATTAAAGGGAGACTTGCCAGCTGCCTTGCGGGAATTGGGACGCAGGTAGCGCTACCAGAAATGCGGACAGGGTCGTTGGTCTCAGGTGCTGTAGTATGTGAGAAGCATTCAAGGGACTTCAGTATTGTCAAATTTAACTGGATTCGTCTCATACTTTTTGCGTTAGTGAATTTGTGGAATGGGAAGGACTTTCGCAGTTACCTAGATTTCACAGCTGTATCTCAAGATTTTAAACTGAGTCTGGCCGGGAGAGCACGTTATCTTGTTTTTTCGTTCCAGTTTTCTTTCTCGTTTATGCACGACAATCTCCCAGTCTTGGGGCGACGGTGTTTTCGGGTGAAAGGTGATCTGAATACCTGCCTATTGCCATGTTCTTGCCTTGTAGTTAATGTTACTTGAGTCACATGGTAATACTGGATAGTATTTAGTTATGGCTAGACACAGGCAGATATGGCAACTGCCAACATACTTGTCCTAATCAGTCAGAAGTTGGAAATAATATGGAGCATCAGTAACTTTGCTCGGTGTAAAGCAGTCTTGTCTCTAGGTAGTTTTAAAGAGGTCTTACTATGAACTTGTGAACTTCTTGTGAGCTTGCTTTTTATAATCAGTTTTTATTTTTCAGACTACATCTTTGAAGATTTAAGACTAATTGCAGATAATCAAGGTACTCACTTCTGTTTAAACCTTTTATGTTTGAATGACATGTCACACATAAGAAGGTGCAGGAAGGTAGCTTAACTTCTTAGGAATTTTGCCACCATCACATGAAAATGCAGTGATCTTCATATCAAAATCACCTGGAGGACTTATTAGAGATTGGAGGACTTATTAGAGATTGCCAGTCCTTACTCAGAATATCTGATTTAGTAGATCTGGAAAGGGACCTAATGATATTAATTGTGCTGGTCTGGGAACCACACGATGAAAAGTGCTGTTGTAGGACTGTGGTTCAAAATTGTGACTACACATATGACTATTACTCTAGGATGTTGCAATCTCTTTTCATCTTTTATTATCTCCTTTTTCATTGAGTCTGTTTTTACTACCTTTATCAAACTTGATTTCCTCTAGTTTTGAGAAGAAAAAAACCTATATGATCCTGTTGTTCCATTTCACTATTATCTTGCTTTCCTTTAATTCTTAAACTTTTATTTCCTTTTTTTTTTTTTTTCCCCAAAGGCAAGGTACAGGCAGAAATGAAGGCAAGTAGGCAGGTAGGCAGGAAGAGAGAGGAGGAAGAAATACTTCAGTTATTTATCTTGTTTTTTTTTCCCAGACCTTGGTCATGAACAGGGAAGCTTGGGAGGTATGTGGACTATGCCCAATGAACCAAACTGCTAGATCACCAGGATGCAGCAGACTTTCATTTCTTTATTACTCATTTAAAAATGTATGAAGACTAACAATTCTACCACCAGTTTGTTGGAAGTAAAAACTTTAGCTTATTAATAGTGATGAGTGAAATTGTTTAGGTGCTTATATGCCGCCAAGTTTAGGAATCTCTGTATTGTATTTGTCTCCTTTGTTTCCCTGGAGTGATTTGAAAAAAAAAAGTGAGGTAACATTGATTTACAACACAGTTAAGTTTTAAATGGGAAGGGTCACTCCTTTATCAAATATATGGTAACATACCATGCTCACTACCAAATTTCTAATAATTGGCCACCACAGTCCACTACCATTTGCTCACACTACTTACCTTCTTCCCTTTTGATAACCTCAGTTCTGTTAGAGTCTAAGGGTCTGTTCCTTTGCTTTATATTTCTTTATGTCCCACTTATGAATGAGAGCATCTTTCTCTTTCTGACGTTTTTCAATTAGCATAATCTCTTCTAGTTCCATCCATGTTGTCATAAATGGTGGGATTTCATCCTTTTATTATAACTGCGTAGCATTTCATTGTGTATAAATACCTTACCTTTATCCACTCATCCATTGATGGGTACATAGGTCGTTTCCATTTCTTGGCTGTTGTAAATAGTGCTACAGTCAATATAGGGGTGCATATTCCTTTTTGAATTAGTCTTTTCATATTCTTCAGATAGATACTTAGAAGTGGAATTGCTGGATCATAAAGTCGTTCTATTTTTAACTTTTTGAGGGCCCTCCATACTGTTTTCCAAAATGGCTGTACCTATAGAAAGAGTTTATAGCAATGAAATTGCTGGATCTTATCTTCTCTGGGCTTCATTTCGTAGATTCTCCCTGATGCTCAGGCGCTAAGCTGGTGGTTGGAGCGTAGACCATGTAAAGCCTGTGGGAACCACCAAAAATAAATGATTAAATCAATGAAAATGCAAGTGCTGCTCCTTCTTCTTCCTTTCCTCTCTCTCTCTCCCTCCCTCCATTAAAAATGCTCCTTCCTCTTCTCCTGTCCTATCTTAAAAAAAAAAAGGGCTTAGCATTGTTCCCTCCTTCTTTAACTATGTATAGTGGACTCATCTCTCTTCTTTTATTCAGTTTCTCTTCAGGACTCTTGAGACATCATTTCATTTGTAACCTTTTAATAGTTCTTTAGTAACACTCAAAAACATTACCTGGTTTTAGCCTTCTTACTGATCCTGATCATTTCATCGAATAATGATGATAGAAAAACTGTGGAGGTTTGGTATTTATTCAGCCTTCCTACCCAGTGTAAGAATTTTCTCCTAATTATGCAAAGACTAGCTAAACTTAAGACAAGACTTAAATCTGCACTTCTTTCATTTATTCATTCAGTCGACAAATTTTGCATGCTTGCTGTGTGCTAGGCATTGCTAGAAGAGTTGTGGATACAATGGTGAAAGAGATGATGCCTTTATTCTCGTGGAGCTTATATGGAAATGAGAAACACAGATGCAAAAAAGGAAAAAAAATGTGTATGTGGTGTTAGGTAAGTATTGTGAAGAAAACTGGAGCATAAAGCAGGGTTAGAGGTCAGTGAGTATATGTGGATGCTTGATTAGCGGGCAGTTACATGATGGTTAGCAAAAGCCTTTTTGAGCAGGCGTTATTTGAGTAAAGAAGTGGGTGGGCAGCAAGGCATACAGTTAGCTTTCCAGAGCTGGGGGTTGATAGTCCAGGCTGAGGAACAGCAAAGGTGAAGGCCTCTGAATCAGAAGCTAGTTTGACGCTCTCAGAGAATATCTGAGAGGTTAGTGCAGCGGGGACAGGACGGGGAGTGGCAGAGGGAGTAGCTAGAAGCTGTACTTCGTTAGATTGGGTAGTCCGCAGAAGAAATACCTTGAGACCCAGCACTGTGTTAGACATAGTTCTAAGCACCCCCACCTGGGATAAAGCAGTGAACAAAGCATGTGAAAATCTTTACTCTTGTGGAGTAGGTGTTTTCTAGTAGAGAGATAGACAGTAATAAAATAATGACCATATCTAAGCAGGTGATGAAGTGCTGTGGCAAGAAAGCAAGGCAGGGAAAGGGGATAGGAGTTGTGCATATCTATGGTGAGGTGGGCCTCGCTGGGTGCTATTTGAGCAAAGTGCTGAAGCCTTTGAGGGCATGCCATGCAAGAACACTCATGCAAGGAGGAGACCTTCGAACGAATATGTACCTGGTGGGTGCGAGCTAGCAAGGAAATCCGTGTGGCTGAGTAGAGGCGAGAGTGGTAGGAAACGAGGTCAAAGAGGCTGATAATATATTGCCTTGCAGAACTTTGTGGCCGTTTTGACTGTTTACTCTGAGATGAAATACCACTTTGATCAGAAGTTTGAGATGAATGTAGGGATCCCTGACTTCTGTGCTGCAGTGTCCGCTGGGAACTAAAGGCAGAAGCAGGATGACCAACCATTGACATTATTCAGAAAAGAGTTAATGTTGATTTGGACCAGGAATGTTAACAGTGAGTGTAGTTGGAAATAGATTCTGAATATGTTTTGAAGATAGAGCCAGTACAGTTTTGTTGGTAGATATGATTTATGATGAAGGAAGAAGGAATCAGAGGTTAATGATCCTAGGATATTTTTCACCTGAGAAGGTAGAAGGTTGAAATTGCCTTTAAATGAGATGGAGGAAAGTTGTGGGAGAATCAGGTGTGGAGTAAGGGGGAGGAGAGGAGTTGGATTTCTATTTTTGGCTTTTTAAGTTGAAATAACTCCTAGACATTCCAACCAGGATGTTGAATAGGCAGTTGAACATCTAGGTGTGACGTTTAGGGATGGACTGGTGTTGTGTCTGTAAATATATAGTTGTAAATATATAGTCTGTAAATATATAGTCTGTAAATATATAGTCATGCTCTTGGTACCAGACGAGAATACCTAGGGATTGCCGGCCATTAGTGAAGTTCTGTAACAGTCGTGGGAACATCCCAACACTGGGATGAGGAGGAACTAGCAAAGGAGACTTGGCAAGTGGTTAATGTGGTAGGAGGAGAACTGCAAGCGTGGTGTCTTGGAAGTTAGTAAAGAAAATATCTTAAGGAAGGAATGATCTATAGTGTCAAAAGCTGAAGTTGGGATCCTATTTGATGACTTGGGAATTGATCATTGTACATATTATTGGGAGTCCTTGAAGTCATGATATAGGCAATTTTGTTCGAGTGGTTGAGGGAAGAACCTGGTGTCTGAGGGAATGAAAGGGGGAAATTGGAGAGTAAGCGTAGACCACTCTTAGAGTTTTCCTTTAAGGCAAGATACGTGATGGAGGTTCTAAGAGGAAGAAGTGGGATCAAGATAAGGATTTTGTTTAAATGGGGGAAATAACAGTATGTTCATATCCAGTTAGTCATGATTCAGTAGAGACAGCTAGTGATGATGCAGAGAGTGCGTTGTCAGAGTTCTGTGCTTGAGTAGGTCAGAGAAGGACTGTTTTTAAGGGAGGCAGAGTTCGTTCATAGTAGTAGGTTGGTAGGCAGAGTACCTGGGCAGAGAACCGTTTCCAGATTTGAGAAGGATGTCATTCATCTGTGCAGAATGTGGAAGGGGATCTGCAAGTCTGCCTCATTCAGCCCTTCTGTTTGCATCATCTTTATTTAGCCTCATTAAGAGGAGATCTGTGAGAAATTAATTTTGAGAAAATTATGTAGATAAGTGAGTTTGTTTCTTTACTGCAGTTCTTCCGCAATCTTTGCTTTACTAATTTGCAGGCTGGAAATTTGTATAAGGAGATAGAATTTCCTAAATTTCTTTGAGAGACCCATTTTTCCCCCTTTACTGATAGTGAATATTTTAAATAAATAGAACCAGTTTGAGAAAGACTAACCTAGTTCATTTCACCTTCCTAGTTTGCCCAATTGGCTCTTGTTACTCAGATTTAAGCCATGGAGGCTGCATCTGGCTTCAGGCATTTGTTGGACACAGGCACTTAAATAATGATTGTGTGTCTCTTTAGCTCTCCAGTTATGGTAAGGCATATCCTTAGTTAGGCTTCTACCCTGTGGCAGGCAAGGTGACCCCTGGCATCTGCAAGTTGACATCCTTGTCACTTAAGTGAAAAGAGAAGCCATTTCTTCTGTTAGTTCTAACCGAGAAGCTGTAATGATTCTGATTGGCTGGTTGGACTTTTCATGTCCAGCTTTTAACCAATCATGGCTGAGACGATGGGTTACTCTGGGAGGCTTGGGTCATGTGCGCCCTCCCTGTGTCTGGGGAAGGAGGAGACATGTTACTCAACTTCCCATCTGACCATGTTGTGTGCTTGTTAACTATAATTTAACCAGTACCTGATTGATTGCCATTTGGTTCTTTCTGATCTTTTCTTCTTACTAACAACGTAAAGCTAGCTGAGATTGCAACACAAATTTGTGTGATTTAAAGGATATAGTTTGTCTATAAACAGTGTATCGTAGTAACAGACACAAAATGAGTCTGACTGGGAGCCACTTGTCAACTGAAAGTTGTTAATGGAGAAGGTGGGAATCTGACAAATGAAGAGAAAGAAAATTCCTCAGAAAGGCTTGAGACCAGCTAAGGCTTTGTGAGCCTCACGTGGGTTCAGGTGACCTGGGTGAGGAGCCGTGGTCGCCCAGTATGCGTGCGGTAGGTAGGCAGTATCGCGTCATGCAGTGTATGGGCTCTGGTGCATCTGCATAGAATCTTTATGTGCTTCTTTGGATAAGTTAGCTTCTCTGAGTTTCATATGGATCTCTGAGGTGAAGATGACAACATTACTTCATAGAATTTTGTGAATGGTGATGCGATGACCCCTGTTTCCTGTCTGGACAGACAATTAGTAGTAGGACTGTCAGTAAGTGTCCTCAGGTACTTTTTCTTTCTCCACGTAGTTTTCTTTCTTTTCCTTAGGTAAGTATTTTAACAAAATTGTAGTTTCACTTCCAGTTACAAAAACTGTGTGGAGATGCTAGACACTTGACCCAGTATCCCCCAGTGCCAGCATCTTGCAAAATGGTAATATGTGATCACACAGGATAGTGACATTGGTGGAGTTAAGATACAGAACATTGCCATCACAAAGCTCTTGCATATTGTCCAACTGTAGTCACTTTTACTTTCCTGCTCCATTCACGTCTCAATCCCTGGCAGCCATTATTCTGTTCTCCATTTCTATAACTTTGATATTTCAGTCTCAACTATGTTATGTAAATGTCATATGCAGTATAAAATCTTTTGGGATTGACTTTATTCATCCAGCATAATTCTCTGGAGTTTCAGCCAGGTTGTGTTCCATATCATGAATACATTTTTATTACATTACTTTTTATTCTATGCTATGGATGTGCCACAGCTTATTTTTTAATAGCTTTTTAAAGAATGGAAGGGAGGGAGGAAGAGGAGGAAGAAAGATCTTTATTCAGTTATTTTGGTTTTACACCCTGGTCCATACGCCAGTGTCCAACCACCGAGCCACAAGGCTGTGCCTCATCTGTTTGTTTAATCATTCAGCTCATTGGAGATCATCTGGGTTGTTTCCAGATTATGGCTATTGTAAAGGAAGCTGCTGTAAATATTTGTATGACTCTTAGTCTTGGTTTTCCTTGGAGAAACCTCCAAGAGTGTAGTTTCTGGGTTGCCTTGTAGCTGCATGATTAGTTCTTTAGGAAAATGCCAGACTGTTTTCCAGAGTAGCTGTATCATTTTATTTTCCCACCAGGGTATCTGTGATCCTGTTTCGCAGCATCCTCACTGCATTTGGTGGTGACACCATTTTTATTTTAACTCTTCCGATAGGTGTGCAGTGATAGCTCAGTGTGGATAGTTTGTATTTCTCTGATGGCTAGTAATGTAGGGTCTCTTTTCATGTGCTTATTTGCCTTCTATATCCTCTTAGGTGAAATGTCTCTTTATATCTTTTGTCCATTTTCTGATTGGATTTTATTTTGGCTATTGTGTTTTGAGTTCCAGATACTAATCTTTTGTCAGATATGTAGTTTGCAAATATTTTATTTCACTTTAACGTGACTTTTCAATCTCTCAAGAGAGTCTTTTTCATAGCAAAAGTTTTAAATTTTGATGATGTCTGGATTTTTTCTTTTTTCTTTTTATGATCATGCTTCAGCTGTCAAGTCTAAGAACTCTACCTCACTCCAGGTCCAACAAACTTTCCTTTATAATTTTTTTCTGAAATTTATGGTTTTGCATTTAAGTTTATTTTATATATATAAAATATACATATATATGTGTGTGTATGTATACATATATTTGTGTATTTGTAAATACACATGCTTTTTCTTTTTTAAAGGAAAGTTGCAGGCAGGAGCGGATGAAGGCAAACAATGAGAGCAGAGGAAGAAGCATTTATTTAGTTATTCATCTTGGTCTTGAACCAGGGACCTTGGGATGTTTGTGGACTACACCCAGTTAACTAAACTGCTGGGCTTTCAGAGTGTGCCTCAAAGTGTCATTGTGTTTATTTTATATATAATTTCTAAGATTTTGCATGTACTTGGCAGGAAGAACAAGGAAGAGTATGTCTGATCCATCTTCCTAGAAGCTGTGTCCACTTTTTCTTAATTATAAAATTTTGAACATTCAGGAAAGTAGAATAGGATAATGAACACACTGTTTTTTAAGATTACTTGTTAATATTTTCTCATTTATACTAATCTACTTGTTTTAAAATATAGACTCAATGACATTTCACCTTCAGATAGTTAATATGCATCTCAAAGAATAGTATTTTTATACATAAGGGCAGTACTTCATATCATGATTTATAGCAATATCTTAATGTTATCTAGTAACCAGTACATATTCTGATCTCTCTAGTCCCCAGATGTCTTGCGATCAGTTGGGTAAAGTAAGATCCAATCAAGAACATGAACTGCATTTAGTTGGCATGCGTTTAGGTCTCCATTAATTTTGAGCAGTTCTGGTGTGCCCTGGTAGAGTAGTGGTTTGATTCCCCCACCTCCAGCCGGGCAATCCAATACATCCCAAGGACCCAGATTTGCATCCTGGGTCTGGGAGAACAACCAAAATGAAATAAAGTGCTTCTTCCTCCTCTTCCTGTCTGCCTCTGCTCACCTTCATTTCTACCTCTACCTTTCCTTAAAAAAAAGAAAACAACAACAACAGAAAAGCCCCCAAATTTGAACAGTTCCTCTCCAGTTTTTTTTCTTCATAATACTGATTTGTTGAATAAATAGTTTCAGTTGAACCTTGGTATGTCCCACTATTAATAGTATTTGCCTGGTTGTTTCTTTGTGTTTGTTTCCTGGCTTCATTTTATTTAAATGAAGTTAAATCTAAAGGCTTTATGAATCAAGTTTGGCAAGAGTATTTCACAGGTGATACTATGTTAAACAGATTTTCTGGAGGACTTGTATCATTCATATCTCTTTTATGTGATAGAAAAGATGCCTTCTGCATCCTGTGATACTCTACTGGATGACATAGAAGATATTGTGTCACAAGAAGATTCAAAACCACAAGACAGGCATTTTGCAAGAAAGCATGTTGTCCCGAAGGTACGAAGGCGAAATACCCAAAGATACTTACAAGAGGAAAGCAGTCCACCAAGTGACAGGTAACTTTTTGTTAATAATTGTATTCAGTTTCTTGCAGGGGTGAAACTGCCACTGTGGGTTTATACGAGCTACATAATGTCCCACTGAAAAGTTTTTTGAAGTTTTGAGTGGCAATATGTTGATTTTTTTTTTTTTTTTAATTTGGATTGTTTGAAGTCTAGCCAAATAATTGGCTGAAAAAGAAATAGATGTGAAATTGCATGTTCTTTAAAGGCATGGCCTAGAGCAGCATCTGGCACATAGACGCCCTCGCCTCCAAGGATCGCTTTGATATTATTGTAACTGGTATATAATTTTGCATTGCTTCCAAATTGAAATTTTTGCTGGAGTTTGTTTATCTTATGAGATAGCAGTATTTTGGTCATTTGATTTTTCTTACACATTTGTATCCTTATAGCTAAGCTAAAGGCATTGGGGACAAATAAATGATTGTGCTATTTACATTATTATATTAGGTTTATTCTGGTTTACTGAAATTCTAATACAACCTAGCCAGAAGGTATTATGCAGTTGCATAGCTTTAATACGCCTTTATTTGTTTATCTTAAATAAATTATTCTAAGTTTTAATATACTTGATTATTTTGTCTGGAACATTAAGGTTTAAAAATCTATGAATTTAAAATTTGCTTATATGTTAATGACTGAAGATGATCAAATTTGTTCTGAACATGCCTTTAAGGTAATTTTCTATTTTATTATAAATTATGAAGACAATCCGAGTTGAAAGTCCCTTTTTTCTTTCTAAAAATATATCTTTTAGAACTCTATTTTTATACAGAGCCCTTTATTTTTGTCCCTCCCTCCACCTTCAATCCTGGGTCTTCAGCTTGCGTCCTTGGGCTTTATGTGATGTGCACCTTGAGCCAAGTCTGAGCCAGTGAAGTACTTTTAATAATGCCTCAGGCTGACAATTTTTCATTTTGATTCTTTTTTTTTTTTTTAATATCCATTAAGTTATAAAGTGTAGAACTCTATCTATGAACAGGTAGATATATTTAATTTTTCTTTTTTTGATGTTCCTGCTAGGACCATTTTCTTTGCTGTTGTTATTTCTATGAGTTGAAGTTAGGAGTTGAACTTAGTGGTAGTATGTTAGTTGTACTGAATTTAAATACAATTTAGAGAAAAAGGAGTATTTTTATGTAGACATTCTTGACGTCTTAGATTTCTATGGTTATTTTTGTCTTGATCTTAGACTATAAAAACAGATTATAGTTTAAATTAGTGCATTTAATAGTAGCTTGGTAATATTTTTGCATAATATGCCCAGAAATTATCTAGTGCTTTTTATTATAAATATCACTTAATGATTTTTTTTTTTATTGACTTTAATAGCACTATTCCAGGCATACAGAAAATTTGGATACGAACATGGGGCTGTTCTCATAATAATTCAGATGGAGAGTACATGGCTGGACAGCTAGCTGCTTATGGATACAGAATTACAGGTAATGACCTCTTGAAGAAATTTTGTTTATTTTTCAGAGTGATTTATTTAGCTTCACCAAGGAAAGTCTGTTTTCGCCTAACAATGATTTAAAGCAAAACAAAATGATTATTATACATTGCTGACATGAATGGATGCTGTATTTGAAAAAAACTTTAAACTATTTTGCAACAAGATTAGACTTGCAGAAAAGCAGTAAAATTATAGTTCATACATGCTTTTCCTAATGTTAACTTTTTGCATAATATAGTTCAATTAATAAGCTAGGAAATCTACATTTAAGTATAAGACTGTTATCTAAACTATGTATCTTATTTGAATTTTACCGATTTTTCCATTTATGTCCTTTTTCTGTTCCGGGAACCAGTTTAAGGTCTCACTGTGTACTACTTTGTAACGTCTCGTGAGTTTCCTCCAGTCTGTGATAGTCCTTTAGTTCTTGTATTTGATGACCTTGACACTTCTGGAGAAAACTTCTGCAGAATGTCATTTCACTTGGGTTTGTTTGATGTTTTCTCATCATCAGAATAAGGTTATATATTCATTTTTTTGTAAGCAGAGCACACAAATGATACTATATCCTTTTCAGTACCTCATATCATATCGGGGCGATCCGATGTCAGTATGTCTTTTTATTTTAAGAGAGGAAGGAAGCGAGGGGAAGGAGGAAGAGGCATTTTAAAGATGGAAGGAAGGAAGGAAAGAAGGATGGACTGAAGGAAGAAGCATTTTTGTTTATTTACTTACTTTACTTACTTTGTTAGTCCTTCACCTTTTGACCTGCCAGCATCACAGTGGCCCAAAGCCACAGGATATATTCCTTTTAGGTCCTTTTGCTCCTCTCTGTCTTATTACTAACGTATTAACCTTGGTCTGCTAGATATCTTCAAAGCAAGGTTGCTATTTTACTCATTGTAGCTAACAAATATCTTTTTTCTCCTTAACCTTTTTGCCTGCTGATTTTGATATTAGATAATTTTCGTGTTGGTCAGTGGGTCCTGCCTGCAATGGTTATTACTGTACTATTCGCAAAATGGGTATTTTCTGTTTTCTCCTTTTCTTCCACATTTATTCATTAGAATTCTTTCCCAGCTCTCCTTTCTCTTCCATTTTACTTATTTACATCAGTGTGAACTAACAGCTGTTTATCCTATGGGTCCATTTTGTCGTGATTTTGCTGCACGTAATGCTGGCTCCTGTGTCTTCGACATGCTCCCACTCCTTTTTCTTTCAAACACTTGTTCATTTTCTGTCACCACCAGATGTTCTGGTCTCATATTTTCCCGTCCCCAACTTTGGAAACTGCAACTTTTCCAAAGAATCCCGATCCCTTTCATCAGGAGAATGGAGTTTAGAATCAGACCAGACACTGGGGCATTGGGTGTGCTCATGGGCATTGGGTGTGCTCATTGCCATTGTGAATGGCAGTGCTTCTGGGTCTTGCCAGTGCACAGAGCTAGGAAATGCGTATATTTACTAACTGGCACACACACACACGTGCGCGCACATTTCTGTCTCTGTATGTGTATTGAATGGGACCATCATTTAAATGTTTTATGATGTGCATGGGCCCAGAGCTTTATATAGGTTATTTTACTTTGTCCTTGTGATAGGAAGAAATACTAGCATCTCTCCTTCACAGGTAAGAGTGGAGAGGTTGTGTTTTACCTTAAATCACATAGGCCGTGATGTCTGTCACTGTGAAACACGGCTCTTGACCACTGTTCTATACCTCCCGTTTGTCCTTGTATGTTTAATTGCAAGTTCCTAGCTTCAACATAGCATGTGATGATTAGGGAGAATTTGAAACATTTCCTCTCATAGCATTGCTTACTTCAGTAACTAGCTGATCATAGGTCAACTCTGTGTTTTTAATAACTTACTTTTTAAGTAGCAGGGTTGGTCTTAGTACTTTTGTTCTTTAGGTAAAAACACTTAAAATTTGCTGGTAGAATTATTTCTCTGTATTAGTCATTTTGAGCATAATTTAGCATCAAATTAAGTTCTTATGGTACATTTTCACTATTAAGAAAATAAGCTTTAAGATAATTTCATAGAACATTAAAAATATCAGAGCTTGAATTGTTCTATTTGTTATTAGAAGTAGAACACATTAAACTTTTTTTTTTTTTTTTTTAAAGAAAAGCTGTAGGTAGGAATAAAGGCGAGCAGAGACAGGCAGGTACGAAGAGGAAGGAGAAAGAAGCACTTTATTTAGTTGTTCATCTTGGTTGCTTCCCCAGTCCTGGGTTGTGAACCTTGGTCCTTGGGATGTGTGTGCACTGTGTTCACTGGACCCAAATGCTACTCTCCTAGGGCAATGCTGAGCATATTTTAATTTAAATTTTAGTCCATTAGTTGTGTTTAGTCTTATAACAGTAGTGTTTTATGTAAAATAGTAGTCCTAATGTTTTTAGACACAGATATTAAGCTTGATTATGTACACCTAATTTTGACTTCTTATTTGGGAATAGTAAAAAAAGTAAACGAAGGAAAATATCTCTTGAATATGAAATTTATTTTTCTTATTAATGTAATGTCTTTTAAATACTTGCATTTACATACTCTTCATTGTCCCCACTTTAGAAATCATACCCAGTTTTTATTCTAGTTCACCTTTCATTTAGCAGACTGAAGGACTGCTTTCCTTATTTGTCTGCAGAACCAAGAAATAAATCATATTAGCTTCTGTAAAACATTTAAGAAAAATCTCTAGATTTTATAATGAGATTAGATATATCATGTGAACAATTTCTGGACCACCGTTGCTAGTCTCTTAAATTATTGTAGAATACTGGGACTTACAAATATTATTATTGCTTAATGATTTATATGGCTTCATTAATCAAATATAGATCTACAATATTTTCATTTAATCGTATAGTTGATATAAAATGGATATAAAATATAGATTGATTATGTATAATGTTCACAGAGATTGTTGATAACAATATACAGAGAAATTAAAAATTAGCTTTTAATTGCCAATAGTAGATATTATTTGAGAAAGAGGGCTTATTCAGAGCATTTAACTCTTGTTTGATGCCTTTTCTTTCCTTAAAATGTTTTTCAGAATTATTTCTGTGCACATCAATACTTTTTTATTTTTTAAACAAAAGTACATATTGTCAATGCCATCTATAATGGTATCTTGGTGTCAGTTTAGATTATATTTTAGTTGATATGCATATGGGTCTATATCATGAAAACTGAATGGTCTTCGACTATATAGATGTACCACATTTAATTTTCTGTGATTGCATATTTTTGTATCACTAATGTTTGTACAATATAAAGACACATAAAACATCATTGTAGCTCTGTCTTTGCTACAATTATTTCCTTAAAGTCCTAGACGTGTAATTGCAAGGTTTAAGGAGATTATTAGTATTAAGTTTTAAGACATTGTCTGTAAGATGTGTCTGTTACCTCTTGCTTTCAAGCAAGTTCTTCTGTGTAACCAGTATCCAGGCTCTCGTTTTCACCACAGGTAAAAATGATTAGGATGTTCCGGTCAGCGCTCTTGCTTTTATATAGTTGAGCAACTGAGGCATGATGTAGAATTTAGGTATTCTCTTGGCACTGCACAGGCAATCTGGAATATTCTTTGAGGAATATTTTTACCACAAATCCACAGTGGGACAGTCCCTCAGCTGTAGCTGGGAATGGCCTCTGGTTCAAAGGCTAATTTAATTTTAAACTTTTGGAAAAGTTTCATCTTCCTTAGATTGATGTTTTTATTTATTTATTTTTTAAAGGAAAGGTACAGGAAAGAATGAAGGCGGGGTGGACAGCAAGCAGGAAGAGAGAGGTGGAAGAAGTATTTTATTTATTTTTATTTAGTTGTTCACATTGGTTGTTCACCCCAGTTCTAGGACATGAACCTGGGGTCCTTGGGATGTATGTAGACTGTATTTGACTGGAGGCGGCTCACCTAGCCGTTAGTCCACCAGGATGTGCCTAGATTCATGTTTTGCTATGGAATCCAATTATTCTTCAAGTGCTTCCCCCACGGGCCCTATAATCTGAGTCATCTTTTCCCACAACCTCAGGCAAAATCTCATCTTTCGTTTCTCTTGCAATTTCCCATTCTGGAAAAAGGAAGCTGTAGTTTGAAACTGTGTCGCCTAAATTATCTGACTGTGTAACACCTGCTTATGATCCAGTCTGCAGTTTGGAGTCTGATACTCCTTACTGTGGTCCTGTGCCTTTTACATCTGGGGCCTGTTTTGGGGCCTGAACAGCTGCAGACCCCGTAGAGAAGAGCACCGGGCTAGCTAAAGGCACATGGAGTCTCCAGTCTGTGGGAGGAGTCCCAGAAGGTGACTCAGAGGAGAAAAAGTCCTCCTTCGTGATTCCTGAAATCTTACTGGGAACTGCCTTCTGCGCATACCTCCTTCACCTCCCGAAGCCTTCATTGTTTCTCTTAAACCTGTTTATTTTGAGAGAAAAGATGATTCCTCATTCCCAAAATATACCTTTTTACTTCACCCTCAGAGAATGAAAGTCATTGAGAAATTATGTTGTTCCCTAAAACTCAGAACAATTCATTACATTTGGGATATAGGAATGCATGATGCAGTTTAATTCAACAGTATCATGGAAAACATGTGAGCCATCCCTATATAGGTACCATGATGTTTTTTAAAGAAATGTAATTTGAACACATATATTTTATCAGGTTATTCCCCAGGTGAGTAATTTTTGTTGACTAAATTTCCTTCCCCCAATAATGTTGCCTTTGGTTATTGTTTTCGGATTATTTCTTTTGGAGATGTTGCTAAATTACTTTCAAGGTCCTCATTGATGAGAGATCTTCGTTTAATATTAGAATGGCCACAGGTCATTTGGGCTCAAATCTGATGAGTAAAGTATGTGGTAAAATGTTAAACAGTTCTGTTTTAGTTAAAAACAAGACTTTAAAAAAATCTTAATTGATTCTGAAAGCTGTTCTAAAAGAATTCCAAAAGTTATTGATAGCAGTGATTCTTATACCTTTTTGGGTTTCTTTAGACCTCATAAATCTTACACAATTCATCAAAGAACTCAGCCATTGCCTAGCCTAATTGTGGAATAAAGATACAGTTTTTCAAGATTAACTGCATTAGGGAGAGCCCTCACTTGGATAGAGAGATGCTGGGGAGAGAGAAATGTTGGTAAGAGATTTGCTTTGCTTGTAGTCACATCTATTGTCCGTGAAGATAGCATGTGCTGTTTGGTTAGTGGAAAACACAGTCATAGGGCCATTGACTGAGGTTCTAGTTCATAAACACATGACAATAATGTTTGTTATATATATGAAATTTTTGTGATAAGCTTACCTTAGAACAGAGTGTTTATCTTGGGTGCCCACAGTTTCAGAGAAATCATTTTAGAATTGCTGAGCCATTGCCGTTCTTGATAGTTTCTTTGTATATTTGTATATAGTTTATGCATTCAGCAGATGTTCTCTGAATGTGATACGTATTACAGGGTATGGTGAAGGGGTGTGAAGACATGAAAATGAACTAGACATGGATTTCAGTGGACAAGAAGTTTATTATTTTTTCTGGACAAAGGAAAAAGCCTTCTTATTGTGTGTCAAATCTAAGTTATTTTAGTAAATGTTCAAGTTCTTCATGTATTTTTTGTATAATACAAGGGAAGTAGAACCTGCTTGATTAAAAGGACTTTTATAGTTTACATTATAGAAATATTTTGTGATAATGTCAAGTCAGAATATAACATTTTATGTTTGCATTAAGAAAATATTGATTTATAGAAGCAAACACTGTTTTATTTTCTATAGCAGCTAGTCTTATAATTGAATAGTTAAAGTGTAAGGAAATTTCTTGGATTTAGGTGTTTAATTTGTAGTAGCTTAGAAATTTAAGACCGAGGCCAGTAGGATATATGAGACTAATACATAGAAATGTTTGTGTAAGGTAAGTATTCTGGGACTACATATTTGTTCAGTAGAATTTTAAGAATAATAAAGCTACACTTTTGTATTTGGATTTGGTTTTTGGAAATCAGACATGTTGCACATAATTAAAATGTGAGTATACATGAAGTTTCTAAAAGAATAAATCCAACATTGCTTTCCTTCTTATTTTCTCTAAGAAATGGTAGTCATGACATTGCACATTAATATCTTGAGTTTACTTACATAATAAAAGATATTAAGGTGAAAGGTAGGTGAATTCTGTGGGAGGCCGAAAGAGCAGTCACTTTACAGCTAAATGAAAAATGGTTATCACGTTTCTCTTAGGTGACACAATATGTTCGTTGTGTTGGCTAATTCTTAGTGAGATCAGGATTTTTGTATGTTTCAGGGAAGGTAGCTGAATTGGTTCAAATTGATTCAAAGTATGTGTTAAGCATTTCACATACCTTATTGCAGGGATCAAATGAATTAACTTTGGCATGAGATGACTGCATATTTGAAGATGAGAAGTTTAAGCCTGGGAGAAGGAAGATTCATGACCTTCACAGCTTTGCCCAACTAACATGTGCTAGAGCTGACATTGAGACATTTCTGACTGGCTGTCACCAACAGCCTTTGCTTTGTTCATTATGCTGTCTTTCAGAGTTGACATTTTGAAGGCAGTTCTGAGTGTAAATGTAATAGTTTTAATGGCTTTTATTAGTTTTTTTTTTTTTTTCTTACCCACCATTTAAAAATTTCTTTTCTCTTAGGATTCTTTTACATATGACTCTTATTAGAAGCCAGCTGTCTACTTTCCTCCCTCCCTTTTTGCTTTTTTTCCAAGAAGGTGGATCTGTACCCCTAGATGCCATTCCACAGGAACATGCTCAGTTATTAATTTCAGTGCTGAGTTAGGAGTTGGAAGTGAGCTGCTTCTTTAATTATAGGCAGCAGTGTTAGCTGAGAGCTCCCTGGTTCATTTCCAGCTCCTTAATCATAACTGTAAAGTCATCTTTCCGTGGAACATAAATATAACATCATGATTTGGGTGTTCTTCTTGATTTGCTTGTGGAATTTAGTGAAAGATTCTGTTGCCTTTAAATTTTTTTTAGATTGAAGTAGCACTTCATTATAACATTATGTAAGTTTAAGATGTTGCATCATTATAAGCCATCATCTTTCTGTTGTGCTTTAAATTCACCACTAAAAATCCAAAATCCATTCTACCTGATTGATGTCCCCCATTTCTGGTAACCACCGATTTGGTCTTACAGACTAAAAGTTTATTTTTTTAAGGTCATTTGTTTTATTTATTTATTTTAAGAGAGGAAGAAAGGGAGGGAGAGGAGAAAAAAGCATTTGTATTCATTTGTTTATTTTGTTTTTCTGCCCCCAGCCTTGGATCATTAATTACCCAAGTCCTTGGACTTTACGTGTGGTGTGGGCCACATGCCAGTGATATCAGCCGCCTGAGCCACAAGGGCACACCCATTTGCTTTAGTTTTTATGTACCATATAGGAGAGAAATCAAATGGTGTCGTTCTTTCTCTGTTTGACTTAATTAACTAAGTATGATATCCTCTAGGTCTGTTTGTATTGTTGCAAATGTCAGGATTTCATCCTTTTTTTTAAGAGCAGAATAGTTTCTCATTGTGCATATGTACAACATTTTTATCCATCCATCTGTTGATGGGCAATTAAGTTAAGTTCTGGGTCACAAAAACCCTGTCTTTGGGCTTTACATGGCCTGTTCTTTAGCCAACGAGATAGAGGGGCACACCACTCAGTCAATAACTCCTGGTTATTGTAAATAATACTATGATGAATACAGGGGTTCGTACATCTCTTTGAGTTAGTGTTTATATGTTCTTTTGTGATGGCCCAGAAGTGGGGATAACTGGCTGATATCGAAATTAATTTTTGTGGTATCTCCATTTGCTTTCAATGATGGCTGTAGGAATTTATATTCCAATTGACAGTGCAGAAGGCTTCGTTTTTCTCTGCATCCTCTTTAACACATGATATTTTTGTCTTTGGGATAGTAGCCATTCTCACAGGTGTGAGGTGAGATCTCATTGTGGTTTTGATTTGCATTTCCCTGATAATACAAGGTGATGAATGTCTTTTCTTGTGCCTGTTGGCCATCTGTTTGTCTTTGGAGAAGTGTCTTTTCAGATCTTCTACCCATTTTTAAAATTAGGTTTTTGTTTTAAATCATAAAACCCAGCAAAAATCCAAACACCTCAATTAAAAAATGTATAGAATAAACACATGGGACTACATAAAACTAAAAATAGCATCAAAGTGAGGCATCTTACAGAGACTGGGAGAAGGTATTTTCAAATTATACATCTGACAAGAGGTTAACATTGAAAATAGCAACAGAAAATCAACCATCTTAATGCAAGACTCTTGCACGTATGCCCCTATAATCTAGTCCTCTTACTCCTTTACTATTTAAATTATTTAATGTGTATAGTGTCTTACAGTTTGTAAATATGTGCATATTTACTGTTAATTTTATATATCTTGTACGTGAAAATAAAGAAAAAAGATTCAGTTAATCTAGGCTTAAAAAAATTAATACCTGATGGTTTGGTTTCCAACATAAATTATATGTATTAGTAGTAAGTGGTGCTTATTTATGTGCTGAATAGAACATTTTTCTTAATATAACCCAGAGTTTTCTTGCAGAAATTCTTTATTCTGTGGCCAAAAGTGCTGCCTTTTATCTGAAGGTTCTGAAGTCCATCTGGAATTATAGTGGAAATAAATTCTATTCTGATCATTTTCAGAGTGTCTGTAATGTAAGAGGTGTCCATCAGCTTACCGATAAAGTTGAATCTTAGCATTATTCTAACGCTCACAAGTTAAACATAGAAAGGTTATATAATGAGAAATAAAACCTTTCCTATACATTAAAATATAAACTTTATCTGTTTGTGAAATATCCTGCTGTGTGGATATTCCAGGCTAATTTTCAAAGTTTTTACTTTGTGTTCATATCCTTTGTGCTGGAAAACTAGTCTTATAATAATCTAAAAGTACTTCCTCAACTTGCCAGTATTCACTTTCAACTTCCCTCTCTGGTTACTCTGGAAATAATTGCATATTGGGTTGTTTGCCTGAACTAAGAATATTCTTCATAAATCTTAACATTTCTCTGAGTTTGCTTTCATGGAAAAGTTTGAGAATTTTATTAAAAGCTGGCTTTAGGGATCTGACAACACAGGGTAGACAGAAGCAGACATTTTAAGAGGTGTAATTTGAACAAAATACAAGTGATGTCCCTACCAGTTGTGGCTGGGATGGCTGCTTTATTGGGTCACTGAGGGGTATTCTTTCTCACAGGTCTCTCCAAAGAACTCACCTTTTAGGAATACAATCCTTAAGGGATTTGGTAACTTTCCTACCTACCTCTTGTCTGCCCAGACAGCGAAAACACAATAACTCAGTGTTAGGGATTGGTGAGAGAAAAGAATTTGGGGAAATGTAAATGTAAAATGAGTCCTTCAGGCACGTTGCCTTGTAGTAGTATATGATAAACATTTACTAAACATGGGGTTTAGTAAATATATGATGTAGACAGCCTCTTTGAGCAGATCTTGTATAGGTGGGTGAAATTTTGGAATCCTGGACTTAGAGTTCTATGGCATGCTTAGTCTGAGCTGGGAAAAAATTCTTTTCCCAGAAAGAATTCAGTAAAGATTTGTTCCTCACACTACATTTCCCTTTCGTTGAGCAAAGTAGACTGGGAATGTGATGTGACAAAGGGAAAGAAGCAGGGGGTGAAGATGTGGAAGATGAGCAGCAATTGAATTTGGTTGAAAAAAGATTTTTAAAGTGGAAATTTAAAAAGATAGAATTTGTTTTTTAGATAAAAACCAAAGACTAAAATGAGTCAGTATAAGAGAATGAAGTGTGTGTGTGTGTGTGTGTTTGTGTGTGTGTGTGTGTGTGTGTGTGTGTGTGTGTGTGTGAGAAAGGGAGAGGGAGGGGGAGAATGTGTAGATTAATGAATTCTTTGGAAGGATATAAACAAATGTAATTGAAACACTAGTTATATAATTGGGTCTTAAAAATTCTTAAATTTGGAATATCATTGATACATATAATTAGTTGCTCTATGTTTTACGTAACTTCTGGAAAGTGATCACAGTTGCCTGTGGCCTCAGGGATATAAATAAATACACCTTATATATATGACTTTTTTTATATCACCTGAAAATGAACCAAATATGTGTGTATATTTCTTAAAACATGGTTGTTAAAGATATTGCATAGCTTAATTATTGTGACCATTTTTTTAAACAATAATTTTTTTCAATTCTGTTGAGGTATAATTGACATTACATTTACCTATAAAATGTACCTATTTCATCTGTAAAGTCTTGTAAAGACATGTAAGGAGGCTGCTTTTATTTTAAAATGGGCCCAAGATGACTAGAAATGGTGGGGGGAGGCATTGCTTTTGATTTCATAGATGACTTTTATGCTCTATTGTAAAAACTGAGTAGAGTTCTCTATTCAAGTTCCTGAAACTTTTTGTGCTGAAAGATTTAAGTTTTGTGATGCTTTAATGGAATGTAATGTTTCAAAAAGGTGTTTGAATGCATAAGGATGTTGCAACTATTACTGTAACATAAAATAGGATGCATGCTGATTTTTCTAATTTCTACATTCTAATTTCCTTAACTAGAGCACAGAAATATTTTGCTTCTGTTTATTTTTCATTTTGTTGGTCCAGGAATCTCCTCTTTTTTTTGATATGAGATGAAGCAAACAATTGCATGTGTTTGAACCAACAACCTGCTAAGTGGCACAAATATTGATTTTGTACTCATTTATGTGTTATCTCTATAGATAAAGTAGTGACAGCCTTTTCTAAAACCTAAAACAACATTTTCCTTATATTTTAGAGTGAACTTGCATAGTTGATTAAAATCCTCAGCTTCTAAAAAGATAGAACATCTAGTTTACCTTTGTGAATTTGATAACATTTTGTTTCCAGGTTCTGCCTTTTTAAAACCTGGTATTACATCTAAATTGAGTGCCCAGTAGTAGTTAATAACTTACATGGTATTTAAATTATTTTAGCAAAAGTTTTAAGCCCTTTGTTTAGTTTCCTTGCTAGTGGAGGTAGGAAAAATTAAATCTTTTTTATTGTCTCATTGGAAAACTTAAAGATTGTTTTTTATCCTGTTCAACTTTTGGCGTGACCTGTTCAGCTACATTTCTTGTAGCATGTAAGTAATTCACACGTGTGAATACATGTACATTTATGTGAATAAATTGCTGTTGAATGTAAATTGTGTTAAGATGATCAGTCTTTAACATGTACTGGCATTTAGTGTTGAACAACTTCTACTTTTAATATTTAGAATTTTTATGAGACAAATCAACATAGAGTTGTAGGTTTTCAGACTCTTAACTTACTTGCTTAGTGATTCAAATTATCCTTTGAGATTTTGTAAAGTTTTTGATAATTCATTTAGAAATAAATTTTAATTTTCCTTGTCGTTTTTTTAAAGGAAAGGTACAAATAGGCAGACAGGAGGAGCGAGGCAGAAGAATCCGTTGATTTTTATTTAGTCGTTCACATTGGTTGTTTCCCCGAACCCTGGGTCTTGAACCCAGGACCTTGGGATGTATGTTGGACTGCTCCCAAGGGTGTATAGACCACTAGGCCACCAGGGCACACCTCTAATTTTCTTTTTTAAAGAAACTGGACAGATGATAAATTAAATGAAAACTGCCATTAAAAAATCTGATATTTTGTGTTTTCTTTGATTTCTGGTAAAAATGTATTTTGACATTTTGACATTTGAACGTGTAAAGTAGGGTTGGGTCTTTTCTGCCTTTAAAATTGTGGTGGGTTTGGACAGAATGTATTTTTAGTCCTTGTACAGTAGATGGCAGTATTACTTTATATGACCACTGCAGCTATACTATTACATAGGAAAAGTGAATTTCATGTTACAGTATTCCAATAAAATTATTAGGAGTCATTGAACTGACATTTTTTTTCTGATTTATTAAAAAAAATTTTTTAGTAGTTTTTATGTAAGAATTGGACAAATTGGCCTTTGCAAAGTCAGCATGATCCTGTGCAGATATCAGCCTGAAATATGTATGCTGGAAACCAGATGTGAAATTATTCATTCATTGGCTTACTGCTTGACATCTTCATTGCTCTTTTGCCCTGACTGTGCTTGTCCTACAGTGTTGTCGTTTTCTTGCTTAAAGGCGCATGCTAAGGTGGGAGTTTTTGAATTTTTGGAGAAACATTTATTACCTTTACCATGATATTTTTTTCAGACTTACTAAAAACTAAACTTTGCATAAGATGCCCTTTGAGTAATTTATTAATCTTCAGATTTATTAACATCCATTATGGTAAAGGGGCTTAATCTTAAAAAAGACAGTGAAGTAAATGCCAGCACTTGAGTATTTCCAACCCATTCCAGCTTAGCCAACCCATGTTTGATGGTTAATTTAAGGGGACGTGGTTTGACTGTCCAGGCATTTGTAGAGACCTTCCTTTTGGTCTTTCCTTCTTTGTAGCTTGATGAGTCTCAAATTTTAGAATTTCTAAAAATGTTTGAACAGTGTTATGTACCAAGTCATGTTTATCACATGTATGGGTGGTTTGAGCGCCCCTCCTATTTTAATATGTGTGACAGTTGTGACAATACTTTCGATTACTCAGTCTGATCATTTTAGATCCTAGCTCCTTGTAAAAACTGCAGCTCTGCTTGCACCGCTGCCAGTTTATTCCCCCTGACTAAGAGACAGAGACCTCAGCTAGTTCTTCTCTTAGGGTAACTGATGAGTTTTACATGTTCTTTCTGGCTTGGTCATCTTTCCCTTAGATGTCTGAGTGATGCTGCTGCTGCTTGGTGATTAAGAGCAGACCATACTAACTATTAATATTAAGCCATGCTATATAATCCCACCTACTTCATGTATTAACTGTGTGACTTTGAGCAAATGACAGTATCTCTGTGCTTCAGTATCCTTTTTTAATGAAGATGACTGTCTGTAGTTCTTCCTAAAAATTAAAGAGTACATGTTAAATGTTCACTGTTTGGTATTCTTGTATATCCTACCGTACACAAAATAGAAATTCAGGTGTGTTTTGTATGCATTAGTGAATAAGTAAAAACACTACTTGAATAGAATGCAGAGAGGCAAATGTATTCTTATCTTTATAGAAGAATAAGAAATTAAAGTATAGTCTGAAGGTTAAATAAATGTATGTGCATATATCTGTGTGTCTTGTGTGGGTGAATCCCTTGAGTTTTTCAGTAGAATTCTGTTTAGGTGGCTGTCAAGGCCAGTCTGAATGGTCTTGACATGTCTTGGATAAGATCCTCATACTATCACTTTTCCTGACATGGACACTACAAATTATATTGAGTCAGAAATCTAATTTAGTCCATCCTGATTAAATTGGAAGCTGTAATTGCTTTCAATTTAATGGGGTTGAGTTCAGTATTAGAAATTTTGATGTTCCTTCAAACTTAATAAATTTGGTTTTATGTATTTCCATATTTGGATGCCTGTGCACTCAGAGAAAGAGAAGTGATCCTGGAGTATTACTTGTATTCAGACATTGAGTTATTAGTAATGATTGGTAAAGGGAATAGTATAAGGGTGGCAACAAGAATAGCACTTTCTCATTCATTTTTTTCTTCCTACTTATGGCATAAAGTGAGAGAAATAAAACTAAGGGCCTTCAAAATGGGATTTTCATCTGTCCAGAAATAGCAGAAGGAAATGAAGTCTCTAGAGAACATCTGGAATGTTTATGAGGTTGAGTATTCAATCCACGATGAAAAAAACAATTTTGGGGTGAAATGAAGTCCTTCAAAAATGTATTGTTTACATGTTATTTCAATCTTTCCCACTAAATAATTTTTAGAAATAGCTAAGTTTACTGCTTTCATGTCTTATACTTTGCTTTTTTCTTCAGTATTAGAGGTGCAGCTAATTAATGACTGAAGTACATTTCTGAGTTAATGTCTTGACTGTTGAATTTGATCATGGAGTTTTGTTTCCCAGAAGATATAGTACTTAAGGGCTATTCCTCTGAACTTTCTCTTTGCTTTTTACTCTTCCTGTGTTTTCAGTAACTATTTGAGCCACCATCTTATTAGTTGTTTTCTTCTTTCTTGCTTTCTATTTAATCGAATTGCTAGGTAATTTAAGGTGGGATCATGAAGTATTAATGTGATTTTGAAATCTACTCTGTAAGAACTGCAATTTGAATAAAATTCATGATGGTAAGTGAATCAGAGATAAAGACAGATCATTCGAGAACATTTTCTCCTTCCCATATGAGAGTTGAATTGTTAGCTTACAAAAATAAAGGCATCATGAAGGTGTTCTAGAAGAAATATGTTATGGTCTAATTAAAGTCTTCAGGAAATCATTGAAAGATATGAAAGTGGAAGACACTGAAAATGGTGTGCAGACACCTAAATCTGAGATCAAATTAAGGCAAAGAAGCTTTAGGGAGACTATTATAATTTCTATCTCATTTATAGCAGCTATTTATCTTGTGACTTAGGTCCAAATCATGTGCTATTTAAAATGTTTTTTTCCCCTAAAAAGATTTTAGTTTTCAATGTTTTTCCCCCCATTAGCATAGAGCTAGGAAGAATATTGGTTGAATTGAGTTTTGAGTCTGTGAAATACAAAGTTATGTGAATGTAGATGCTAAATTTTCATGTAATAATTTAAACAAATATCTTTTTCTTGCCAGATGTATACAAAAACATTATAAAAACAAAACTGTTTTTTGCAAAATTTCATGCAATATAGAAATGTGTGCATTATTTGTAATACTGGGTTATATAATTGGAGTTAGTATAGAATGTTTTAAGGAATTATTGCTCTAGTTTTAAAAGCTAGAAATTTGGAACCAGTGATGTTTTACCCTTTTTATTTTTTTAAGAGAGGAAGACGGAGAGGAGGAAGACACATTTAAGGGGGTCAGAAAAGGAAGAAGAAACATCTTTATTTAGTGGTTCATTTTGTTTCTCACCCTGGCCCTCAGTCTCAAACCCAGCTCCTTGAAGTGTGTGTGTCCTCAGGCCAGCGTCTCAGCTGCCTTAGCCACAGGGGTGCGCCCCTCCACCATTCTTAACTGATGGGTGTTTTGATCAGTTGTTAAATCCTTCACGTCAGTGTTTGAAATAAAATGACATGCTACTCACTTCATGAGATTGAAAGTATATATACATGAAGTTCTATATTAGTTTTTGAAAATATTTGTTTACAGATAGCTTTTTTAGTAACCTTTAATGTTATTACTTTGTAACCTGATGTTTTTTTTAATTCCTTTTCTGAAGACTTTCATACTTTTGTATAATGTAGGGGATCATTTCTGAAATATACCAAAAGATGGCGCTGTTTACTTATGTTTAGTATTTCAGTTTACTTTTTGATGAAAAAATGTGTTGGATGTTTTATCTGCAAGCTATTAAATTGAGGTTATTTTTTTTTATATTTAATTTTCAGTTTCGTAAATGGCCTTTTAATTCATGTAAGGTATACGAGGACCAGGTTTTGTTTTTATTTTGAAATGGTTTGAAAATTCAGATATTTAACAGTGATTTTGTAGATATAAACTTCTGTATAATCCAGTGTAATTAATGATAAAGCCTTGTATGAATGTGACAACTAATGTTTCATGGAAAACACAGTTGCTTTTATAGAGCAAAAACCGTTAATATTTTTAAGACTCCAAAAACAGCCCAGTTATTAAAATGTAACAGGCACAGATAAATGATTTGTGTGGTTTTTAGGTCACAACACATAGGTTTCTTCGTTTCTGGAATGTTATTTTGTGTTGAAAGTATCTTTGAAAATTGTGCAAAATCTTTTTTTTGCTTGCATTTCTTATTGGCAGGGAAGGAGAACCTGGGTTCTTCTATGAGTAGCTTCTCTAGGTGAGAAATGCCAAAATGACATAATATGAATTTGACTTATGAGGATGACTTATATAGCAGGATGTGGTAAATACACTCCCCATACAGTTTGGTGATTTCCTCCTGCCTGTTCATTCACAGAGCATGTTACATCCACCATAGTTTATCACCTGAGCAAGAGCACACAAGGAGGATCTTTTTGTGTCCAATCAAAGATGTCTGTAGTTTTTCAAAATAAATAGAATTTGCCAGTGATTAATTATTGCACAAAATGCTTCTCTTACTAACATAAATTTCTTGACTCTTGTTTTGGTATTAAGAAGCCCCAAAGCTTAAGAAATCTAAGATAATTTGAGGTGCGTTTTACTGTTCTCTTTAAGAGTTGACAGTGTTTCAGAGCAGTGTGTACATTTCCAGTTTTGCTATTTTTCCTTAAAATCTTTTTTTAAGGAACTAATCTTCAGAGATAAAGAGTTTGTCTCTTTTCCATTTACTCTTTTCCATTTAAAACAGCCTCCTAACTCTGAAGTGACTATCTCAGTTACTACACATACATAGTTTGGGGGAAGCGAAGACACACTTGGCAGTTAGAGGTTTGTTTTATGTTCAAGAGACTGTACGTGCTTGTATTTAAATCTTCACTCTTGCTGCTGCCTTTGTGGATGTTAGTAATATAATACATATGTGATTTGTCTGAATTGTTTAAATATGCATAATTAAAGGAGGATTTGATTATTCAGCAACTGTTCCAGTAGCTAAAGACTATCATTTAGACATTTTCTTCCAATATTTAAGAACAATTATTCTGTGATCTATGAATAGTATGAAAAATAGAAGGGATGTTTGGTGAGACTTACACTTCAGAGCTCATACTCTTAGGATAGCCTTATTTTAGAGATTCAAAAATGATGTTTTAATTACTCAGTAAGGAAACAATCTGCTATTTCGTCTATTCTTTTGTAGAGTAAAATTGTGTGGATTTGGTGAATAGCAAAAGTTTATTTTCCTAAATGACTTTGTATTTTCTGATTTTGTAAGGAAACTAGAAAAAAGCAAAAATGTACTCAGAATAACTTTATATAAAACCAACTTTGTTTCTGTGTATGGACAGCTGAATGTCCCCCAGATGCTTTCAATAGGTTACCCCCATGTTGCCTAGAGATTCTCCAGAGTTTCTTATTTGCTTCTCAGGGTAAGAGCTGAAGTCTTAAAATGCAATATTCTATAAGCAGTGTTTTTTTCCTCCAAATAATACTTATGATTAAAAGAAATCTAAATCCAACCAAATAGTATTCATATTCTTTATGGGAAAAAGATCTATCATGCAGATTTTGTCTGGCTCTTTGAGATGCCTTATAATAATGTGCTAATTTATGCTGATGATCTTATCTCATGACCCTTCTGTGTGGCCTAGATATGTTCATATGTTCACCTTTTTAATTTCAGTCATCAGTGTTTGTTGAATATGCTTGTTAGTCCATAGTACTATTCACTAGTCTGTGTCAAGGACTGGAAAAGAACAAGAAAAATGTATCTCAGAATCAATTTCTTTAAGCATGTATTAGTAATGGAGGAAATTATAAAATAGACATAATTTTAATAAGATTGTTACATCTGAACATTCATTGAATATAGTCAGTACTCCAAGTACTGGTAGCTTTTAATTAGGAAAAAGAGTTGGATCATTGGTTTTATTAAGCAAGGGCTTATTAAGATCTTTTGATTAAAATTTTTTTTTCTAATGTCAGTGAAAAAATATCACAAGAATGAGAAATAGATGTCATAGGCAGTTTTTACAGAAGTAAACTACTTTATTTTACCACTTTTTCTATTCCATAAACTTTGAAAGTTATACATCTAAAAATCCCCATGGTAGGAAAATAACATGTGGTTGAGAATTTTGAAGGCCTTTTGGTAAAAATAGGGTAAGGATGACCAAGGCCTAAAATGTATGGGGGATCTCTAATAGTTTAAGAAGTTTGTTAAGCTAAAAATTTCATAGATGGAAAATAATTCATATGACTTAAAGGTAGTTATTTCATTTATTATCCTTCATAGAAATCATTTTTATTCTTTCTGTAGAAAGTATTTATACTAAGAGGGAATTTTTTCCTTTTTATATTTGGCCTTTTATCTGAAATCGGAATGCCCCTCTCTTTAGTTTCACATTGAAATTGTTGTCCTCTGTTTTTGAAAGACATTGTTCAATTCAGATGTCTGAAAAATGTGAGTAATTTTTCAATTAGCATACTCAGCATAAATGAATAAGCATGTCTCAAACCTCTCTGAGCCTGTGATTTCTCATCTCCAAAATGGGTTGCAGGGTTGTTGTGAAAGTTAATAAAAGGTTAATAAATATTAGCTATTCTTATGTTGGGTATTAATAAAGAAAATTTACCATTATATATAAAATTCTTAAATTTGAGTCTGAAATGAACTGGTAACTTAATGAAATTTAAACATGTTTAATCCATTTAATTTATTAAAAAAGTTTTTTAAGTTTTATATTTCTCTCTTGTACATCTTTTTCTAATAGTGAGTGTTAATTAGGAAATGAGGCAAAATAGGACATTGAAGTAACATATAATAGATGGCTTCTTTGGAGAACCAGTGAGGCAGAATGGAGTAATTTCACAGAAAGAAAGGATTAGGCATTAGAAAATTCGAGGTTTTATTTCAAAGATGACATTATTAGCGAACTTATTTATCTTTTTTTTATTTATCATTTTTCAGCCTTTTAATTATCTATGAAATAACCCATTTTGACAATTTCAAAAGTGTGAAGGGCAGGCCATTTTTTTTTTGTTTGTTTTCATGTATATTGTCTTTGGAAGAGGTTAAGCACTGTATTGAGAAATGTCAGGTGTGAAATCCTTCTAACTCCACCCCTCCTAGCTTGTCTCTCCTCAAATCAGGTTCTTCCTTAACACACTACTATGACTTAGATATTTTTATTTCTACTTGCAGCATTATTATTACTTTTGGAATTCTCTGCTTATGTTTCTCTCCTATGAGACTGAACTCGAATTCAGAGATAGCCTTTTTTTCCACTTATAGTCATAGTACCTATTACCATATTTGGCTTATAACAGGCTCTCAAATAGTGTTTGTTGAATGAATTTGCATCAATGTTCATTTCATTCAGAGAAACAAGTAATACTAATGATTATATAGAGTACAGAGGTGGTTTCTCATTTCTTTTATGATTAGGTATTAAAACACTGATGGTTTCTTACTATCTGAAAGAATTAGATTTAGCATTTTTTAGTTCAAGTCATTCTTTTGTATGGCCCTTTTTATGGACCTCATCATCATGAATGGCCTTACCGGTGCTTTACACATGTTGTCTTTCATGGACACCGTAAGTATAGGCTTCATGGGTAAACTGAGTGAATAAAATAGGCACATTGTTTTTTGTTAGTTTCCTCAGTTGGTTCTTTTCATTTCCTTTATTTACTTGTGATATCTTAAGGCATCTGGCCGGTGGTGAGTGTTTCTTCCTGACTCATCATTGCTTCCTCTACCTGCCAAAGAAATGGTTAGATTCCACTGCTGTTGTAGATCATGGACCGCATGATAAGTCTAAGCATTCATGCTAATTAATACTGACTGTCAGCCACTAGAATGCTTAAATCTGGTGATATGCTGCTGTAGACCTTAATGTTGTTACTGGAGGATGGCAAAATCCTTTATCTGAATTTGAGAGTCGTTACCAAATATGAAGATTCTTTTCTCCACTTCACTAGGATTTCCCTTTGTGTCACTGTGCCAGTAAACTATTGTGTTTACTTTTGAAAAGTCTTAGATATATTTAAGTAATACTCTTTGAGGTAATGTAGAAATGAGGAAATGGAGGGTTGGGAATAAAGAAGGAAGGAATAAAAATGGCTGGTAGGGTGATCATATGTAGAGGTTTTCACCTTTCATCTTGAAAGAGAGGTACTTCTCTACCCTAGTCCTTTCTTATATCTGAGAACTGAGGGGAAGCTGAGATCCATGTTGGAGATTCCCTGGGACCTTGTGGGACCCCAGAAAATGGTAATCTGTTACGATAAGAAAGAAATGGATTGGATTTATAAATGATTGTGTACAGTGAAAGCTTGGAATAACGTTTTATCGGTTGCTAGTCAAAAGAAATTTACTTACATTTGAATGAAACTGTAGAAGAGAAATCCTGAATGTCCTAGAAAAGCAAGGGATGGTTAGATAAAGTTAAAAGCACAGTATTCATCATTATGAGTGGAAAGAGTAAAATGTCACTTGTAATCCTTTCTTATAATGTTGTCTTTATTATATTGAGTCAATTAAAAAATATTGATAGGGTCTTCTCTAGGTTTTCTTTCTAACTTTAGTCTCCCTAATCCTGACTTAAAATTATATCTTAAAATTGCCCCCAAGTATCGTCTCCTGCCATAGGAATTTAAAACACACAAAAAACAGCTTCCTGCTTTAGGAGGGACTACTTTTCTTCCTTTATTTCTAGAAGCGGAAATTTTTGTAAATCTCTAGAAAGATGGTTGTCTTGCGCTTGCAAGAATGGGTACTCAAAGTGAGAGAAAGAATGAGAAAAAGCTGAACTTGGAAGCATCTGTTGAGTTAGACTCTTGTCAAGGCTGAGCAACTTGCCTTTTGATCTTTGCTGGCTGTTTAATCTTTCTGAGCTTCGGTTTATTTATATATAAAAATGGTGAGTTGAACTCCAGTCTTCCTTATAAATTCATACATTCATTAGGTGTTCATATGCCTGTGGTGTTCAGTAGTGAGCAAGTCAGATATGGTTCATTCTTATAATAAGATTTCTATTTCCCATCTCTGTTGACCTCTCTTTCTCTTTTCCCTTTTCTAGTAATTGGGTGGATAATGAAACAATGTGAAATGATTAATTACAAATTTTAGGGACCCTGTCTGCTTATATGTGTGTAATGGATCAGCATTTTTTTTGGAGGGGGATAAAGAACAACTTGTAAAGGAGACTGTTTATGTTAAAAATGTTATTAAAATGAAATGACTTCTCTGTTAGTGGAAATAGAGTGACTTGGAAGTGAGAGAAGTGAAATACAGAGCTAGAGAATGATTCTGTTGAAGTTTAGGGGGACTAGGTATACATGACAAAGATTTATCCCTGATGTTGAAAAGTTGTTATGGAAGTACTGTAGTGGAGCTTT
Source organism: Solenodon paradoxus (assembly GCA_004363575.1). Lineage (NCBI taxonomy): Eukaryota > Metazoa > Chordata > Mammalia > Eulipotyphla > Solenodontidae > Solenodon > Solenodon paradoxus. The sequence continues at coordinate 1,493,180 of RJWH01000090.1, forward strand.
TAGGGGGTGTTTACTTATGCTGTTTATGTACTGAAGGTCAGATGATATTTTTTGTTTTTGAGAAAAAGCCTCTTTGATATGAGTCAGCTGTAATATCTTGAACTTTTATGCCTTTTATAGTCTGAAGAATTGAAATTTATTATCTCACAAAAGGGGAAAATCATTTCAATGGCTTTAATAAAAAAAAGGGGTAAAATATTACTTAATTAAGAAATAGAGCGAGACTTTGAAAATGTAGAAAAATCTCTTATTTGTCCTTGAGATCTAAAATGATACTCTGGTCTGCATAGATTGGTTCAAGAGCCTTTAACTCTGTTGGAAGCAACCAGATTAGCTTCATAGAATTTAAAACTCTGACCTCTCCCAAGATACTGATGAAAGCAGCTAAATTTATTGGTTATTGGGTAATGCAAGTAAGTTCAATTTTCTCCAGACTTGTGACAATTAGAGGTTAGTTCTAGCATATCTAATGTTTAAGTTTCAAGGCTACCTCTAGTTGAGAGCTGTTTGGGGGAGATAACCTTGTAACACATACATTTTAATGAGTACATTACTTTTACCACCTGCTGAAGTGGAGTTGGAGTGAGTACTGACCTGAAGTGAATGCGTGTGTTCAATATTAATATGGCATGTCTCGGTCCAGACAGCAATCTCTCATTTTGACATGCACATAGTCAAAGTAAATTAATGTTTAAAATCTGAACACTTTAAGTTCAGCCAGTGTGTGCATTCCATAATAATCCTTCAGAAGCAGTTTACGTAGAAATGCTGAGTGCTTTCTTATACTTTATTTATCATATGTATGGGTCCACATTTCAGTATTTCTAGCAAGATTTATCCAGTGCTGTTTTTTCTGATTCATTTGCCATGGCTAAGGAAATTAATTATTTTAGGATTTAGTCTTTGCATGCTTTAAATTACACTGCTTTTATATATTCATGAATGGTAGGATAGTAGCCTAATATCATTTATTTTTAGATTTTTAAAAAACTAATCTCATTCCTTACTTTATTTCTGCTCAAATATTCACACAGATTTGAAAGTATAGTAGTAATTTTTAATAAACCAGGACTGGAAATAGTGTGTTTTTGTGACTATGTAACATATTACTGGAGGACTTCTTTTCTTCATTACATATCATTTTCTAAACTTGTTTTTATTGGTTAAAAAACATTCATGGCAGATGCAGTAATGGGGAAAATTATATTAACATTTAAGTATTAAATTAGCTTGTAGCCAGAGTCTCCAACTAATATGATGACATTTACTAAGTTCAGAATTTTAAGGACCATGTTACTCAACTCATTGTTACACACTTCCTGTTGGTCTCTTTTTTTTTTTTTTTTAATTGTGTTAGATCTACTTTTTCAGATTGAAACTTTCCACTGTAGGTTTCAGTGTTATTTTACCTTCTATGTCATTGTTTGTTCTTTATTAAGAATATGTGTATAGTGACCATAATGAGAATAGAATGTGATTGGTGCCGTATGCAAACAAGACAGTTTTCATAACACTTTTACAGTTTAACTTCAAAGAAAAATCTCAAGTTATATTTATTAGCAAACATTTCAACTAGGGAGTTTTTCGTTCTCCAAAAGATGGCAGATGGAAGCGAACCTAATAATGTGTTTAAATAAAATATACTGCGTTTCTTTTAAATTCTCTCTCTTACATCACAATGATGCTTTAAATTTTGTTGTGGAGTTGTAACAAATGCCATTCTTGCTGGTAAAAATCAAAATTAGATTATTTGGTTTAGGATACTAAATATCCAGTAACAACTCTTAGATTATACTTAATACATTTATAGTTTTCTGAATCTTGTATATTCCGAACATCAGAAGAATATGTGCTTTACCCAAGGAACAGTGAATTTCGATTGGATTAGGAAACATTGCACAGAGAACACCTATTGTTTCCATTGAATGATGTATGCCTGACAGAGATGAACTTTTTGACCCCCTGCTCCTCCAGTAGTAATGGATTTGCACTGATTCGAGCAAAGTGTCTCTCTTGGTCCTGTTTTCAATTCTCATGTGTGATGGTTGGCTGGCAAAATTAAACATCTGCTTTTTGATTGTGGAAGGCAGTGTAGCTAGCTGGCTCATACTGGTTCAAATTTGCAAAGCTAGCTTGATTAGTATTATGCTGTCACTATCTGAATTAACTAGCTGTGGATAAATTGTCTATCATATGACCATTCTCAGTCTTTGTTTGGCTGCATAAGGAATTTCTTCTGTCCTTCTGTAAGGTTTTATATTTATAAAAGATTGTCTTAGCTTGGATTAATATGAAGAATCCGCATTTTAAGACTGTCTTTCCCTCAGAGATTTTGTGACTGATTTCTGCAAAAAGGAAATATATAAGAGATGACATGACGGGGCCTGTTATTCCTTATCTGATTTTAATTTGCTTGTTTTTATAACTTTTCCACCAAGAACCCCAGTCATATCGTACCTCTAGAAGGATTAAGGCAGTTTAGTCGTAATGTGCGTGCTTGTAGGTTTGTATGGAGTCTTAGACACCCGTACAGACACACTGTCCAGTGCATTTTATTGAGTTAATAAGACTTTTCAGTTGAAAGTAAGAGGTTCCATGGAGTCCCTGAGGTCTTTAGCTTATTTTGATAGAAGCTACTCCTATACCTCTGTTGATAGAAATATGACAGGGTAGCCATTTTCTTTGGTGAAAAGTAGTTCACAGAAGACCGATGGTCACTTCTTGCCGTTTTTTTGATTTACTTCAGAAGGCTGGTTATTGAGAGCAAAATATGTGCATGATTACATATAATCAAGCTTAATTTTTATCAAGGGTCGCCATATTTTTGCTTTGGTCTGACAGTCATGACCTACATTAAAAGAGCCCTGTGGGTCTGTCTGGTATATTTTTGCTTGATGTCTGGGCAGTTTATTTCAGATGCTTGTCAGTTTCACTATGTATTATGGGTATGGGCTCATGATAGATTTTCAGGTGCACCATAAAACCAGTGCTCTTTACAGTGAGATGGTCATAAGGAGGCTTCTGTTTTATGGTGTGTAAACACTCTTTCATCTTGAAGAATGAGTAATTTGGGGGACATATTGTCCATTTGGTTTTGTGTTATATTCAATTGGTAGATAATTTTGACATAGAATAGACTTTAACTGTACAACCAAGGTTCCAGATTAAGTTCAGTTAATTCATGTTTAGTTAATACTTCTTGGGGAAGATAATTGGAGTTTTCAATTTAAATTCATTTTCCTTAAGAGAAAAATTCCAAATGATTGTCTATTTCATAACATAGCAAGTGAGTAGGATTTATAAGACAGAAATTTGCCAATTGTTTTCCCCTATTCCTGGTACAAAGGGAATGGAGGGAGGTAGTTCTTTTTTTTTTTTTTTTTTTTTTTTTTTTTTTTTTAAAGGTGATATAGGACATTTTGGTAATTCAAACACAAAACTTTAATGACTGTTAAACCTGGATATTTGGTTTTGTAGTTTTGAAATCGTATTTAATTTTGGCCATATCTATCTTCGTAGTTTAAAGGATAAACAGTTCAAACAGTAAGAAAAAAGCAGTTTGTGTTTTGTCAGTTTTCAACTTTAGATATCAGTAAATCATTGCTGTAGCCTTCTTTATCTTTTGTTTGCACAAAAAACCTGTTAGAATTATGTCTGGGGGGACCATCTGCTGTGGTTCCCAGTCTTGTCAGTGTGATAAGGGATAAGCTGTATAAACAGGGGCACCAAGAAAAAAAAAAGAAAAAGAAAGAAAGAAAAAAGAGAAAAAGAAAAAATGAGTAAAATAGCAAGCTGCTTTTGGGAAGGGAAATGTCCGATGTGGATTTAATTTTATAATATAGCCACAGAAAGTCATAGGATTTTGCTCACAGTCTATCAGGATTGAGGCTGTAATATATTTATTTTGAAACCACAGTTCCATTTTATTTGAATGGTTTATCTCTACTTTAATATTATATCTTCCTTTTGGATTATAGGGTTCATATTTTGGAGGTCAAGCGTTTAAAAGTTCTTTGAAAATATTTCAGTCTAGCATTGACATTGCATTATTTTCCAGATTATCTGTTTAGTTTTTGGATTTTTTTTCTCTAGCTATTAATTTTTCTCTGAGTTGAATCCTCAGAAATCATCCTTTTCCATTTTCATTTGCAATGAGGTCATGGTGTCTCATAAGGAACAAGTCAGTCATTTCCATGGCAACACACTATCAAAATATCACAAATCTTGCCCCTTACCTTTAAACTCTCAAGTACAAGGAACAGATATGTAAGCAGTGGTATTATTCTTATAGCATAATGAATTGCAGTAGGATTGGAGGAAGGAGAGAAAAGTCAATTAAAAAAGTCTCAAAATAACAAATTCACTTAGCTGTATGTGTATGATTTATTTTATATTGAATTAAGCATTTTTTAAGATGGAAAAAATGATTCAAAGAATCAAATTGAAGGTTGATCATTTCGTGTCTTTGAGAACAGCAAAAAAATAGCATGTGAGTTGTTTTCTACATGTAAGCATACTATATAGTTACTCCAGTAATGAGAAGTCTACCTTTGCTGAAAGACATTTTCTCACCTGTCATTTTTGCTTAAGGTAGTATTATTCCAGTATGATAGCAGCACTGTGAACTTTTAAATTAATTTAAAAATTTTGGTGGATTTACTTCTGTTAAGAGGAGATGCTAGTGAGATTGTGGAATTGGAGAACAATCCATGTTTCATCATTACTGAAAATTTCATGTACTTTGGTATCATCAGGTGTTCTGAGGTACAATCAAGTTAAGTAATTTTGAGATTTCATGGTCAATCAGTTGTTATTTTAGTCACTTCCAGTCTTCAGTAGTTTCAGCATTTCATTTTATTTGTTCTTCCGTAGCATTTTCTTTCTGGGTCACAAGTTTATCGATGTGACCTGTGAAGATGGTAAATGTCACATGGGTAACTGCTTTTGCTTTCGCTTCTCTGTCTCATGCCTGGAGATGCATTTGTACCTGTCCTTACTGAGGAGCCTTCCCGTCGTGCTCCAGAGGTGGACTCCCTTTACTGACACCTCCCATCTGACTGCAGAAGCGTGGGAGGCAGGAGCCTTCTTTTCTCTGTGCCTATGTGGCATGGAACGAGTCTTGAATGAAATAGTCGTTGAATACTGACCAGAATCATTGGACTTACTTGTGATGAACCATTTTTTTCCTATGGCAATGCTTTGTAAATTTTTTTTTTTTTTTCCTGTGTGTCTAAAATGAACTTGGAATATGTACCCGTTTTGTATCTTTCTTACTTTACAGTACATATGTACATACAGTACATATGTTGGTGGCCTCACCCCTTGTACCTTTTGAGGCGTCATACACAGCTACCAGCAGAGAACTCCTAAGCCTGTCTCTTTTCCTCATTGACCCTCATTTCCGACGAGCTGGTGCCGACGAGCTTCTGCTAGTGGTGAAGTTTTTCAAAGTTTACAGACACCACGTGGTGTTTCAAAATCATGACCTCATCAGCGGAGAAAAGGACTAAAAGACTAAGATGAGGAATATATATACATCCATATATATTCCTATATATAAGGACATATACCCCCTACCCAGACTTAGAAATAAAACGTAAGGAGAGATGAGGTAGGAGTACGTTTTTCGTTCTCCCTGTCTGTCTTTTTAGAAAAGCTTCAGCCTTCAAAGGAAATCTACCCCTCCTCTGTGCTCTCAGAGTTCTACCCCAGGCCTGTGCATATTATTGAACCTGCCAGTGTGTTATAGCCATCTGTTGAGATGTCTGTCACCTCCAGCAGGCGGGCCTCCATCTTTGTGTTCTCGGCATCGCACACAATTGACTGGGACAGAATAGGTGCTCAGGAAGTGCTTGTTGCAAGGATGAGCGAATGAAGGAATAGGTACAGTGCTTTTCTAACAAACCATTTTAGCACAGGATTCTGTTTAGCAAAACTATTTTCTTGTTAACTCATAGTTAGAGGGCCTTGCTGCTCTCATTTGAACAAATTGAATTAAACATAAAATCCTGTAGAACAGATGTACTTACAAGTCTCTGCTCACACAGCTGCTGGTCTATTTAATAAAAACATTACTGTTTTGACTGAGTATGCATAGTCTTTCTTTTTAACTCTACTGGTATCATAGTGTAAGCAGAGACTTGAACCTCTGAGATGACTAGAAGAGTGAGGCAGTGATCAGAATGGAGAGATTATAGGACATGGAAGAGATGGGTATTAATAGGGTGGAAAGGGAAGAGGCTTTATTCTTAGGTATAGTTTAATAAAAATAAAAACATATGTGCTTGTATACATACATACACATACATACATAAAAATACACACATATCCACACTTACATATATAAACACACATATATGTACTTGTCCTTCTTGGACCATAACCGATAATCCTCTGACCCTATCTTTCTCAGGCAGTTATTCTAATCTTCCCTTCCCTCAATCACCTATCTATGATCTTCCTACTATAAAGAGTATTCACAGGTGCATTTGCTTTTAAAAATCTTTATTTTTAATTTAGGTGTACTTTATAGCAAATAAAATATTCAGGTCGTAAGGATTCCAGTTAGTGATTCTTCATCGCATTTTCTATACCCGTGTGCGACTGAAGAAGATAGAGAATATTCCATCACCCCAGAGAATGTTGTTGTACCTCTTTCCTCTGGGTCCTCCGCAGCCGCCACTTTGTGATTTCTGGCCATGTTTGTTCGTGGGGGTCGTATAAATGGGATCACATAGTACATACCCTTTTGTGTTGGCTTTTTTTCACTCAGTGTTATTACATGTGCACATTCTACTTATAAATGTGTACGCTAGCAAGCAAATAGGTTGTTATTTTGCCTTGAAGCTGACAGACTTTGGGGAGGTGTGTTAATAACACTACTCAGAATCCCATGTTTGGAGTGGCAGCCCCTGTGCTAAGTGCCTTTTCTCACTGAACTCTTTCTGCAGATGTCCATTTACTTTGTTCTCTCAGACAGACATTCGATGAAAGTCTTGCCATTGATGAAGGACTTGACGTTTACCCAAAGAAACTACCTTCAGCTGTACAGTTCCGAGTGTTTCTTCTGGACTCAGCACTGTGTATGGAGCATACTGATGAGCTAAAATCTGAGCCAAGAGGTTAGAAAGGAACTTGCAGAAGAGGTGTTGGGAGAAGACTCAGTTGTGATCCCCCCTCCACTGTCTTCAAAGGAGTAACCTTTGTGCAGATTTATAGTTGTTCTGTTAAGCCTTTCAAAGTTGTTTATAATAATATGATGCCTTTCCTTCTGTTCAGATTTATATCAGTCCATCTTGAGTATTTATGTGTAGATTTTGTATTGCCTGCACTTCCAATACTTAACGCATGTCCAGACTCTGTTCTAATGACTTTGTATATTTACATTCCCACAACTCCCCAAAGTCTGATTTTTTTTTTTTTTTTTTTTTTCATTTTTAACCCTTTTTTTGCATGTGGCTGAAGACACACTAAGAAGTGAATGTTCTGGACCAAGTCACTGAGGTAGTGAGGATGGAGCTGAGATTCCCACCTAAGCAAGCTGGTCTCAGAGTCTGTGCTTTTGACCTTACACAGCCCTCATGCTCATCGCGGTCCTTACTTTCCCTTGATCTTGGTGTGATGCTGGGTGAGCATTGGAGGGTTAGTAAGCCTTGAAAATACCCAGACACTTGTAATGGTGTCACATTAACTTGTTTCTTGCATAACTTATGAAATAGGTCTTAAAATTGCATAGTTTTTTATTTTTTTTGCTTTTTTTTCATTTGTGAGGATGCTTAGGAAGGAACTGTACAATTCAAAATCGATGACCTCAGCAAAGCTAATCATAATCACATAATCAAAGTTGTGCTTATCAAGCCTGTATGTTTAGTGGGTTAACATTTTCAGCCTGTTGTCTGTGGACCCTTGTCTTTGAGACGCTCACCAGACTATTGCAGGGAGGGTCTCCCATTGTTTTCTTGGTCATTGGCAGTTTGAAAGTATGGTGTCATCACATGGGGTTCCTTCGACTCAGAAACAGTAAACACACCTTCTGTAAGTTCTTGACGTTTGTGAATTTCACATTTGGGGTTTCAATGATTTTTGAGTGCCCAGAAAGTCCATGACATTTAGTAGTTTGTTAGGACAATAATATCAGTGTCATTGAGTTGTGGGGTTATAAAAATTAAGTAAAAGTAATTTATGTAGGAATTAAACTGTCAGAAGGCAGGAGTAAAACTTTCAATCGTTTGGTGAGCGAACCTCACAGAAATTCCAGTGGCCTACTTTATTTTTGTCTAGTTAGGAATTTGGGAAGATTCCAGAGTGTACCCCTCTACCATGTGAAGGACACACTGTTGTTTCCAACAGAGGTGCATGCGGGCCTGCCTTTCTTTCCTGCACTGTTGCTTTGGTCCTTTTGTTCTTTATGGAACCGGTCCTTTTTACTGCTGTTGGGTCTTTAAAGATGAAGTTCTTTTATTTATTAATTTTTTTGTTAGCTGGCTTTCCTTCCTAGCTTATGACATAGGCTGTCTATGGCTGTTACCTTTCTTAGCTGTGGGTTAAAGCATTCTAGATAGTATTTTTTTCTTTTTTTATCGCTGTGCCCTTGTCTCTCAACTCAAGGTTAGATTGATCTCGTTAATGCCTTTTCTGCCTTTTCCTTTTTTCATCTTAAAAAATCATGACTAAATTTCCCAAAATGTCCAGATATTTTCTCAGCTTAACTTTCAGAGCCTCAGTCCCTCCTTGATTAGTAGATAATCTCCTTGATTTCTACTCACTGGAACACTGGCTGGAAAACCCTTCAGTGAGGTTATTCTAATGCATGCTTTTAAAAGTCAGACTTCTGCTTTACTGGACTATACTGTAATGAAAAAAATTAATTTATCACACATTTCTGCTTTAATGAAGATATCGTATACCCCCGCCCCCCCTGTTTGCTAAAAGTTGCTTTAAGTCCACAATTCTTTTGTGAAGGAGTACCTTTTCCATGCATCAACTCATATGATATGCTGTCTGTGTAAAGAGCCCTAAAAGTCTTTGAATTTCATAAGTCGTATTTGGAGAACCTGTTCAATGTATACTTACTATGTAGAAGAAACTGAGCTAGATGCCAGGTGGGGGACCAGGTTGAAGCTTTGCCCTTCTTTCTGATAAAACTCTCATCCTTTTAAGACTCTTGAAAGATGTTAAGCTAGTGTTTTGGGCCAATGAAGAATAATTCCTTTTGCTAGAGTTTAAATATTTGAAGAAAAGTTTATGCATTATGTTACACTCTTAATTTATTACAAGTTTTATTAGCCTTCATTTTTAATGCTGTTTTTCATGAAATGTATATTTTACAGAGATCCAAGTAGAGTGACAGTGTTAGTAATGACAGCTTCTTTAGCAGCCTTCAGAACTGAGCAGTGGGAGATTTACTGTCAATACCAAGTGCCTGTAGTAATCGTTAAACTACAATCTCCAGTTTGGGTATGATTTTACTTATCTGTGATTTACAATAAATATCTTGAAATTGCAGGTTTTCCCTTGTGCAATAAAGTACAAGTCAGTAAATAATGGCACCACCTTTTAGCACCCTCGGTTTTGGTTTAGCGGTTCATGGTAATAGAAGAAATGACTTAGTTCTTATGTGCTAGGTGTCATTTTGAGTCTGCGCGCATATTAACTTTATGTTAAGGATTAAGCCTGTTTTTGAAAAACGAATACTAAATCTTTTTGTAAAAATAACAGCAAAGCTCTTTTGTGGACCCTGAGTTTGGAAAGCCCAGAGCCCCCTCCCATTTTGCAAACACAGGTACACAGAACTATAGATGAATAGATTTCTAGAAGTAGACATAGAACAAATTCAAAAATTTTTTTGCTGAAAGTTTTCTTCATGTATCTCACCCATAAAATACTCTGATTTGTGTCTGTCTCAAGACATTTTATGGACACCTTTTCATTTATATGAAGTAAAATTCATCATGTTGAGTCACCATTCAGCATATTTTGAGACACAGTGCTATGTACGGAGGGAAGTAGTTTAAAAGTGCAAAGATTTTTATCCTTGTCTTTTTCAGTCATCACAGGTGGCAAACATGGATGATCGCAATATAAGGCGATGCCACCATTTTCCCAGTGAGGTTAAATACGGTGTTTGATTCCCTTGACTTTAGGAATGAAGATGAAATTGTTAATCATCCTTATATATAGTTAAGGTATGCATACATATTTAAAATTGCATTATCTGAAATAGTTTTAAAATGTTACTTTTCTCCTTTGACTTTTTATGAAGTCATTTTATTTAAATTCTTCAAGGGAATCATCAACATATGTGTGTTTTTCCTCTCTGGAAGCAACATTTGAACTTAAAAAGGTTGTCCAGTGCAGTTTTCTAGACTTCCATGGAATTTGCTGAAGTTCAGCATATTTTGAATAATGTGGTCCCTGGAGTATTTCTCCCAAATGCCCGTTCTCATAAGGAGCTGTTGACTTTGTCTTTTCTTCTATAGAAGCATATATGTTGATCTCTGTAGTGTAACCCCTTATTATAATGCTTTTTAAAAATTAGTCTTTGAAAGACTTGTTTATTGTGAAATCCAATACTTGCTAGTGTAAGGTTCTAGGCCTAGTTGTTAAATCATAATTAAATCTTCTTGCAGCTGTTTTTACTGACTCAGGTGCAGTTCTGTAGTTGACCAGAGTTGGTTAATATCTTCTTCAAGTAGATACTTTGTTATTAAGAAAAGAGAATGGAGACATTGAATTTCTGGTTATAAGAAAGACTTTAAACAGTTCCCTCTTTCTAAGGGATAAAGTTTTGGAGGAAAAACAAACCGCCCTACATTTGGGCATCTGTTTAGTAGCTGGCTAAGGCTTCTTGAAGAGGATGGATAGATTGTATTTCAATTCAAGTTTTTCTTCCTACGCTGTTGCCGCTGCATGCTTTTTCCTTGCCATGAAGTTTGTTCTTTTTTTCTGTTTCTTCATTTTCACATCACTGTTTCATATTACCTTTTAGATTTCCACCCTCTTCCTTTAGGCAAATGAACATTTATTACCATTGATGTCTCCAGTGTTACAGATACTTGCAGCCTTACTTTGGGTGTGAGCACTCTTCTGAGGGTTGAGGATTCTTCCACATTGGCCTCTAGTACACATCCACGTATTTTTGGAATGAGTGTACTTGTGATTTTGGCTTGCATAGCACAGCTTTAATATTTGCAGTCAGACCTGTGCAATGTGGAAAGACAAAATACACTCTTAAAATATTTGCATGATAATCTAAAGAACAAAAACATTTAGTGGGAGTGGTTGTAGAATGTTTCCAGGATCAACACTGGAAGCTATGGAAGAACAGTTTTTTTTTTTTTTTCAAATGGATGGCAGGTGGCAGAGCTGAAAAACAGGTTTTTATAATGGAAATGCTAAGAGTCTTAGCTATAGTGGCATGAGTGTTATTGTTACAATAGATATAATAGATGTATCGCATTATCTTATCTAATCAGACACTTTTGTTAGTAAAAGCTACCTCCCCGCCCCCCAGTTTGGTTCAGCCTGCTTGTTGGAGAGAATGGTTCTTTTCAGCCTTGTTTGCTACTCAAAATTTTTTTAAGGACTAAGTGTATTTTTAAAAAGCCTTTTCACATTTTAACAATGTTAATAAGCCTAAATTTATTTTATTAAAATACCATTTTAAGCTAGGAACTAAGTGTAGGGAGTAGCCTCGATATAGTTTAGATGAGGGGGTATGACTTTGCCCCTTGCTTGAATATCAGTAATATTTACAGTTTTCTGCTGGTGTCCTTATTTTTAAATGTACTACTCATATTTCACATTTGATTTGTTTTCAAAATCTTTATTCTTAAATAAGGGACTCAGGAAACTGCATTACATTTTATATATTTAGCTTCAAAACTTATTCTTTAAAGAATCTGTACAGTTTTTAAAGGCTTTTTGTAAATAAGGGGTGTGTGTAGTGTCAGTCTGGAGAGGCAGACGGAACCACAACACAGGAGTCATCTTAGATCCCAGTGGACAGGCACTCTAGAGTCTGCTTAAAGTGAAGGGACTCAAAGGAAAAGTAGGCCCGGTTGGTCTGCTCTGAGTAAACAGACCAGTGTCTTCAGGGGTTGGTTAAAATAAAAATCGAGAGTTTAGGGATTTTCATCCCCAAAGCAGGAAACACTTTCTGCACACGCACGGTGGAAATGACATAGGCCTCCCATTCCATTTTTGAGTTGGCAGGTGGGAGGTGGCTTGTGGTTGGTGATAGCTGTGATCCCCTTTTCCTCTGTATAATCTTGTGTGTTACCAGTGCAGAACTGACAGTAAGCCCTGAACAAGCCAAGGCTTGTATGGAGCTCCCAGAGTAGTTAGATAGTTCTAAAAATGTATTTCTTCAGTAGAACTCTGGAATAATTTAAAAGGTGCCAGCTTTGCTAGTGCTAGGAATGCAAAGATGCTGAAACAGAGCCCACTCCTCTGAAAAACAGTCTAGTGAGGCACATGGCTGTTCAGAGCCACCAGAGGAGATACCCTTACTTCCTAGTACCAGGTCTGTCTTCCTGCACAGACTTGTGTGATGTCTGTGCTGTGTGGTTTCTCCACTGACTTGATGACAGTCTGAGCCCCCACGAGACTGGCTCTGTTACTTGGGCCCTCACCCGTTTTACCTGATCAAGGGATTGCTCTTGCAGTTTTCTGCTTTCTGTTCGATGATTTTCCCTCATTCTGGGATCATTTCTATCACCAACCATGCTGTGATAGGTCCTGCCTTAAAATAATCTCCTTCCTTGACACTGCATTCCTCTGCAGTTATTCCACTTTCTTCCTTGTGTAATAACTGCTGCCTGTAAGCAGTTGTTTTCACTTGCTACTTCCCACTTCTGTCTCCAGTTTACTCCAGCAGGCACCTTCCCAAAGTGCTCTTGTCAAGTTGACCTCCATATGGCCAAATGCACTGTTACTTCTCAGCCTTTACGTTAGTCTTTTAGCTGATTGCTCTTTCCTTCTTGAAATACTTTCCCTGGGCTTCCTGAAAACTCTCTCTTTGATTATTAGTTCTTTTCCCCCTTTCACTGACTGGTTCTTCAGTCATCCTTGCTGGTTCGTCCTCATTATGAAATCCAAATGTTGGAGTGCCCCCCACACTCTTTACATCTTGGTTTTGCTTCTCCACTTACTCATTCATTTGGAATTTTATAGAACTCCACAGCTTTAAAGTACTCTCTGTATGCTGATGCTTCCAAATCTGATCTCTCCTTTGAACTCTTTGCCTGCATATCATCTGAATTTTTATCATTAATAGTCATGTCTATTAAACAAATCTGAAACTCCTCAAACAAATCTCTCCTACAAATCTACTCTTTTTTTTTTAATCTTCCTATTTCACTAAAAGGAACCTGTATCTTTTTTTTCTTCTTTTCCCTTAAGGGAGAGGTGCAAGCAGGAAGAGAGAGGAGGAAGAGGCATCTTTGATTTATTTTTTTATTTAGTTCACACTGGTTACCTCCTCCTGGGGCTGGTACTTGAACCCATGGGTATGTGGCTTGCTGCTTCAGAGGTGATTGAGCTAACCACTGCTTCACCAGGACATGCCAGAACCTGCATCTTTCAAGTTGCTTTGGTCAACAGTTTTGCAATAATGAGTAGTCTTATTTCCATCTATTACATTAATCTTTCAGCAAATCCTGCTGGCTCTACCTTTAAGACATATCTAGAATCCTAACATTTTCTTTTCTTTTCACCTCATGTAGGCCCACCACGTTAGTCTGAGTTAGCATCACCCTCTTGCCTAGATTATAAGAATTGCCCTATTTTTCTCCCTGCCTATTCCACCTACCACATTTTGATTTTCATTCTGCAGTCAGAGATTCTCTGAATACCTAAGTCAGATTATTGCAGTTTTCTGCTCATATTTCACAGTGCTATCTGATAGAACTCTCTGCATTGGGGGTAATGTTCTGTTTTGTAACGTCTAATACAGTAACCATTGGCCATGTGTGACTATTAAGGACTTGAAATCTGCTGTTGCATGTGAGGAACTGAATTTTAAATTTTTATTTAATTTTAATTAATTTAAATGTAAATAGTTATATGAGTGAAAGCCAAAGAGTGTGTTTGTGTATTAAGGAAGTATGCAGGCAGAAATGAAGGTGAGCAGAAGCAGGCAGGCAGGCAGGCAGGGAGAGAGAGGAGGAAGAAGCACTTTATTTTATTTAGTTCACCTTGGCTCTTCTCCCCAGCCCTGGGACGTGAACCCAAGTTATTAGGATGTATGTGAACTGTATTCAGCAGGAGGCGGTGGACCTAACCACTATTCTACTACAACACACAAAAAGCCAAAATATTTATCGTGATCCGTGAAGTGTTTGGTGAACTGCACCTCTCTCTTCTCCTGCTATTAGTGTCACCCTCATTTACTTGCAGTTGTTTGAGGGTACCAAGCATGTGCTCACATTTCTGTTCTCTCTGGAATGTTCTTTCCCCAGGTATCCACTTCTGTTCCCTCCTTTCAGGTCTTTGTTCAACTATTGCTTTATCAGAGAGTCCTTCCCTGACTGCCCTATATGAAATATCATTCTTCCTAACTCTGTTTCATTTGAATAATGACCATTACCTGATACATTATTTATTTAATTGTTCACGATCTGTTTCTTCCCTGTTGGAATGTAAGTTCTCCGAGCAGGCAGTCCTCATCTGGTGAGATGTTGTAGTTTCAGAGCCTACAATTGACTAATCTGTATAGTATGCACTCAGTTAGTATTTAGTTAGTGGGTACTAATTAAAGTCATGGTTTGTATAGTCCTGTTGGTATATGAATGAAGACTTTTTAAAGAGCTTGAGAGGAATTAGTAATGACTTAGGCCTTATGACTTGTCTCTTCATGGAGACCATGATGTTTAGACTATAATGAATGGTGAAAAATTTGTCCAATATTGAGTAGAGATATGAAAAGTCAAGTGAATTGATTTATATTGTCTTACCTTGTTTTGAGTAATATATTTAGGCAACACAAGTGAGAACGGTCATGTCTCATATAATGATGGACCAGTGTTGAACTGCAGTATCAATGCTGGTCACTATGCATAACCTGGGGGAGAGGATGTAACAGGCTATTCCTGTAGGTTTCTGCAGGATCACTCTGTGACCTTCACACAGTGATGGCATCATCTACCATGAATTTCTCAGACTGTAGCCCTGATGTTAAGTGATGCACGACTGCGTATGAGTTCTATTATGTGTAGGCTCCATGCTGAGCCCCGGTGATATAAAGAATACGATTAATAAGATGCTCTCACTTCCTATAGGGTACTCAGTGTATATGGTAATGTAGTAGTATCCTCTGATTAGAAAGAGAGTAAAGTAATGAAAAATTCAAGTTCAGTTGTATTTCTAGTAGTGTTTTAAGGCACATTTGTTTAATAATGAAGAAGTTAATCTGCATGAAATATCTTAAGAGAAATGTTTCTGTCCGATTCCATCAATACCTGTATGATCAGCCTCCTAGTTTGATTTGCTCCCAGCTGTAGTTGAGAGGAATCAAAAAAATTTTTTCACCCCTCTCTTCTCTTTCTCATTACAAGATGGGAATTTTATAGAAAGTGGAGACAATTAAATCCATCAGTTATCTTATCTACAAAGTTTCAAAAATTGCAAGTCTGAATGGTTGAGACCTTAAAAGTAGAAGTGCTAGTGAGGTGTTGATGATGCTGTTGGACTGCTAGAGGATCACTGTGTGGATTCTTGATAGATTCAGTGCTTGTTAAAATGGAGTATAAATGAAGCCAGGCTGTGCTTTAGTTCCCTTGTTAGGCGTGTTGTGGTTCCTTTAGGTCTTAGGAATTATGAAAATGCTCTTTTCTCTTCTACACCCCAATAAACATATTCTTCAAAGGACCTTCTTCATCCCTCCCTTATTCAAGAAAATTCCATCTTTCCTCTAACTGCCCATGTTTGTTACTATTATTTTTTTGAGCCCACCTTTGACTTGAGGACTTGTAACATTATAAACATTTATAAATGTTTGATCTACGTGTCCATGGAACAGTTTTAAAAATAATCTTTAATCTCTGCCATGAGGCAGTCAAGAATAAGGCCTCTTCGATTGCAGCATCTCTTTGAAGTTTTCTTTTTATTTTGGTTTTTCCCTCTAGCACTCCTACTTTCAATGGTTCTGAGGTGGGGTTTTTCTTTAATTTTTTCCCCCCCTTTAGCTTAGGTCTCGTTGGCAGTTTGTCAAAAGTTCAGAGGCAAAATTAGTAAAATTATAGTTTGAACTTTGTTTATTGTTTTCAAACTCTGCTTCTCGACTAAGATAGTTGCTCAGGATATAAAGATCTCCTTTTAAAATGTTTTCATCTTATTTCACATTTTATTGCTGCTTCTGTTACAGATATCATAGTCCTAAGAATGAGCTGTTATCTTCCTTGACTAGACTGAAGAGATCAAATTAAGATGTCTTTTTTAAAAATTCTTTTTTTTTTAATGAACATTTATTGAAGGAACATTGCATCATAAAGGCTTAAAGTGGGTATCACTGTAAAACAGAATCTGTATATACTGCATTAAGTTAAGCACCAACAATTGAATTGTAGCCTTCACCATGTAATTGATCCCTTTTAGCAAGATGGCTTGCATCTTGTTTAATTGCTATCCATTTTTATTTCATGGATTATATATGTTAGTTTTATTTTATGAAATCATATAATATGGGATTTTCTTTTGTAGTTTTAGTATGAATCAAAGCCTTGACCTAGTGATAAAAATAAAAATCTTACCACCATAAAGAAGGTATCTGGTTATTTTTTCATTTAGGAAACGCTCTGAAATTATTGCTGGTCTCTCTCTCTCTCTCCATGAATATCGTTTTGCTGCATTGAGAAATTTGCTTTGTCTTTTATTATCAGATGCACATGGTATGAATAACCTAGATAGCATTGACCAGAATCAGTTCATTACATGTAATATCTTGTATTTTTCTGTTGGGATTTTTTGCTTTAGTGATGTTTGCTTCTCTTTTCTCCTATACTTAATATTATACATAAACAACACACATTCTAAGTAGAAATGGTTTTAGATTGCTTTTCATTTGGTTTTAGATGTAATTGATCTTTATATTGAAAGTCAATGAAATTGAAAGGTTTAACTTTGTTAGTAGAGTTTTTCTTTCTTTAATTATCTAAGTTAATTATTGCTTCTCCAGTTCCCTTTGGTGGGGATTCTTATGGAACATTCCAGGATCCTATGATCCTATAATATATCTGTTGGATTAAAATATTATTAACTACTTGTCCCTCAGTTCTTTAGCAGAGTGGAGGGCCTCCTACTCATGTCAGTAAGACTGAATTTCAGAAAAAGAATACACCATGAAAATTACTTTAACAATTCGAGTACTTTTTCTCTTATTTAGATGAATAAGAGAATGTAATTCTTTAAAGAATAATGTCCAGATTTATGTTTTAAAGTATTCAGTTATAACCACTTCCTGTAGAATTGCATTGCTGTGCTTTAGGTATTTGAGAGGTCGTATACAAAAGAAAGCAGGTAAGAAGATGGTTGAGGGTCCCCTTCTACGTAAGTTGAAAAGCAGCTTCATCATTTACTCGCTGTGTGACCTTGTGTAAGTTGTTCAGCCTCTCTGCTTCTGGTTTTCTCATCTGTAAAACAGGATTATAGGACATACTTCATATGGTTGAATTTAAATATTTAAGACACTTAGAAATGTATTGAGAAGAAAGGCTATAGTAGTAGTAGGCTGTTCTTATTAGTATTAACAAATAGATCTGTGGTTGAATTCTTGCCTTGTCATTTAAGAGTTATGTGACGCTCCTCATTTATTTCGAGTCTGATGTTTCATCTGTAAAAAGAAGATTGTGTTATGTTGTGCAGAGTAAAATCATGAGAATTAGAGATGGGAGGTATTAATAACATATTGTGGGTAGCGTAGGAAGGGCATTATAATTGTTTTAGAAGTAGTTGTGATTTTATATTTTTTCTCCTGAAAGCCATACTTGATAGCATTTTCTTTTTTCCTTATCTGTTGTAATATTTTACTAAATGGATATCTAGAGAGTTTCTAAAAGGAGGAACTCTTTGGGGATTCAGGGCTTTAGCTATGATTAAAATAAATGTATCTTAATTGTAGGCTGTGAGAGAATCATGGTGGGAATCATTAAGGTTCCACCACTAGTGTTTTTTTTTCCAAAGGCTATGAGTGCTGAACCAACATTTTCTCCTTCCTTTATATCCTCTCTATTATTCTCTCCTCTCTGTCCATTAATATCTGTTGTGAGGTTTGTTAAGGCAGCTAGACTTATGGTGCAGACACGTAGTGCCTGTGATCTGACTCTCGGTCCTCTTATTAGAGAGTGATGGCATGGGGACCCTGCAAAGCTGGAAAGGCACGGAAGGGTTGAAATTAGAGTTTCAGAGACACTGTGAGAAGGATGAAGTTGTATTTCCTTCACCTGTATTTGTCATGGTTTTGGTTACAAAAAGCATTGGAATAATCTGGAATGCAGGGAAGACTGTAGTATGAGTTAGTTTTGTATCACAGTTTCCTTTTGCTAATGTCACACAGTGCTTTTCATTTCCCCCAGAAGGCAAACTTGTTTCTAAACCGAAACGGTTTCCAGAGCTTCATATTGATTTTGAGGACTATATACTGATGACTGAAAAATAGGTTACAGCCATTTTTGACAAGAGAACACACTTGAACTTTCACGTTAAGTGTGACATGTGCTACGTGGTGACATACCTTGCTAAAGCAAGTCATTAATGACATGACCCCCTGTCAGGAGCATAGATACGTGTTTTGAATTCATAAATGGTGGTCTACTGAGAAATGTCTGTTGTGTTCGTTCAAATATACATATGAAACTAGAATCAAATGATAAGTTTCAGATAGCTACGTTTATCGACTTAATAATTAATTAGTTTTTTGCACTGAAAATAAAGGTAATTAAAATAGATTTACTACTTTCTGCCTCAGGAAGATGAAAGGGGACATTTATTTTTCATACCCTTATACATTGGCATTTCTGTTTTCATTCTCTGGGGGTTTTGTATATAATGAAGTGACATTGAGTTTTATTATAAAACTATAATTAATAAAATATCTTGAATGCTTTTTAGTCTACCAAAATTAAATTGTACTTTTTTGGAATGGTAAAATTTCATCTTTAACTTCCGCAGCTAGCGGAAAAGTATTTTCTGCTATTGTGGTGTATTAGTACATCATTTATTTACATTTTTATTAATTTACTTAGTTATTTTAATTTTTTTATTGAGGACTTTGATTTACAAAATATTCATTTAGATGTGCAGGTTCACTATTCATCAAGTACATGCTAACCCACTGTGTCCACCACCCACCAAATTACCCACAGTCCCCCACCACTGTCCATCGGATCCACACCAGAATTTAATTTTTACTATGGGTTATATTTTAATGATCTAATATACGTAAGATATATAAGGATTTATAGGAAAATGTTTTATTTCTGTCTGAATTCATTGTTTGCTCAGTTTTCTTATCTTCTATTAAGTTTCTGGTGTATCCTTTCATAGTTTATAGAAATTCAAATAAACACAAATCTTTATTTTTCTCCCCTTTATCACATTAAAAAAAGATATCTAGAGATATAAGGTAACAGATAATAAAAATTAGACTCTAGATAATACACTGGAAAGTGCAAAGGCATGGTATTTTTATATTTGGAAATCAGTTCATGGCAGTTATTTGTATCCTTCCCCCACCTGTTATTTCAGAATAGAAAGTTCCAGGAGAACTTCCCTTTTTGGAACTGTTTCTGTTTGATCCATCCTATGCAAATTTACTCCTTCATGCAAACACTGAGTGCCTTACACAAATATTACCACCTGTATTCTTTATTTGTGTTTCTCAAAGGAGTTTTTGGTAAAATTTGCATAATGACTTGGCTCATTTAGTTTTGTATGTTGTTAGGAGTTCAAATGCTGTGGGTATGAACGATTATAGTGTGTACCAAATAGAAAGGTTCTGTCACAGGCAGCATTCTCAGGCTAACTCAGACTTAAGGATTTAAATCTGATTTGCATTTTGAATCTAGACCTATGATTATTAACCTAGTTTCATTTACGGTCGATGAAAATTTGCATGAAATTAGTCTTCTTGATAGCATAAGGTGTACTGAGCAAAATGTTAACTCCTTAGGCAGCATGTGGGACTCTGTCAGGATGGCAAACTTAGTGCATTTGGTATACTGATAAACTTCTCTAGAAATGAGCTGTTAGACATTAACTCAATATCAGAATGTCAGAAATGTGTCTGATAGTTTGCCTTTTCATACAGGAAATGGTGGCTAGCATGTTTTAAATATTAGAAGCTGTGCGGCATCAAATCCTTGTAATAGGAATCTCATTTTTGGTAGGTGGATCAATCAGGAGGGAAACTTTGGCTTGCTGTTTGTTTTAGAATTTTTAAAGTAGTTCCTGGCTATTTATAAAGGTTGATTACTTCGTAGAACGATCGCCTCAGATGTGCAAGGGCAGAGAAAAAATCACATCTTATTTTTACCTTTCTCTGTGATTAAACCACTGTAAATATTTTGGTAAGAGTGTTAGGCCATTGATGAGACCTCTGTATCTGAATAGTTTGATTCTGTCAGTTTCATTCAAGTCATTCTTTGGATCTGAAGACGATACCACCTTCAAGATAGCGATTGAACAAACATCTGTTCTTAATGTAATTTCTGTTAATTTTTTTCCTTTTTTCATGACTGGTTTAAAACCTTTTAGAGTATTCTTTTATGAGTTGGTAATTATATAACAAAAGTATTTATTTTTATTTATAAGATTTCATTGTCTCGAGCATATCTAATGATGTACAAAAAAACCTGGAAACACACACACACACACACACACACACACAATTTTGTGACAGTATTTACAAATATAAATTAGGGTGTTTGTTACATAAAGTGGAACGCCTCTATGAAACTGGCATGTGATTTTGTTCACAGGTTCTGTGTTGTGCTGAATGATAAGCAGTCATGATCTTGTTCAGATTGATTCTGGATCCCCTGAGGGAACTGGCAATTTCCCTCGGATGGCCATTGCTAAATCTTCGGTTTTCATCTTTGACCCACTCTTAGGTCAGATTACTGGGAAAATCAGTGTTATTGATGAATACTTTGTACGTGATTATAAAAGGCTGTGCGCCTCTGAGAAATAGCTGAAACACATAATTAAATGCAAATAGTGGCAACCTGTTTAATTTTGAGTTAATGTAAGTTAATCGAATGTCATTGATCGCTTGGGTCTATCTAATAAAGATTAAAATGACATTTTTTAAAAGTTTAGATAAATGTTTGTAGATAATAAGAGTTTATCCTCAAATTGTTTTTAAGAAGAAGGAAGTGGGAGGAGAGAGAGCATTTTTTAGGGAGGGAAGGAAGGAAGAGAAAGGAAGAGGAAGTTTATTTAGTTTGCTTTCCCCATGCCTCCTGCCCGCCTGGACATGCCCCCCTGACTCCACCACCATGATCACAGGTTCTTGGACTTTACTTGGTCTCTGCCCCAGCCACTGGCTTAATACCTGAGCCACCAGGACACACCTATCTTCAAATTTTAGTAAAACTTTAAAAACATTGCACAAAAGTTTTTGGAGGGGAAAATGCTAAGTGGCAATTACAACTTTGAGCTTAATGAATGGAAGGGAATAAAATAAATTGCAAATTAATTTAAATGTGTCCTTGGAGAAGAGGGTTATCAATATTCCCAGAACTGGTAGTGAGCTGGTAATCGAAGGGATAAAGATGATGATAAACATAAGCAAAAATCTGAGAGGACCACACACAGTTACATACAAATAACATAAAACCTCAATGTGTGGTTATTGCATTGTAACACTGTGATGGAGGAAAGAACTCTTGACATTGTTTAACTCAAACATGTCTTAAGACTAAGAAAACTGAAGTCCTTAGAGGTTGGGAGGTTTGTGCCAACTTATTGAACGAGTGAAAATCTGAAATCCACATATTACTCATCTCAGCACCCTTTTCAACACTGTCCTTCTATGTTGATTGGTTATGCAGAAATATGATGCGTTCTCATATGATTAGGTGTGATTGAAAGCAGAGGTGAGAAGACCTGATTTCAGAAGGACTATTGATAGTAATAGCAGCTCATGTAACACTGAGGACTTCTATATAAGAGGCATTGTGCAAAGAGCTTTCCCTGTGTTTAATATGTAAGAGAGATCTATTAGGTAGTTAGTATCATATTATTTTGTTGAATAATAATTGCTGAATCTTGAAGAGATGAAGTAATTTGCTGAAGATACATAGAAGCTAAGTGTAGGAGCACAGATTTGAAATTCCACTGTATCCCATTCCAGTTCCCATTATATGCTATTCAGCATTTAAAAGAAGACTTTGAACAAATCCAAAACCCTCTTCACTTCTAACATTCAGCAGATTTTAACTTACTTCAGAATTTTTTTCTTCTTTTCAATTATAACATGAAAACAAATTGGATTTCACTCTTGCTTCCAAGGGAGTAGATCATGTTAATAGAGTTCATTCAGGAAGTTCTACCAACTTTTAGAAAGAAAGGAATAGGGTTAGCTTGTCATTATTTGGTCCTCAGGATTTCAGACATTTTCCCACTGATCAGTGATTTCTTTCTGAAGTGGTTTAAAACTCACCCCTGAAATGATATAGTTACAGTTGTTTGAGGATTGATGACAAAATGGACGAGTTATCCAATGTACCTTAGTTTGGAAAATGGGAGCACTTAGCTACCTCTTGCCTTACCTTGTTTCTTTCTTTCTTTGTGATTCCTCAGAGAATACTGGTAGATTCAGTAACCTCATCTGCTTGTTCTCTCATTACCCGGAGATAGCAATTATCTGGGCTGGATTTAGTTTTACTTTTCTTGTCTACTTTGGCCTCTATTTCCTTTTAACCATACTTAATTTTTTCTAGTCTGAAGAAAAGGTCACATCCAGCTTCTTAAGGCAAGGAAATAAAACTCACTGGTGGTATTATTTGTTTATGTTTGGGTGGGTCTCCTTTATTGATTTGAGCTATAGTCATGTCATACTGATTAAATCTCGGGGGTATAGTTTAGGGAGTGGCATCTGCTTGTTCTCACTGTGTTTGAAAACAGGGAGGATATTGTGAGCAAAGATTGTATTCAATGCTTTTTTACCCCCTTTTCTTTCTATTATTTGCTTCTGGCAAGCACCAATATGAGAATCACAGTGCAAACCCCAAGGATTTTAGAGCAAATCTATTCTGACTTCTGCAGATAATGGTTCTTCTTTTGAGAAATAGTTCCTGGCTTGCTATTGGATTTGCTAGAGACTGAATACCTCATGAGGTATCAGGTGATCATGTGGCTGAGCCTCCCATCATGAATTGGGTATTGTCTGCCCCATTTAGCCATAGATTGGTAATGAAAAACAGCAGTTTATTGTATGGAAATGGTATATAAGAGAACCAGTGTGGATAGGTCTGGAAGGTATAATAAATAGGTCATATGAACAGGTGGTTCAGATATCTTAGATGCCAACTTCTGTTTCATTGCTTCTTGTCTTTCAATCCATGTCTTTGACCTCCTGGGAGTTGCTTTTGACCAGTTGAGCAAACCAGAAATTTGAGCCTGTTTTGCAAATGGGTGTGTGTGGTACGCTGGTACCTCTGAAAAGAAGACACTGCAGCACTCAAGCCCCGCCTCAGAAGTGACCATGAATGACAGTGGTGAAGGAAAATCCTTCTAGGGAGCAGAATTTTGTGAGTAGTGAGTTTTGCTGCCTACTGTGCTGGTGTGGGAGCTGACGAGAGAAGAAAGTTCTGCATTGATTAATGAGCAGTTGCTAATGTTTTATCTGGGTAGTCAGGGACTTGGAAGGAGCAGATTGGAAAATTGATGAAAAGAATGTCTAGGGAAGAGGTGTGTAGATGACCACTCTGAACACGTGAAGATTATGTCCTTGGTGAATTGCCCACTAATGGGCATGTGGTACTACTGAGGTGGACAAAAGGATGTGCTCAGTGGATGTCATTTAGCTTCTTATTCTACACACCCTTGGCTTTAGCCACTAGACCCTTGAGAAAGTGGCCAGTTTGGCAGGGCTGAATGGTTCATGGTTCAAAAATACGGATTTTCATGGGTTCAACAATATGGACTGTCTCTTAACAAGGTTGACCTGCCTACTGCTACTGCAGGGTGTCTAATCTGCCAACCACAGTGTCCAACATTGAGTTCCATTTTCCGCGGGAACCAGTCAGCCATCTGCTGGTGGTCAATTATATTGGACTTCCTTTCACCATTGAGAGGGTGAAGGTTTTATCTTGATTGAAAGTCACATTTTGTGCATATAAATTTGCTTTCTCTAACTGTAATGCTTTTGCCAGCATACACCATCTGTAGATTCACAGAATACTTTATCCACAGTACGGCATTGTGTATTCTATTGCTTCTGATCAGGGAATTTAGCAAAGAAGATACGGTAATGGGAGTCAAGCCCCATTCACTGGTTTTGCCGCATGCTCCATTACTTGAAAGAAGTTGTCCTCATGGAAAAGTTCCATGGCTTACTGGATACTCTGTTATAGCACTAGCTGAGGGATAGTACCTTCAAAGTATGAGGCTCCTTTTTGCAGGATGCAGTACATACTTTAAATTATATGGTGCTGTGTCTCCCATGGTTAGAATTCATGGCTCTGGGAATCAGTGGTCAGAAGTGAGATGACTTTCATCATTATTATATCTAATAAACCACTTGGAGAACTTTTACCTCCTCTCCTGCGAATAATGAGTTCTGCTGGTTTGGAAATCTCAGTCCCTAAGAGGCAAATATTTCTACTAAGGGGTACAACAGTGACTCCATTAGGCTGGAGGATGAGGATGTCACTGAACCATTTTAGTGTCTTGATGATACTGAACCAACAAGCAAAAAAAAAAAAAAGGCTAATTTACTTGCCGGAGTGATTGATCCTGATTACTGAGTGGAAATAGGTTTACACAGTGGAGTCAAGGAGACAAAATCTCTTTAAACACAGTGATTAATGACGAAATCAGAGATGAAGGTTGAGGTCACTCTGTTAGGTGACGAACCCAGAGCAGCTGAGGTAATTTAATCTCAGGATCTTAATTAAAAAAAAAAAAAATCTTATAGTTGGTGCTTAATTTTTTTTTGAATGTGTGTAGTATTATAACTTTTAAACATTATTTGCTGTTCTAACATTGATGTTAATTTTTGGCCAGTTTTGATTCTGTAATTTTTGTTTTCCTCATGGAATTTTATTTTTCTTAGTTTTTTGCATGCCTGGTAATTTTTGATTCCATGCTAGACATTGAAAATTTAACTTTGTCACATGCTGGATATATTTCTGTATTTCTATAAATATTTTTGAACTTTGTTCTGGGATACAGTTACAGCTGGATCCTTTTGAGCGTGACCAGAGTCATGCTCAGTCAAGGGCCGCTGCTGAGGCAGGACCCTTCTGTGTACTTTACCCAAAACCCCATGAATCATGAAGTTTCCCATGTGTTTAGTGAGCTCTGGGCACTATTACCGCCATTGCTTTTGAGCAGCAGAACCAGCAGAACTCATTCTTCCCCTAACATGGGGTAGTTTCTTCGCATGTATGCATTAAGCACACTCAGGTGAATATTTGAAAGGTACCTTCTGCAGATCTTTAGGATTCTTTTGCCATGTGGCTCTCCCCTCTCTGATACTGTGTCCTGCAAACTATAACAAACCTTGGTTACCCCAGACTTGTAACCCTTATCTTTTTAACATGGAGTCCTCTGTATCGTCTGGGTAAATAAACTATAGCTCATGTCTGGAAATTGTCAAGGCGGTAAGCTGGGGAAATTGCAGCGCACACTTCATTTGTGTTGCCTTCATTGTGATGATCAGTGGTTTGAAAATTGCCGTTTTTTATATTTTGCTGTAGCTTGGTTGTTTCAGATGGGAACCCTTATGATACTGCTTGAGACTGCATATCCATGTAACATTTAATAGGTTAGAATTAAAAAAAAGCATATTGATTACTTAGAAAGTTAGTCACTTAGACAGCCTTTCTTTATAATGGAAGTTTGCCTGCATTTAGAACCACTTCTTAATCATGGCAAGATGTTTTCCTTTTAGAGAAGATTTGTGTCTCCAGATTTTTTCCTTATAGATAGTAGAACATAGAGAAGGGAGACAGGTGAGATCGACCTGATTGCCTCTGCAGGCTTGTGTGCACACAGAAATTCAATGTGTAGAATTTCAAGAAGGTAATAGAGAAGTCTGGGAGTAGAGTTTATCTGAGCACCAAAGAATCATTTGTAAATAAATGCAGGATGAGAAAAGCAAAGATCAAAAGAATAGCTTTTGCAGCAGTCTTCCTAGGGCCTTGTCTTAAGGATATATTTCTGTGTTTGTTATTTATTGATTTGAGATCTGCTTGGTGTACAGTGGAAAATTTATCAAGCTGAAGGAGTTGGTCCTAAAATGCTGCAGAAAGTTGAAATGTGAAGTGGGAAAAAACTTCATGAAACTTCATAGAATCAGTTTCAGTTCAGGGTGCAAATGGCAAAACTGTTTCTCCCACTGAGGCTTGGAAGGGTATTCTGACTGGGTGAGTCTCATGAAGTGAGGTCTTATTTACTTGGCTTCCTTTTGCTTTGCTTTAGGCAGGTGCTTTACATATTTTATCTCATTGTGTCCTCTTGACAAATCTTAGGAGATATATTGTGTTAATCTTGTTTTAAAGATGAAGATTTTGGGCTTGCTGGGCTTAGGTGGTTTACTTTAAGGTCACTGAAAGTAAGCAGTGATTGTGCCTGGGACTTTGACTTCTAGGCAAGACTTCTTTATACCTCATCACACATGGGGTGTGTGTTTAAAGTTGCTTTTTCTAAAAGTGATAGAGGAAGATTTCTGTCCTTTGGTAAAGAGCAAAAGCTGAAGAACTGAAAGTAAGTTCTAAGATTATCAAGTTCTTCTGTTCACCAAATTAGCAGAAAAAGGGAAATATAGATTGAGTAGCCTGTCTAATGTAGGTTTTGTGTATTTCCTATTATTCAGATTAATGTAATTTTTTGTTGTGATGCCCTTATTTACCAAGTTGAAATAACCATTCATATTTCTAAATAAAATTGTTACATATTTCAGATGCTTATTTTAATCCATTAATTATGCATTCTTATTAAATGATCCATAGATTATCATGGATTTTCATATCCTATGGCACTTGGAGTCATTATGTTAATTTTATAGATGATTTAGCACATCCTTTTCCAAATAAAATCATTCGACCCCAAAACAATTTAAATGGCACTATAGAGTTATTAAGACAGAGGGTAGGGACTGTAATTATTTTATTTTGCTCTTTTTTCTTGGCCCAGGGACAGGGGCCATTGGGGCACTTGTAAGAATAGGGGAGAAATGAACACATTCAATGCTTGTATGTATTTTCTTTTTTGTTGAAGCCAGTTGTATTATTAAGAATGTTAAACAATTATTAATAAAAATATTCAAACAGAGTTGCTCTTCATAGTACTTTTAATTTTAAGTCTGTGCGTATTCTGTTGTTCTTGAAATAAATCAACATAGGTATAGTAAATTTGAAGATATCCCCATTTGGCAAGATAGACATTCACTGAGGAAAGAAACTTAATCGCCATTAAGTAAACCATGTTATTACTTCAGATAATGTCTAAAGCCTGTGGCTAAAACTGAGACAGAACTTGCAGTACTACAAATACTTCTCCTTGTTTGAGTGAAATTGGCACTTTGTGTACTTCTGGTTTCTTTGGTAAACTATAAATTTCAGAACATAAAAAACTGAACATCTACTTTTTAGCACTTTTTAGATGCGTTCCCGGTTCCAAGTTAGTATCAGTTTATATAACTGTATTGTACTATGTTCTCCTTGATCCAAAAACAAACAAGTAAATAAAATCCAGTATGTTATGTTCTTGACAAGAGCACTATTTTGTTGCTGACATATGGTTAGTCATTAGTTGTATTCAGTACCATACCTTCCTCATTCAACGGCACCATCTGTTAAAACTGTGACTGATACCAGTAGAGAGGAAGCCAGTTATTTTTCAGTTTGTGAGCATGGAGTAAATGAGAATGTCTGAAGTTGCCTGCAGTCAAGTACTTTACAACTGGTTTAGTCAAACAATTGGAGATACTGCTACCTTGGGAAACCAGGTTAGGAAAGAACAAGATAATACTTGCTTAGAGACATTATTTACTCTTAGCGAGGGTAACGTGTTATAAAAAAAAATCGCATAATTAAGTTATTAAAAAAAGATTTGCATGACATGCTTTGTTTGTAATGCTGTCAAACTACTGGTGTTTGTGTTTTTGATCAAATCTACACTTGAGGTTAGAAAAGGTGTTTTTCCAATGTGGTAGAAACATTTACAAACATGATTTTTCATAGACTTTGGGATATGGGAAAATTTGTACTAATAAAACAACTCTTAAAATGATTAGATATCGACAACGGATTCCTCTGTGCATCTGTGACTGTCTCTGTTGTGAAATGAAGTTTGGACTCGCAGGGCTGGAACTAGTAGGATGATTGGCGTCTGTGTAGGAAGCAGTTGATTTGCTCATCACAGTTTTCTGTGCGGGGGGCACTGAGTGTGTGCATTTGCTCTTGTAAGGTCTCCACCAGGTTCGCTTATGTTTTTATTTATTTTTAAAATAATCAGGACTTTGCACTTATGTACGGTTGTTTCTTTGGTCTATACTTCACCCATCCTTCCTGCCACACTCATTATAGGACGAATTACTGGTATTTGGGTCAGGTTTTTCCTTCTCTTTCTCTTCCTCTCCCTCTCCTCCCCCTCAACCCCTACCCCCATCCATTCTGTCACTAAATCTTATCCAGTTGATAAAAACAAAAACTGACGAAATATATAAAGTTAGGGAAATACGGCAATAAAATAAACTTTGGCTTTGAATCTGTCTTGAATAATTCTGTCAAAAATTCTGTGGCGGAAACATCTCTCTGCTTTTGCATGACTGTAAATGTTTGAGGCCTGTTAGAATGGGTTTAATTTTTTTAGATCGAAAATGCTCCCTCCTATCTTTTTTTTTTTTTTTTTGAAGAATCATAGATAAAAAGTCAGATGACAATTTTCTTTCTTTCTTGGTTGGTACTTTTTCTTTTGGTTTTTTAGAAAGTGCTTAGGACCCTGTCTCGAGCCTCATTCTGGTTTGACAGAAGGGCATTTCCCTATGTGGATGATTTTTGCAATTATCATGCTTAGTACTTTAGGGATTCTGTCAGGAGCTTTTACGTTTTCTTCTTTATTTCTGTGCCTTTATATTCATTATCTGACTTTTTCCCTGGCAATCCTGTAATATATGGTAGCCTCTGAGGACTGTTTGTCTGTGCCTTTGAACTTTTCTCTCATATTTTCTATTTGTTATTTTGCTTTCCTTTCTGGAATTTTCTTCACAGTGGTACACTAAAATATACACAAGAGCAGTTAATTTTAGTGTGTATTTTAAAATCCTTATGTGCATTAACTATACTTAAAGAAATCTTTATTCAGCATCCCTTTTTTTGATGTATCGTATTTTATATGCGAGGATTTTACCTCTATATTTTATCATCAGTGACTTCTGAACTTGCCTCTCAAGAATGACCACATTTCTTTGCTCTAGATTGTTTTGTTTTAACCACTTACCTGCCTTTTTTTTGTTGTTGCTGTTTTTCTGGTCAGAGTGCTATAGCTCACACCTGCCAGTACCCTCAGTACTTTTTCTTCTGGTTGTGGCTATTTCATCATCTTACTTTAGACTAGAGAAAAATGGCATTATTTTTATGCATTATTTTTTTAATAGCCTCTATTTGTAAATATGATGGACAGTTGGTTATAATGCAACTTCTCTGGATGGAGGAACTATTCTAAGAGTATCACTGATTGTTGTGAAGTGATAATAATGATTCCCAGGAAGTTAACTCTTTCTATTTTGACTACGGAATGATTTCACTGTGACCCTCTGTGACCAATGCATTTGTTATGTATTAAAGTTTAAATGAATAGTGTAGATAATCAAAAAATTGGTGTTTATGACTACTGTTATACTTTCAGATAAATTAAGAATATTAAAAAATTTTAGAAGATAACTTACTCACATGACACAAAATTCAATAGAAACCAAAGGGTAAAAAGACTTCTACCCAGCACCTAGTCTTTCCGAGAAACCTGGTGTGACAATTTCTTTTTCTCTATAAAGAAGAATATGGATTTATAATAACAAATGTTCATGCACAGTTGCACACATACATACATATTTTTTGCCTCCTTTTTCATGAAAGCTAGCATACAGCACACCCAATTTTGTACCCTGTTCATTTGACAATACGATTCATTGATCATTTTCTTCCATTTCATTACAAATTTCCTTACTTTTTGAAGTGGTAGTGTGTTCTGTTGGATGAATGTAGGGTAATTTATTTAGCCAGTCTAGAATTCCTGTTGTTTATGTTCTTTCTTTGGCTACAACCAGTAATGCTACAGGAACACCCATTTTTCACATGTGTAAATATATCTGTAGAATAAATACTTGGAAGTGTAAATACTGAGTTAAAAAGTTTACACTTTTTAACAAAATTTATAATTTTGATAGATATTGCCAAATTGTTTTCCATAGAGATGGTACTAATTTACATGCCTCTCAGCAGTGAGTTTGCTTAGTTTTTGCAGATCTTGCCAAATAATGTATTATCAGCCTGTCTAAATCTGATGAATGAAAGGTGGTATCTCAGTGTCTTCGTTTGTGTTTCTTATAAGAACTAATTTTTATTTCCATTTCTGCAACCTTTCCATGTCCCTTTACCATTTTTCTGTTGGTGATGCTTATTCATTGGTAGGCACTCACTGTTTGAGAAAATCATCTTTGTGGTATGATAGGCAGACTTCCCCTCTTCATTGTGTTTCTTACTTACGGTTGCTTTTGCAGTGAAGAAAGTATTTTTATACAAGTGACTTTATGAGTGTTTTATTTTACTCCAAGATGATTGTGGTTTGCACATTGTTTCTGCTGTGCTTTAATGGTTTCATTTTGTTACATTTCTATTTCTGAACTCTGCAGACTTTATTTTGATTTATGTGTGATGTTTGGAACAACTTCTCTCCCCTCCCCCACATGACTAACCAGTTCTGACACTGTTTATTGAGTCATTTATCTTTTTTCTAATTTGAAAAGCCACATATAGTACACACTAAATTCTTCTATGCATTTGTATTCTTTATATCTAAGAGTTGTTTATTATGAAAACGTTCAAATGTATACACAAATCGAAGGAATAGTTCAGTGAATCCCCATGCCTGTCAACAGATTCAAAGATTTATCCCTTTTTTTAGTATTTCTGCTTTTGCCGAAGAATTTTAAAGCAATTTCAGATACAGTGTCACTTGACCCTTATATAACTTCTGCGTGCACCTCTAAAAATAAGTTAAACATTTGACTTCTTATTTGAGATTCAAGAGAAAAAAACATTTGGTGCTAACATTTGGTGTCTCTTTGCTCCTATTAGCAATCAGTTGCTTTAGAAAGTAATGGCACATTCGCCTATTGGTTGTTTAATGTTGTGCCGGTCGTGCCGTCATGGAGCTCTGCTCCTGCCCTGGTTTTCTGAGGAGACCTGCCTCTGGGTACTGATGGTATCGGCATATTTTATTACTGGAGAGGTGTCCAGGTGATTTCACTAGTATGCCACATAATGAGCAGTTGGTGTGTAAAGTGCATGAATAATAAAACTGAGCAGTGCTCAGCATAGTTAGATACCTGGGTAGGAGCAGGGGACTGGTGTACCAGCGAGTCGGCCATCGCTTCATCTGGGTTTGACAGTACATAGATGGCTTAATGCTAGAAATGAACAAATTCATGTTGCATTCCTGAGAACAAAGGAGTTCAGGTGCTTCTGATTTGATGCTGGAATTGTAACTTTCCATTAGCTCTCTAACTTCAGATGTGACATGGAAAGGCTACAGTACAGTCTCTTAATGAATGATTTCCTGGGAAGCTAGTCACAACTTCTCTGACTTGGATAACTGTTAGAATTTCTCTTCTCCCTTTTGTTCAGGATAATCAAGTTATCCATGGTAAGTGTACTCAGTTTTTACAGGTTAAGACAAAATTTCTCAGTTTCCTTTTAGTCGGTTCTCAGTATTATTACTTCACACGTGCTGGCCAGATAATTTAAAGTTTGGGCTGCAAGTCTTGCTTTCTACATATGCAAAACCAAAGTGTTTATTTGAGGAAAAACTCCAAAAAACCATCTCCGTCTACTGGGGGGAAATAGTAAAATCTGGACTAGTATTAGCCAGATGGTATGTAACAAGATGGCTATTTTTATAAACTTAGCATCCTTTTTGAACACAAAATTGAGATTTTTGAAAATATTATTCCAGATTCTTAACTTTTTAAGATTTAAGTTATTTGTACCATTCTTAAACTTTACAGTGTGGAGTCTGTCGTAGCAACTTTACATATATCACCTTTAATCTTAATAACAAATTCACGGAAGAAATGTCGTTCCTCTGTCATAGATGAGGAAACTGAAGCTGCAGAGGTTAAATGTCTTGGCTTTGACACACCTAGTATGTGATGAAGTGAAGACTGGAAGATACATTTCTGAATAAAAAGCTCTAGCTTGCTTTTCAGTATTTGATAGTTTTTATTGAACTCCCGAAATATGAGAAAACTTGCACACTTATATTTACTGTGCCTCATTTCCTGCCTCTCTAACACACATATTTTTGATGGAACTTTAGACTTTATAAGAGATACATTTTTTTCTCTTAATAAGCTTATTGTCATTTTTGGGGACAGCTTAAGACTTAAAAAGAAATTGAGCAGTTGGTTCAAAGAGTTTCCACTTCCCCCTATGCCTTCTCCTATTATTAACATATTGTTATTGTATATTCACTCTAACTAACAAGCCAATATGGATAGAT
The DNA here is from genome assembly GCA_004363575.1 of Solenodon paradoxus. Classification (NCBI taxonomy): domain Eukaryota; kingdom Metazoa; phylum Chordata; class Mammalia; order Eulipotyphla; family Solenodontidae; genus Solenodon; species Solenodon paradoxus. Next base: position 1,526,123 of record RJWH01000090.1, read on the forward strand.
TATTGCCTGCTAAAGTTCGTAGCTTAGTCAGATTTTGTTTTATCTAATGTATCTTTTCTGTTCAGGATGCCATCTGGACATCACTTTACATTTACCTGTCATGTCTCCTTAAACTCCTCTTGCTGTGGCAGTTTATCAGATTGTCCTTGTAATTGATGACCTTGCCAATTTTAAGAATTCCTGGTCATTATATATTGTCAAATGCTCCTCTATTTGAATTTGATAATTTTTCTCCTGATTAGACTGGGATTATGGGTGTTTTGGGAAGAAGAGCACTGAGGTACAGTGCCGTTTTCATCACATTCTAGCATAGCATCATCACACCAGCGTGATTATGACTGTTGATGTTGAACTTGCTCAGGTTTCTTCACTGACAGAATCACTCTTTTCTTCCTCTCCTTTTTGCTCTTTGCAAGGAAGTCTCTATGCACAGCCCCCACTTAAGTGGGGATGGGGTGGGGTATCTGCCTAATATATTTGGGATTCGTCTACATAGGACATTTGTCTCTTTTCCCCCCATTTACTAGTTTAATTATATCACTGTGGATACATGAATATTTTATTTTATGCTTTGGGTTATAATCCAGCATCGCTTTATTACTTTTGTTCCTTAAATCCTTTTAACTTTGGCCATTTGGAGATCTTTCAGTTCTTCTTGCATCCTTTTGACATACCCTCGTCAATGTCTTTTATAAATAAAATAATTTTGGAGCCCTTCAAGATGTGTTAAGCTCGTTTGTATTTTTTCTGCCCCTTTCCTAGAATCAGCCACTTCTCCAAGGAACCCTGCTTCCTTTCATAGGAGAAGGGTGTAAGAAGCCAAGGGCTGGGTTAGGTGTGCTTGTTGGCGCTGTTTGTTGTGATTTCTTATAGACCCTCTTAGATGGCAGATCAGGGACGCACACACCTATTTAAGCGTTTCTCTGCATAAGTACAGTAAGTTAAACATGAATTCTTGCTGTTGTCTTCAACTCTTAAGTCATCACAACTCCTGTTTTTTAAGTGACTGTTTTGGAGTACCTTACCAGTGCGTGGCAGTTGTATGCTGTCCCACAGCAGTTGTATGCTGTCCCACAGCATGTATCTGTTTCGTTGTTTAGCTTTGCTTCTATATTTAGATACACTTGCTGTTCTCACTCAGCCATTTCCTAGGACTTCCTGAATCATTTTCATTCTTCCAGAGATTATCTAGCTTTTGTAATAGTTAAGTCTTCTCCTCCCCCCACCCCCCAAAATAAATTCAATGATGGTATATTCCTAAACTCTTACTCATGTGTTTGAAATTGTATTCTTTTTAAAAAGAAAATTGAGTCCCATCTGTGAGATGTTTGAGAAATGTACATTATTTATTTATTTATTTATTTATGGGTAAAGGGAGTGGGGAATAACTTTGGGTTGATGATTGAAATATTTCTTATCCATTTTATTTATTTACTCTGCTTCCAGGTGAGATTATTTTCAAAAGTTTATACATTAAGTTTGGACCCCTTCCCAGGTTAGAACACTCATACTGTTTCTCTTTCCTGATGTTATGTGTTTAGTTCATGCGGATTTGAGAAAGATAGGCTCAGTGATTTTGTAGTATTCTGGTATCTTTTACCTTGACCAATACATTTTCCCCCACCCCTTTCCACTTTACCATACTGCTGCCTCAAATTCACTGTTTACATTTAAGTCCCTTTGTAATATAGAGTTGTTATCTAGTACAGCTTTTATTTTAGAGATGAAACCTAATTAGCTATCATTTAGAAACTGATACACAGACTTTAAAAAAAAATAATCTGAAGCAAAAAGGAAACAGCTTACACTTGCCAGGCTTTTATTCAATAAAATGTTTAATGCCTAAGCATATTTGTGGTGACTAATTATATTATCTTTGTATGGATTTTTTGGGGAAGAAAAATGTATATTAAAATGTTTTGTTGATTAGTTAGGGAATGAAATATAAACCTGAGAGCATAACTTCTCTTCAAATAAATGACTGTGATTAAGTTTCATTGTTGCAGAACACCCCCCCCCCTTTTTTTTTTTTTTTTTTTTTTTAAGGATAGGTACAGGGAAGAATGAAGGCAAGTAGGCTGGCAGGAAGAAAGGAAGAAGAAGCATTTATTTTATTTTGTTGTTCATGTTGGTTGTTTTCCTCTGCCCCAGGGCACAAGCCTGGGTCCTTGGGATGTCTGCAAACTGCACTCGGCTGGAGACCTAATTGCTACACCACTAGGGCACATGCCAACTCATTCTTTTTTTTTTTTGTAACAACAGAAAAAGAGTTTAAAGTTGCAGTGAAATATATACCTTATTTGAGAAGAATGATAATATTTGAAAAATCTTAAGAAATCAGTATATGTTATCTTTGTAATCAAAGGAAGCAAACTAACACATTTATGCAGTGAGCCTTTTGGGATATAGGCAATGGGATATGAGATGATAATATAGTATAGCTTTCCAGCTTGGACTTCTTTTGTAGCGCTTAAATTATTTAGTGTATTAAAGGTTTTAAATGGGGGTCCTTTGCAATATACTTTTCCCTGACCCAGCAGGAAAGGGAAATTGTTATGGTGTGTTTATATCTTCTTAAAATAAAATAAAATCTAATTGCTATAGCTTATAGAAGATAGAAGGAGTAGTATACTGATTCAAATTGTTTTATACCCTGTATACTTGTTATGTGTTTTACAGAATAAATCAAGATGGAGGTTGTTGCTTAATAGAGGCTGTTTTCTTGGTTTGTAAGCATGGTGCCTGACAAAAAGAAAAATAGTGTTGTGTAATAGATACTTTATTTTATTATTGATATATTTTGAGGTGCTTTTACATACATTTGAAAGCAGTGGTGATTAAGGTTGTAGAGTCTGGAACCTGATTGCTAAATTTAAAGCCATGTTTTACTGTTTGATAATGTGCGCCCTTGGCCAAGTTACTTAAGCTCACATTCCTCCTCTGTAAAATGGAGATGACCATGTACCTGTCTCCTGTAAGGATTGAGTGAATTTGTGCATGTAGAGTTCATTGAGCCTGGCGCCAGGAACATGTTCAATAGAGGATGGTCATACTTCTATTTTTAATTTTTTTAATAGCGAATGCTAATTTATTAATGGGCTTTCTTAGGAGATTGGAAAACCATAAAACATGTAGCTTGTTGAGAAATTCTTCAGATAAAATCCTCTGCAATTTGGTAAACGTTTTACTACCTAATTCAAGGTGTTTGCTTTCAGAGTTTGTGAGTGGGCATTTGATAGCTTGGGCTGACTGCTAGGAAGAGGAGCCGTCAAAAGGAAGGGGTGGTCAGTAGCTGGGGAGAGACCTACTTTCAGGAGCGGGTTAGTCGTGTAGAGCTGAGGCCCTGGGAGACAACCTCTACCCTCCTATAGAGCCATCTTCCCCATCATTAGTCAATTAAGATAACTCATTACCACAATTCTAGTGTTTTAGTTTGTTTTTGCTAAGACTTTTCCTCCTTCCTGAAGATGCTTTTTTAAAAAAAATTTAAGAGGAAGGAAAGAAGAGGAGAAAGAAGCATTTTTAAGAAAAGGCAAAGGGAGGGAAGGTGGGAGGAAGGAGAGGGAGGGGCATCTTTCTTTATTTGGTTTTCACCCTGCCCAGATCAGGAACCCAGGTCTTCGGACTTTATGTGGTCTGCGTACCAGTGTCTCAGCTGCCTTAGCCAACCCCTGAAGATATTTCTTTTTGTCTTTTGACTCGAGAGCAGTGCAGGCAGTTAATGAGGTGTTCAGCCTCTCCTTAATCTATATGTATAATACGAAAGTTCTGTCTTGGATGTAATTGGTTTTCTGCTTCTTTTCACCTTACTCCTTACTTACCACCATACTGAGCACCACAAGCTCATATGAAACTGGGCTATGATGTCACAGATTAGAGCTGAGGGCTAGAATTCATTAAAATTCACATAGCGGTGGATGAAAACTAGTTTTGGTAGAGATCATGTAATGTATCATATATAGCTGTTGAACTATAATGTTGTACTCTGAACCTGTGTAATATTATAATCCAATATTTCTTCAGTGAAAATGGAATTAAGGTCAATTTCTGGGCATGCCCTGTGGAGTAGTGGTTAGGTTAGCTGCCTCTGGAGGCGTGTAGCCCACACACATCCCAAGGAACCAGGTTCATATCCTGGGGCTGGCTGAAACAACCAGGATGAATAAAAAAAGGTTTTTTTTTTTTTTTAACTTTTCTCTCTTTCGGACTGCTTGCCTACTCACCTTCATTCCTGACTGTTTTCTTTTACATAAAAAACAAGTCAATTTCCAGAACTAAAGTAAATAGTGGGGGAAAAAAATCGAGATATGAAACTTTGAGGATTACTGAGTACTAACATTTTTACATTCGATTCTGCATTCAATTCTGTATAGCATCATATTTCAACAGAATATATGGAAGCCAATTATTTGTTTTTTATTGTATTCAAATTAGCAACTGGTATAAGAACAGTATATGGAATAGTAAGAGTTTCTTTGTAATAATAGGTCTATTGAAATGAAATTCTGTCTCAGAATGATCCATCCTATGCTTTTGGCTTAGATTCTAAGATTGATTTTTAAAAACCTTCTTACCTCTTTTCTTTATTTCTTTGATTGGTAAGATGGTTTTTCTGAGCATTTAGAATTCTTAATTAAAAAAAAGACACCATTCGTCTTTGCTCAGTTGCAATAAGATAAAACTTTGAAGCATTCCTGATAAAGATACTGCGCAAGTTAATTCCTAGGAAAAATTACTCTTTCTATTGGAGAAAGTATAGCTTTGTGTAAAGAGACTGCTATCTGATTCTGTAACTGTAATCAGGAAATAGTTTCATATTTGATGCCACTTCAGAAAATTCTTTTAAATATATTGTAAAAGTCTCAAATTGTTTACCTAGGTTCTCTTTGCTACCAAGTATATATATATATATATATATATATATATATATATATATATATATAAAACTATTAGAGAAAAATTTATTGGTGGATTAAGTTAAAGGGTTCAGTTAGTATGCATCCATTTTACCTTTGCTGGGTGGATATTTGAACAAGATTTCCAGTGCTGTGTGTGTTGGTCTAGTATGTTTCCCACCAGGGAACAGTTCTCACCAGGGAAATGAGTGAACTTCACAAAACTAATTGATAACTTTTGAATGTCTTTGTGAGTTGTGACAAACCCCTGAAAACTAGGACTTTCTAATGAGCCAAGGTTGTGTGTAAAAAGTCAATATATTGCTATAAGGGACAGTTTAATAAGTGTTCAGACATTTGGCTCAAATACTTTCTGTGTATTTTAACCCTCTTAAGTGATTTGTAATATTTAGATCTATTTTTCCTATGGGATTAGTAAGAAGTAAGGCATTTGCGATCAATGGATTGCTTCTGGGTAGTATAACAGACTTTGTTGTAGTAAAGGTTATAAAATATTATGTTAGAAGAAAATGTAGACTGTGAAAAAAATTAAGTTTGGGCGCTCCCTGGTGGTGTAGTACCACTGGGAGCAGCCCCACATACGTCCTTAGGTCCTTGGTTCAAGACCCAGGGCTGGAGCGGACAACCATTGTGAACAATTAAATAAAAATAAAGTACTTCCTCCTCTCTTCCTACTGCCTGCTTGCCTTCCTTCCTGCCTGCACCTTTCCTTAAAAAAATTAAAAAAAAAAATTACAGATTACATCTGATTCTACAAAATTGTGTTTAGGATACTCTACACCCCTTTGGCCTATTTTAGCTTACTTGCCTTTCTTTTTGGTTCAGTCTTAAAATGGTTGCCTTGTCTCCAAGACCTCCTTCAGTTTTATTTCTCTTTTTCCAACCTTTCATGTCTGATTTAGGATCTTTGTTTTTTTTTTTACTGCAGTTACTTTTGGGCTGAGCAGGGCTGGAGGACATGAACTGAGAAAAAGTACCTTGCCTGCTTTTGCTTTGTAATGATTTCATTTCTAACTTTACTGTTACTGCTTTTTTCTCCTTCCTTGACTCAGTGAGTTAGAGTGGACTCATTTAGAAACCTCCTGCTTTTACTGTTTCTTTCTCCCTAAGCCCATGTTGCATGTCAAGCCAGGCTTCATTGCCTCATGAGTGTTGGTGTCAGGAGAGATCCCTCCCATCTGTCTCATTTTACAAATAAGCTTCCTGCTTGAAAGTCAGCTGGATGAAAGCATAAACCCGACTAAGTCTTGATCACTTCCCGTTTTCCCAGTACCTAGAAGAGTGCCTAACACACGAGTCACTTAAAAGTCCATGTTGAATGAGAGACAGGAAATGAGTTCCAGAGAGGGCTAAGTGAAGTAATCCTTTGGATTGTTGGATGTTGTATGTCATCAAATTAACGGATTTTATGAAAATGCTTTAAAAGGCTTGTAAAAGATTAGTAGTATTAATGCAATTTTAAGTCATTATTCTTATTTTAAAATAATGTATTATAATTTATTAGGAAGCACCAGGTACTTAGCTAGGGGTGCTTGCATTTTATATAGCAGACACCTGATCAACAGTGGCATAAATTAATGACAATTTATCATAAGACTCTTGGAGTTGCCATTGACTTAGCAGTTCAGAAATGTCAGGGCTGTTCTGTAATTTCCTTGAAAGATGCACAATACCTTTCTATTTAAAGTACCTTGAAGAGGCATGAATTGACAGGCTACATCTCTCTTCATTGTACCAATTAACCAAAAATCTTCCTGGAACATCTCTTTATTTTACCTGAGAAGCAAGTGTTTTCCTGGTAGGCTTGCCGCACAGTGGACTTCCCCTCAAGTATTACCACCAAAACTCTTCCACATGGCTGCTCCTCAGTGGAAGGAAGGCTATGAAAGTGTGATTTAGCTTTTCTAGCCTCTGGTGGAGATATGGGGGAAAGTAGAAGGAGTTTGGGAATAAATATTAGATTTTTTTTTAACCAATAGTACGTGCAGATCTACCACTTTGGTGAGTCAAAGTCAAAGTATATCCTCCTTTTTGTGAATCCATCTTACAAGGACTATAGTCACTACCTTTCCGAGGAAACTGATACCTGTTCTCATCCATGACACCATCTCCTTGGGAGTCCGGGATGTCTACTTTTCTCCAGCCGTTCTGGCGGTAGCTTTCTGTTCTCTGGTGACTTAGCAAAAGGGTAATCTGTGTTCCCAGTGTACTCAGCAAATTACAGTGAGTGAAGGAGTAAGATGAATATAATAAATCCTCCCACTTAGAAAAGGGGAGAAGTAGAAACGCAAACCAATCACTTCTGTTCCATAAACATAACAGAGCTGGAGGATGAGAATAATGTAGATTTTGTATTTGGACAGTGAGTTGCATTCCTTAACCTATCTGCTGTCCCTGTTTATGTTCCCTGGGAGGCTTTCTCTTGATCATAGCATCTTGATAACTATCTTGATTAAGTCAGGTAAACTCATTCTTCCTACTTCATTCTTCTTTTCAAAATTATTTTGGTTATTTCAGGGTCCTATCCAAATAAATTTTGGACTACATTTGTCTACCAAAAACCTTGCTGGGAGTTTGATAGGATTCCTTTACACTAATAGATCAGTTTAGAGAGAATTTTTATCTTTGCTGTTTGGAATCTTCCAATCCATGAACATGGTATAAGTCTCCCTAATGATTCGGTCGTCTTTAATTTCTTTCAACAGCATTTTATAATCTTCATCACACAGATCCAGTACCTGTTTGTCAATTGATACCTGAGTAATTTTTCCTAGAAAAATTTTCAGTGATATTGCTTTTTTGACTTCTTTTTCACTTGTTAGTTGTTAATATATACAGATGCAATCAAGTTTTGTTTGTTGATCTTAATGTTCTGCAGTCTTGTAGAACAAAATAGTTCTAGGAAGCGTGCAAAATAGAGTCAGTTTTATTTCTTCCTCTCTGATTGGTATGCATTTTATTTCCTTTTTCATCATGCCAGCTGGACCTTACTGCACTGTGTTGAATATGAGAGTGGAGATTGGACCTCCTTGCCAGTTTCCTGATCTTAGTATGGGGAGAATTTAATTCTTTCTTCATTATGTATGCTGATAGCTATATAAACTTTGGTAGATGTTATGTGTTTGAGAAAAATGCTACATAGTCCTAGTTGTTTCTGTGTTGTTGTTGTCTTTTGAGTAATATCCTGGAGGCATTTTAGTTATTTGAAGACATTGTGAGAAAACAAGATTATTCTTTTTTTTTTTTTTTAAATTTTAAGTAGGATAATACTCAAGTAGTAAAATGATAAAAATCTGTAGTCTAATATATATGGGGCTTAAAGTGCCAAAGACTGTCTGACTCTGAACCAACACCATTCATTTTTACATATATAACAGAAGATTTATGAATGCAATTACATGTAAGTTTTCTTTTTTTCTCTTTGGTTTTTAAAGTAAGTGTTACTTTAATCTAAATATTAAAAAATAAAACAAACTACTTTGTTGATAACCTTTATTGGTCCACTGACATTACTCAGAAAACTGACCTTTGTTTTTACTGTCAGGGTCACAACCTCCATGTGGCAGAGCCATGTTCCATGTCTTACGATGCCTTCCATTCTTTTGCAATTTTTGAGACAGCTCTATATTCTTAAATTGCAGAGCAGCCTGCCTTTGCAGTCTTTGTTTCAGAAATGAAACTTAAATAGTAAAAAAAAAAAAAAAAAAAAAAAAAAAAAAAGGAAGTTGCAAGAGAGCGCTCTCTTTTGGAGCCATTTGATGATAATCTGTTTGTACGATGCCTCATCACCCCCACATACTTGAGTGTGTGTTTTCTGCAAAGTTATTCGACAAAACCACAGCACAGCCATCAAAAACAGGGCATTAACACTTAGCCACAACCGCCACCTAATCCTCAGACCTCATTCATGTTATTCTGAGAGAGTCCTTTCTGGCAAAAGGCTCCAATTTGGAATCATGTTTTGCGCTGACTTGTCAAGTCTCTTTAAGGCCTTTGATCTGGCCCCGTTTCTCTCTCTCTCTCTCTCTCTCTCTCTCTCTCTCTCTCTCTCTCTCTCTCTCTCTCTCTCTCTGCGCCTTGGTATCTGTGACAGATTTGAAGAGCACAACCCAGTTACTTGAATGCTTGTCGCTTGATTTGTGTTTGTCTGATGCTTCCTCATGAGCGGGCTCACGTTATGCATCTTTAGCAGGAGTAGCTTCAGAAGCCATGAGGTCTTCCTCTCGGTGCCTCCTGCGGATGGCCCCTGACTTTGATTTGTCTCGTTATTGGCCATGTTAACGTTGATCAATGAGTAAGGTGCTGTCTGCTGCATTCCTCTCACCATCAAGTGATCTGGACCCGCTGTAGTGCATACGTGTTCACGAGGAGGTCCTCACCCACCTGTCACCTCTCCATCCAGAGCTCCGGAGCGCTGCGCCTTGCTGCCCCTCTGCAGGCATGCCCTTCGCACCCTGTGGGCTGCACTCCTGACACTGCCCAGCCGTCTTCCTGCACGCCGTTTGTGCTCTGACCACAGACACTGTGCATGCCCGTGTCATCTCCCTTGAACGCCGATGCCCTGGGCCACTCTCTCACGTGTCCATCTCACTGAGCTCCAGCCCTGACACCCATGTCGGCTTGCATGATGCCCCTCTTGGTCTTCTCATTCTCTGAGATCCTGAACTGGGCGCCTGCCTTGGTGGACACACTCACTCTGCTTGGACTCTGTCACCTAGTATCAGGAATCCCCCCCCCCGCCACAACCCAGTGACCACACACGCCCACTTCATTTCTTGGGCAATGACATCCCATGTTAAATCAGCTTCCCAGAGGACCTGTCTTCTTTTGCTCGTTCTCTGAACACCCTCTTCCCTTTGCGTGGTCTTTGCTATTCCTCCTTCCATGGCCAAGCACCTCCTCCAGCAGGATCCCCACCCCACCTCCTGCCTCTGTTGTGAATCTTACAGAAGAATTCCAGTCTCCTCTAGTTGTTCTCTTCCTCACCAGCCCCTGGTGTTTGTGTCCTCATCTCTTCTGTTTACTTCATCTATCTTTTCATGAGGAGTAGAGAGAATCTATAACATCTTAAATAAAATATTTTTCATTTCTGTAAAGAAAAATAGATGCTGCTGCTCTGTGAATAAATGTGCAAAACTTTCTTGTTTGTGGCATCATGAGAGAACTAATCCCTGTACATGGGAGTAAAGGCAGCTTACATCACAGCCCCTGTCCAAATGGACAGTGTAGATTCAAAGTGCAACTTTAGGGCCCCAGATCAATCCAGCCCTCCTCGTTTCCAATTTATGATGCATCTTTGCAAGTTGGAACATTGTTCTATCCCTGTTTCCTCATCCACAAGATGGGGCTTATAATTACTTACCTCATGGGGCTGTTGGGGAGCTCAGATGAGATAATGTATTTGAAAATGCTTTGCAAGTGGTAATATGCTATGCAAATGGGGCCCTTTCATTCTAATTTATTGTGTAGTCAAAATAGCAGTGAGTAGGAAGTTAAGTCAAGCATTTTAAATGCACTTGTGACTTCTAGGCAAATTCCCTGTTTCATAAGGCAGAGAAGAGGTCAGTCTAGTTTTTGCTTTTCCCTGTCACTTTAAGCCCATTGTTCTGTCACCATTACTCAATCAGGCAAATGCTCCTCTTTTGAAGTCCTGCCCCCCCATTATGCCTCTGTGACGTAATCTACCTTCTTCATGATTTTCACTCCTGGTTTTCAATAGTCCTCTTCACCCCAGGGCATGCTGGCTGTCATCTTTGGTGACACTGCCCTTCTATGAGTCCTTCATGCATTTGCAGTTGTTTGTGGCACTGGTCTGCTTGTTTGTATCATGAGATGGGCGTCTGAATGTGAACATGTCTAATACTGAAGTTATACTCCTCTCCTCTGACCTGCTCCTCCCTGGAGCTTCCATTTATGTTACTGGCGTCACTCTTTGTTATTAGGCCACTGGCTTAGACATTCTTCCCTCTTTCATTTTCCTTAGCTGGTCAGATACTAAGTTCTTTTGTCTTTGCAAAAATCTCTTTCCCATTTCAGCCCTTGTTTTCTCATCATTAGCTACCTGTGACCCTTATTACCTAATCTCTGAAACTTTGAAATAGCCTTCTTTTAGGTCAGTGTTAGAAGCTTAGCTTGCCAGGTCCAAGCCTGGCCCCTGTTGAATAATTGGACCGCAAAGACCTTTGGGACGTAAACCAGCTCTCTGAGGAACCAGCCTTTCCAGATGAGCGAGTGGGATGATATAGAGTGTGTCTCCGGAGACCTCTAAGAACTTCCACATGCTAGGGATCAGGTTTGGGGAAGAAAATGTAGCTTGTCAGGCCCCAACTTATGTCTGAAAGCCTTAAGAATCTAGGAAGACACAATCTCTAGAACCTGAGTTCCCTGATCTAAATATAGCTACTGTTAGCATTTTGGTACATTTCCTTCTAACAATTCCTTTTAATACTTAGTATTTTTTTCCTTTTTTTGTTCTATAATTATGGCTTTGTATAACTTGCATATTGTCTGTTAAGTGAAAAAATTTCTTCTATGCTATTTTTGCAAGGGCAAAATTTTTTTCAGGTTGATGTACAGTGTCTTGTTGAACGAAACGTTGCCAGTGTCTTTGTTCCAGTAGAACAAGGTGATCCCTTGGAAGAAACAGCAACTTTTCCATAAAAGCTTGACCCCCGACTTTTGCTGAAAAGAATGTCTCTGGTGTTAACTTTTGATGACTGAAAGAACTTCTGTTGGCCTCCTAGTTTGGTTGTGATGCTTAGTGATTAACATGCTTTTCTGCCGCCTTGATCTTTGCTTGTTTGTTCATTCATGTGTCTTCCCTCCTCCCTTCTTTTTTTTTTTTCTCCCTTTCTTTCGTTCCACCCACAAGAACCAGATTCTCTTCTAAGTCCCGAACATGATTCTGGGGATTTGAGGATGATTCATCCACACAGGGACTTGGACTAAGGGGAGATGTGCTTATGAATCTTAGCCAGTGTGTACCACTCATCTGTGGGCACATGGGAAGCAATTCTTTACTCTTTCTGAAGCACCTAGGGAAGGCTTCATGGGTGTGGTGACTTGTAACCATATTGTGAAAGATGAGTGGGAGTTTGCTGGGGTTGATGGGTTTAAGTGGCACTTCGTCAGAGGCTCCAAAAACTTAGCAGAACAGTGGCGATGGTGTGGTCATGCTCGTCTCCAGTGGGTTTATTGAGTTTTGATGTTTAAGATAGCTTTATTGAGCTAATCCCCACACACCATTTAAAGGTATAAGTCAGTAGTTTTTGTATGTTCTCAGCTGTGTGTCCGGCCCTACACACGCCTTCCAACATTTTTGTCGCCCCAGATAGAAACTTCCCATACTGTAGCTGTCACCGCTTGGTCCTCCTAGCATTCCCGACCCTAGACAGTCACCTATCTGCTGTCTGTTGCTACATCTTTGGATGTTTCATTGAAGTGGAGTCACACAACACGTTCTTTTGTAATCTCTTAACCAAATATTTTTAAGGTCTACTATATATCAGTACTTCATTTCTATCGTCTAATAATATTCCTTTGCATGGATATACCACATTTTATTTATCCATTCATCAGTTGATGGGCATTTAGTTTTTTTCTACCTTTTAGCTCTTAGGAATAATGCTAGTATAAACATTGATGTGTATGTAAATTTTGGTGTGAACGTACATTTCATTTTTCTAGGGTACCCAGCTGGGGAATTGCTGGATCATATATGAATTCTGTGTTTCACAGATGGAGGAACTCTTGGAATTATTTTTCAAAGCAGCTGTCCCACTTACATTCCGACCAGCAGTGGATGATGGTTCCGATTTCTCCACATTTTCACCAAAACTTGTCACTGTCTTTTTTAATTTTTTAATTATAACTATCCCAGTCGATGTCAGGCAGTTTCAATTTTGCATTTTCCTCATAGCTAATAATGCGAAGATATTTTCATGTGGTTGTTATTTATTTCTCTCTCTTGGGAGAAGTGTCCGTTCTGATCTCTTGCTCACTTGTAAATATCTGTCTTGTGATCATCGAATTGTCATGATTCTTTATGTTTTCTCTGCTTTTTTGAAACAGAATTGAGACCAGCACATTGTTGACTCTGTAACTAGAATATTAATCAAGTAATAAACAGACATTTAAAATCACTCTAAAAGAAATAAAATGTAAGTCTCAAAAATAAATTTAGAGCGAGGGGATATTAATACTGATTTTAAAAGATGGTAGTGTTACTATATTCATTCCACAAGTCACATTCTAGTTAAATAGCCTTAGTTGTCTTATTAAGATAATTCTCCCAGTCTGTGTGCAATGATATCTGATAATTAAATATCCAGTTCTCAAGAAATCCCAGCTACTGTGACAAAATGAGTAAGTTTTTCTGGTAATTCTTTCCCAAATAGTTCTGTAAGGCAACATGGTTGTTCTCTTTGTGGCTACTTATTCTTTGTCTCAGATGGATAAAAATGTATTTGTAATTTTAGAAGGATACTGTTATTGGGGCATATTATTTATGACTATTCCTCAGTCAGTTGGATAGTAGTTATCAGATGCTTACTTAGGTACACGGCAGACTCATTTGCTTTCCCCTGGAGTCGTATTCAAATATCTGACATTTAATGGCACAGCACTAGCAAGTTGGAATGGACACTGATCTTAAAGTACTTCACCCATTACATTCAATTTCATTTTTTCAAGCATAGATGTTTGATACCTCTTTTCTTTGTACTGTGAAGTCCTGTGTACCTATGCCTAGTCCCTGGCTTTATTTTTGATACGGATTTTCCTGTCTTGGTTATTTTCTAAGGGTATCTTCCCTCCTTCCCTCCTTTCTTCCTTCCTTCCTTCCTACCTCCCTTCCTCCCTCCCTCCCTCTCTCCTCCCTCCCTCCTTCTCCCTTTCTCTTCTTCCCTCCCTCTCCTTTCTCTCCCCTCCCTCCCTTTCTTCCTTCCTTCTTATTTTTTTTTTATTTTTTTTTTTTTTTGATGGAAAGGTGCTAGCAGGAATGAAGAAGACAGGCAGGCAGGCAGGAAGGGAGAGGTGGAAGAAGCCCTTTAGTTAGTTGTTCATTCTAGTTGTTGCCCCTGGCTCTGGGAAATGAACCCAGGTCCTTGGGATGTATGTGGATGACACTGAACTTCTGCTCCACGAGGGCATGCCTATTTTTCTTTTAATTACTATATTAGTGGCTGTTTTGGCCCAGTAATTTTACTGTGTCATAACACAGAGGTTGCTTTTGTATTAGGGATAATACTTAGCAGATAGTCTAAACTTCACTTCAAGGAGATACTTCTGTGCTTTATGATTGGTCATGAGAATGTACTGGTCCTTTCTAGAAGACAACTAGTTATTGATTTGTATGAAACACTTGATGGTAGAATGTAATGTGAATGAAAAGCAGATGTTTTGCAAATTTGCTAGTGAGTGATTTCTCATGGTTGCTGTAATTTGCTTCTTGGCTAAGTCAAACTCCTTTTTAGTATATAACTTTTATTTATTGAAAAAATTTTTTTTTTTTGCTGCAGTGACTTTGACTTTCCACATTAAAATAAACTCATCTGTAGGTTCTCATGTGTGCAGTTTCTCTATTCCTAAGATATAGGAACACACCCTGCTCTCCACCACATCACCAAGTGCTTTTCACCATTGTCCAGTGGACTCCACCACCACTTTGCCTCTCGCCCCGTCCCATTCCCTGTTGGTAACCTTGGTTCTGTTGCAAGTGTCCAGGGGTTGGTTTTGTTTCATTTGTTCCTTTGTCTTTTTAATATTCACATTCCACTTATGAGTGAGATCATCTGGTATCTATCTTTCTTCTTTTGTCTTATTCCATGCAGCATAATCCCCTCTAGATCCATCCATGTTAATTCAAATGGCAGGATTTCATCTCTTCTAAGGGCTGTGTAGTATTCCATTGTGTATATGTGCCACATCTTCATCCATTCATCTGATGTTGGGCACTTGATAATTTCCAGCTCTTAGTATTTGTGAATAGGGCTGCAGTAAACCATGTGAGTGCATAAAGCTCTGTGAATGAGTGTTTTTGCATTTTTTGGGTGGACACCCAGACGTGGAGTGGTGGGATCATGTGGAATTTCCATATTCATCTTTTTGAGGAATCTCGATTGTATTATCACTTTTAATATATTTGAATCAGGAAAGAAATTTTCCACGGAATATGTGAATTTAAGGATACACTTGGACCAGCTGCTCTTAAAAGTCTCTTTGCATCATCGCCAGCTCGGGGTCTGCTTCCCCACTTGCTACAGCCTCCTCAGCCCATATGGACCCTGGCAGCTTTGCGGAATCCCTGAACTCACGCTTTCTTTTTAACGTACCAGCTTGGGTCCCAGGGGTGTCCCTGTGTCAGATGGAGTGTTGGACGCCAGCTCCAGTCACCACCAAAGACTTAAAGGAAGCCTTAGAGAAGGTGGAGGGTGAGCAATGAGCACCTTGTGAATGAGAATGAGAATGAGAAAAGTGGGGAGCAGGAGGCCAACAATTAGGTAGACAGAGAGGAGGAAGAAGGTGGGGGGAGAGGAGGAGGAAGAGGAGGAAGATGGAGATCAAAGTGGGCAGCTCTGGGTAAACTGACAGCTGAACATGATGCTGAGGACAGTGTTGCACCAAGAAGCTGAAGACTGATGAGAATGACTAGATAGCACAAAAGGAAGAGTTAAAAAAAGGGTCCTGGTGATCCATTCACCGTCTGCTTCCTGCCTCAGAATCTAAATGTGGTCACCTCTGAGTAGAGAGCTCTCCCTGGCTGCTCTCCACTGATAGTGCCACCTGTGGATGCCTACCCCTCCACCATCCATTCAGAACTGCTGTGTGAGTTTGTAATGGGAGGAAGGCGACCCAGAATCAAGGCCCTGCTTTTTTTTTCTTAAACATGCCTTAAAAAGGAAGATTGGTTTGCTTGTAAATTTCTTTGTTTGCTTTTTTAATTTGCATTTTGTATTGCAAATTAAAAATGTACTGCATTTTACATTAATTTGCTACTTACTCGTAGTTAGGGATCATCCATTTTTGATGATCTTAGATGATCAAACCAGCCTTTGCTGTGGTCTCTCTCCTCCTGACTTTGCGTGTGGTGTGACCATTATAATCTCAAAGCAGAAAAAGAAAACATTCTTATAAAAATAAAAAAGAAAGCCAACAACAGCAAAACAATTTTATTCTGAGGTTTTTAGGAAATTTTTTTGTGCATGTAGTTAGCTACGCTGTAAGTAGTTGAATTTATTAGATTGTTAAAAAGGTCAAAGATAAAAAAGACTTTTTCTTTTCCTTGTCTGTGATGTTGCTGCATTTTAATGTACATTTCTGACCTCTTTTGTGTGTGATACATTGTTGACCAATTATAAGTAGGAATTTTACTTAACTGAGTTTTAGAAAGAAAAAAGGGATACAATTATATTATGAAGACAGCTCTTTTTTTGGTGTATAATAGATTCACAATAATAACTTATTTTTTCCCTTTTCAACATACATAGTTTCAACTATCTGTAAATAGTATTATCAATAGCATCCAGTTTTTGGCTATTCTATACGTAGAGGTTATTCATGACCACTAAAACAGCTCTTGCTTTCCTTTGGCTCATTGATAATTTCCTAAGTTGCCAAAATAGCAAGGCAGGAGATGTTTGGAGTTGTCTGGAGGGGTGGGGGGGCATGATACTGTATGGAGGGTATTGTTAGTGGGGTAAATTAGGTAAAATCCCTTGGGAGTTACTGGATTTGGTAGAAGATGGTGAAATGAAAGGATTGATTAAAGGTCACTCTGAGGTTTCTGGTTTCAGGATTTGGGTACAATTGCTATCTGTAGAGATGGGGAAGACTGGAAGAGGTGAAGATTAATCATTTGCCAACTGGCTCTCAGATCCAATTCCCTGACTTTTTCTTTTCTGCTCTATAAGGCCAGGAATTGCATTCCATAGTCTTCTTAGCTTTTATTTTTTCTGGGTAGATGTGGCTGTCGGAAGACTGGAGAGTAGGCATGGGGAGAAGGGTTTTTTCCTCCCTCTTTTTGCTCTGTGATGGTTGTTGCTATTTTCCTTTTTTTTAACTTCAGCTCCTCTTAGACAGCTCCTCTCTTTGTAGTTCCAGCTCCTATAGCTCCTGCTCGATTGCTTACTTCTTCTGGTTCTTACTTCCAGTGCATCCCTTCCGCCTGCGAGTGGTTTCCTGCTCTTACTTATCTTGGGGTGCTTCATCATTCACCATTTGATGTCTCGACTTTCCCACTTGATCAGACAAGCACATTTTTGTATTAATTTTTTTTTCCTATTTTAATGCCTAGAGTAGTTTCTATTTTCTTAACCGGAACGTGAAGACTACACAGGTGAAAATTTTGGGAGTTCGATTTTGGAAGTGATTTGTGTCAAGTTTAATATTTCTTCAGTGCATTTCATTGGAGGTGTTATTACGTGAGTTGGATAGTGAGATCAGTGCAAGTTGGAACTGGAAGCGAACGTCATCTCTCAGCATAATGGTAGTATTTTCAACCACAGGAAGAATGGCATCTTCTAGAGAGTAGATGAGAAGGAAAATCCAGGACCTCCAATTTGTGGAGGTCAGGGGCTTATGGGTAAAGTAGAAGAGACAAAGGAGGGAAGGGGCAAACATGAGACTGGTGCCCACACCGTACAGAAAGGAGAGTTTAACTGCTTGTGCTACAGTCTGTATCATTTGGCCTCAGTTGCCTCAGTTCCCTTCATGAAAGTGTTTTCAGGGAAACCGGCGCATGGTTGGAGGGCTTCACCAAAATCAAATGGTGCAAAAGGGAGAGGACAGTGACAGTTCTTTTGAGGTGTTTGCTATGAAAGGGAGTCAAGAAAAGGGGAGAGAACAGAAAGATTAAGACCAGCTATAGTTTTTATAGTTGCTTTTTTCCTTTGATTGACATCACTTTTGAATAGGCTCAAAAAAAAAAATAGTTATGCAAGGAAAAGTCTTCCTCTTATCTTGTCTTATCCCTTATCTCTCACCCTCCTCCTAGTCCCAGCCCTTCCCTTCTGGTACACAACAATACATTTTTATACAAATATAAGCAAATGTGATTTGCTCTAGATTTCCTCTTTTACCCCAGTGGTAGAGTTTTATCTATCTATCTAGCTAGCTAGCTAGCTATATATATGTATATATATGTGTATGTATATATATACACACATACCAATATAGCCTGGAGATCTTTCTCTTTTAGGACATAGAGTTTATTTGTTTTTAAATTTTCTTTGTAAAGCAGCTTTTTAGGAGGCTCAGCTCTGAATATACAAAAAATGTCTTTAAACCAGTCAACTTTTACTACTGCCGATAATTACGCAATGAATGATCTTGTGCTTCTGCAAGTATGTTTGTAGGAGGCTGCAGTCTCAGACGAGGAGCTCCTCGGTCAGGGGATATACATTTGCCCTTTTGGTAGATATTGGCAAGGTGCTTTTTTGCAGATGGTGTTCTGGTTCATCTTTCTACCCATAAGGAAGAGAGTGCTTGTTTCTTCATAGTTATTTTAGGGTGGTATCAAACTTTTGGATTTGGAAAGATCTAGTAAAGTGGAAAATGGCACAGTTTTGTTCCTCCTTTACACAGTTTTAATTTCATTATGGTTTTAAGACTGAAGTTGAGCATTATTTTGTGTGTTCAAGAGCCATATGTGTTTCTTTTTTTGTGAACTTTCAGTTCTTACTCTTTGCCCGTTTTTTTCCAGTTAGATTTTAGTCTTCTCAATTTTTGAGTTTTATTTACGAGTCCTGAGGGCCTAAAAGCTCAGTGTGGCAGGAACACATACACGAGATGAACTAGTGTGCAGCTCACGAAGTGCCCTATAAAGACCATTTGGTGTGTATCTGGGCTCTTCATTTATAAACGTACTTAACATGTAGAAATAGGTCTCCTATTAAGGATTCTTCAGGCTCAGTAACTTCTGATGTAATTATATCAGGAACATCAGTGCCATTTAATGTTGGGAGTATGAACAGTGTTATTCTGCATGGTAAGTCAGAGATTTTGATCAGCCTTACTTAGCCTTGGAATTAATTTTCAATCATTATTGATAGAGTTTGGCTAGCTATTATTTCTCATTTGAAAGAAAAAGATGTTCTCTTCCCTTCATACAGTAAACAGAGGTCAAGCTGACCTTTGGTTTCCTCATCTTATTTCTGAAAGCACTCAGCAGGACTACTTTAAAAGAACAAGCTCATTATGTAAGTAATCTCCAGGAATAAGTGCTTGCCTAGGAGCCCCTGTGTTCTGCTCCTCTCGGGGACACACAGAGCAGTCATGAACACCCCAGAGTGGGGAGTGTGTTCCTGTGCGTGTTTCAGGTTGGGAACTGTCAGTTTGTCTTTCTTCTTCCTCTCTTTTTCTCTTCTCTTCTTTTCCCCACCCCTTCCTCCTTTCACCTCCCCAGCCCCACTCCTCCCCATCATCCTGCTCTGCTCCTCTAATCCTCACTGCCTAAAGGGCCAGTACTTTCCCTTGTCTTTGATTACTTCTGTAACACATTGTGCAAACATGGTTATTACTCTCTGCCGTGCATTTCACAGTCCGTATAAAGAAAAACAATAATACGTGAAATGCAGAAGGAAAAAAAAAAAATCCATTGACCAGAATCTTTGTTTTGCTTTTTATTATTTGAAAACATTTTTTAAAGATGTACCTTTCAAGGTGCTTTTATATTTTCTTGTTCTCTGAGATTTTAGTTGACACCCCGTGATTTGTAGGATATAAACTCCCCGGGTTTGATTGAACATAATGGACATGTAAACTGTTTGGACTTGCTTGTCTTCCAGGGTCTGTGTAAAAAGAAACTCCCCCGAAATGCAGTTGGGTCCAAAACAATTAGGCTCCTCTAGCCCCTCCCCAATTGTTTTTTCCTTACTGAATTTTTATTTGTAGCTGCTTGCTTAACTGCCTTGCTTAAATCTATGACTAGACTCCTCTTACTGTTTTATGCTGCTTCTCTGGTTGACTTTCCAACGAAGCCATCGTGTCAGAGCGATGTTTTGTTCTGAGCAGTGATGTGAGCCATGCCCCGCTCAGCTGTAATGCCGCCATTATGCAGAAGCCTGCAGGGTGAGGGGAAGAGCGGTTGCTATGAGAGGCGGTCTCTGCTTTGGAGTCATGATCCTGCACTCGTTATTAATTCTCCCTTCCTTCACGTCTCCCACTGATTACAGAAGGAGAGCTGACATGTTCAAGATCTGGGAAATTTTGGAAATAACCAAATAACTGCTTTTGAAGCCTGATTATTCATCTTCTTAGAAATACCATGAGGCACCCTCAAGGCCATGTAATTCTCCTTTATTTTGGTCTTAGATATTGTCTGCATTATTTTTGATCAAGAGGCAAAGAGCCCTAATGAGGCATTCTAATTTCCTTCAATTTAGAGTCTCTGGAGTCAGTTTGTCTGGATTTTTAATCCTGGCCCACCCTTTTACTGTGTGTGTTTTAGGCAAGTTACTTTCCTTTGTAAGCCTTAGATATTCCTCCTCTGTAAAATTGGAGTAATAATGAACCCACCTCGATTTGGAAGAATTAAATGGGAAAAAAAAAGAATATGACTTGCTTGGCTTATTGCTAGATGCATAATATGTACTCAATAATACTAGCTATTATCATTATTGCTAATCAAATTTTTATTACTTTAGATTTAAAAGTAATTTATCTTGTGTATATAAAAATTGGCTTGGAAAGTAAACGCGTTTTGATTAAAACAAATAATAGTTTGTTTTTCTCTCCCCACATTCAAAGTGGGTGGTGTGTCAGTGGCCATCATTTTCGTGGTTCAGTGAATACAAAAGCTTTTCACGGTGGGGAGAAAAGTCCTTCAGAAAATGTATATCAGATCACTGTTTTCATGATGGATCACAGCAGGAAAATAGTTTGTTATGTTCTTACCTTAAAATGAAAGAACACTATCGATTCTAAGCTCCATGGAAAAGGAAACTTTAAAAAAAAATTAAAATCTCGATTAGTTTTCTTAAATGAAGAAAGCAATATATGCATTAAAAATTGAAATAATACAGATGGATGTGAATTAAGTATTGCCATATACCTTCTTTGGATTAAACTATATACAATTAGAAGAGTCACATCCATGCAAGTTTAAAGAAAAGAAAAGAGGAAGAAGATAAGAGGTGCACATTATCTTGAAGGGCACCTGAATTTCAGCCGCTTCCAAGGGTAGACCCTTCACACTGTCGCATCTATATGCTTCTAGACATTTTCTTAGCTTGGAAAATAATTTTTTTCTTTTTCTTTTTTAAAATACAGTAGAAATACAAAATCTACTCTTCTGAACTTTGGTTTGTTTCACTGATAATATAACAAAGATTACTGTAAAGTGGACCCCGTTGACTCAGGCAGCTAAGGGGCAGACCATGTAAAGCCCATGAATCTGAGTTCAAGACCCCATACTGGGGGAAAAGACAAAAAACAAAGATTATTGTAAGTTAAGCACTTTCTGGCTTTCTTTTCTTAACAGCTAAATGGGATTTTAGCGACAGCCTCATAATATATTTAACCCATTTCTTGATAATGGATATGTGGACTTTCTGAGATTTTTGCTTCAGTGAAAAGTTTGAAGTTTAAATGTATGTGTGTGCATATATATGTGTGTATGTCTGTAAATATCCCTGCGTGTGTTACAAGTATCCTACAAGCATGTGTAGGATACATTCTCATGCACATTATTAAATTGCTGCTAGATATTCCCAAGAGATACACTCCAAAGGATGCCATCAGTGGAGACTGCCATCAATAGAGAAGGAGGTTTTTAGATATTCCGTTCTTTGCTAGTTCAAGGTGGTATTATGCTTTTTAATGTTTTTCCAATTTTATATGGGAATATGAGCTCTTATTTTGTTTTGTATTTAGGAAATTCAGTTAGCTCAATGTGTATTGGGATACATTCCTAACAGATCAAAGATCTAAATGTGCAATCATATGTGAATTAGAAGAAAACACAGTTGAATGCCTTTGTAGTCTGAGAATAGAGGAAGATTTCTAATTATGGCTCAATATCCAGAAGCAACAAGAGAAGAGGTTAATAAATTTGATATCCTAGAAAGAAAGTATGAAGAAACGCTATAAAAAAGTAAAAATGGAAAAGGAATACCATGACTTATATCATAGAAAAAGAATTAATGGCCTGGCATGGAATGGTGGCTCAGGCACTAAACCACAAACTGGGGTGTGAACCATGTAAAATTCAAGGATACAAGTTTATGACCCAGGGCCAGAGAAAAAAGAAAATAAATGAACAAAAGTGCTCCTCCCTCCTGCTTTGTCTCCTTTTATTCCTCTCTTAAATAAAAATAGTATCCTGTGTTTTTTAAATTTGTATTAGTAATTTAAAACTTGAGATGAAAACAGCAATTTAATCTATTAGAAAAAGTGGCCAAAGATTTGAACAGATGGGACACAGGAAAAAATCCCCACAATGCCCTTAAAACATAGGAAAGATGCTCAATCCATTTATAATAAGAGAAATGCACATTGAAGTCTCACTGGGATCCCATTTCTCACCAGATTGGCAAAAGTACAAAGGTTTGATAGCACACTCCGCAGGCCGTATTGTGGGTAAACAGACAGTGTCATGCATTACTCATGGGAGTGTTAATGGCACACTTCTTATGGAGGGGAACTGGACAGAATGCAATGGAGTTTCTCCTTTGACCCAACAATCCCACATTTTTGCATTTGATTCCAAAGGTAATCTGGGAAACATTCAAAATGATACATGAAGAGTTTTGTTCACTGAGCACTATTTATGATGATGATTATTACAGATACTCAAATCGTGAGGTCTAAGTTCCATCTGGCTAGTCTGAAGGGTGTATGTAGCCTTTCAGATCAGTCCTGATACCCCAGCCCTGGCATGAATGGTCTGATCAAGGCAGGAGCATAAGGTGTTAACCTTCTCTCAGTAACACATCATCTGCTACTGGTAGTATGTTAGATCACCTGTTTGATTTTGGATGATGAGGTTTTGGAAAGACAGGTCTTCAGGTATTTCTTGATTGTTCTAGATAGTGGTACTGCCAGGGAGACATGCCAAACTCGCTCATTCCTTCCACTTCAGATGCCTTTCACCCCGCAACCCATGTTAATGTTTGACGTTGGGGTTGTGTCTTAGAGTTGGTAAAAACATGAATTCAGCGATAGTCCCCTCTTGAAGAGCTGATACAAAGTTGGTAGAGTTTCATAGGGTTGATGGCATCTTAGAATCCAGCAAATGTGTTCATATGGAGCAAACTTGTGGAATCATCTTTCTTTTTTTAACGGAAAGGTAGGAATGAAAGTGAGTAGACAGGCAGTATAACCAAATTGTACATCTTGGTTTCTCTGGCCTGGGACGTGAACCTGGGTCCTTGAGATGTTTGTGGCCTATACTTTTGGCTGGAAGTAGTTGACCAAACCACCACTCCACCAGGCCATGACAGAATCAACATTCTTTTTTGGCAAGTAGCCATTCATACACAATTTCCTCCTTACTGCTCTTTGTGGTGAGTTCCTTTTCTGTATTATTTAGTGTCAAAGGGCCTTTGCTGGGTGATTGTGGGTTGGCACGGTGGAAGCAAATACTCAAAATCAAGAAAAGAAAATGAAAAAATGTGGACGATTATTGTTTCCTTTTATTAACAATCTAATATTTATACAGATATACTTCTGAACACTTTTTTTTAATTATTTGTTTTTGTTTTTCCTTACACCAGCCCTGAGTCTTGAACCCAGGTGCTTAGGCTTTATATGGCCTGCACCTTAGCTTCAGAGCAGATGCACCTGTATTTCCTTGAACTCTTAGTATTTGCAGTGATTACTCCCTCTTTTTCCAAGTATTTTCTTCTCTGGATTCCTGTGACACATGTTCCTTAGTTATTTTTCTCCTTATTAACTCCTCCTTTTCAATGTTTTTTCCTCCTTTAGAGAGGTCACTCATTCTTACAACTTAAAATAATCCCCCATAGGGATTTGAGACCCCCAGCCATGTCTCTTGCAAGGAAGACTCCCCAGAGCTCCAGTTTCATGGATACCAAGTGCTGGTCTGTGTTTCCTGTCAGGCATTAATAGACTCTGCAGCACAGCATGGCCAAAACAGAACTATTGATTCTCTCTTCTCCAAATCTTATTTCTTTTCAAATCTTCCCCACCTCAGTAAATGGTACTGAAAACAATTGATAGTCACAACAAATCATATCCAGGTACTTGGGAATCCCTGATTCCTTCTTGCCTGTCTCAGACTGAATCTGTCAGTGAGCACTACTTGATTTTGTCTCCCAAACGTGTCCACTCAGGTCTCAGGTAACCATTGACGTAATCACAGCACAAGTTCCCGCGGCCCATTCCTTACTCTTAGACTAGTGCTTCAGTGTCCAATGGGTTTTTCTTACATTTACTTTTTCCCCTACTACTTTAATTTTTGCCTTATCTGCAGTCTGTTTTTCACATGCTTTCAGATTGGGCTTTCTGAAAGAGAAATTAGCTCATGTTTGAAATTCAGTGGTGATTTTCTGTTACTATTAGAATAAAATATAAAGTTCTTAACTTGCTACCATAAACTGGTTCCTGCCTACCTCTGTGGCCCTCCTCTCCCTATGTCCAGTCACACTGTCTTCTCCCTGTTACTAGAACATGACGAGTTTGGTCCTGTTTTCTATGGCCTTTGCACTGGTATCTTTTCCTCCTACTGCTCCTTCTTCTATTCTGTGCAGAGCAGATGCCTCACCATCATTTCGGTCTCAAGTCATAGTTGAATTTCTAGGAGAAGCGTATTTTGATCAGCGGCCTCCAAATTATTTTATTTCTATTATCCTCTTTTATTATCTAATATTATTGGCTGATACCAGAAATTATCTTGTCTTTTTTCCTAGTTTTGTTTTTATCAGACTTCCTCTTGAAGACCGTAAACTCCTTGAAGATGGTTTTTTTTTTTTTTTTTTTTTTTTCACAGATATCCTCTGTCCCTGAGAATAGAGTGTGGAATATAGAAAATCCTCATTGTGTTTTGGTGGTTGACTGATTTGTACTTAAAAGTGAAATTGTCTTTTGACAATATTAAGTAAGTGTTCATTGACGAAGGAACTTTATCTTTTCTTTTGGGGGTGGAGTGATTACCAAAAAGATCATTTTATGGACATTTTAATATATTCCCAGTCTTCTTGTTGACTGTGATTATGAGATCACCACGCATTGTCTACACCGTAGTTTGAAAGTCGCTGCATTCCAGCATTGGTAACATCTCAGAAGAAGTAGAATAATTTGCCTTATTATTCGCCTTGGAGAAGCTCTTGTATTTAGTGTGGTAAGAGTTGTCTGATGATGTTCAGTGATGGAGTAGAAGAAAGTACCAGCTACAAAGCTGGCATCTGGCACAGAGATTTTGTCTTTAGCCTTTTAAAAAGTTATTTAAAATGCATCCATAGTGTCTCTCTACTTTTTTCTTTAGTTAGCAGACATCCAAGGCTTTCTTTTTAACCTGCATAATATATTGCTCAGAGTTTGACTTTGTCTTTCAAATTGCAGCATTCATTCAGTAAATTTTTATGAGTACCTCCCATATGTAAGTGCTGGGGATAGATCTAAGACTAAGATAAAGTCTCAGCCTTAGATATTTGTTAAATAAATTTTGACTTTTTTGAAGTTTATTCCAGAGCATTAGTTTGGCATTCAGGAGCTTTGGGAGCTAAGTCGATGTGTTCTGTGCACATGTCCCCACGTCTTCCTCTCGTCTTTCTCCCATCTCGTACCTATTGGCCTATTGTTTAGTGTCTGATGACTTTAATTGTGTTCTGTGCTTGTCATTGTGTTATGTCTAGGCATTCAGAGAATAGCACGTGAGAATGCTGTTCAGTGATCTTTCAAAGAGTAATACAGAGAGTTTGGAAAAATGAATTATTTTAATACAGAATTGAAAAGCGCAAGCATAGTCTGTGAGACTGCAGGGAAGAGGTAGCAGACAAGCCTGAATCTGATGCTGAAGGATGAGTAGGAGTTAGCCAGGTGGAGTCTGGAGAAGGTATAAATCTTTGTTCTTTGAAGAAAGCAAAAGCATTCTAGTCAAATGGAATAACTTTGATTTAGGAAGTGGTTAGTGGGATAGGAGGAACAGATGGGCACAAGGAGAAATGCATATTGAAGAGGGGTGGTGACTAGATCAGGATGGACCTTGAATATCCACTGGAAATCACTGGAAGATTGAAGCAGTACGATGATCAGATTAGGGGACTGTTTTAGTGGCATTGTGGAGAATAATTTGAGAACCAGAGAAGTTGGTAAATACTTGTCATTTCTGATTTGGGGCCAGGAAATAACATCGTACTTATATTTTATGAAAGACCACTCTGGCTGCTGGGTGGGAAAATAGACTGGGAAGGGTCAGAGAAATGAATGGAAGGCAAGTTAGGAGGTGTCATAGTATTCAACTGATGCACGGTAATAAGGAGATTTCTTTGCTTTTTATGGTTTCAATAGGTTTTTAGAAAAATTTTGTCTCTTTATAAAAGTTTCATAGCAAAATGTTGGGGACAATAATTAGTTTCTTTTGCCATGTTACCAGAAGCTTTGATTTGCTCAACATCCCTGTAACCTGTTGCTCTCAGGTGAAGCTCCCTTCCCCAGTAAAAAATATAGTAGATGTGGATATCTGTGTGTCCTCTTAGTTCTTTATGTTTTCGATTTAGCTTCTTTTCTTACTGCAGTTTCCAGTGTTGGTTTTCCTTTCATTGTGGTCACCCTTTTAATGTGTAAATCCTCCTAGACAGCAAGGTAGTTGGAATAGCATCAGACATTTTAGGCATTATAAATTCGTTTCAGTAAACCTGATGGGTTTGGTTTGCTTCGCATTGCTAATGGCTTTATTATTGCATGTAGCAATATTTAATCAAATTGGTGAGAGGAATAAAAGACTCCTTTGAGGCAAATCATCAGCTTGTTCAAGGAAAACATAATTTTAGTAACTTCTTCAACTGAAAAGTGTTCAGTGTATGGTAATAAATGTGCCTGAAAAATCTTGACGCAGTTCTACAGAGCCATGAATTTCCTGTTCAGAGGTAAAGTTAGTTTCACTTTGTAGACGTTCCTAAAGCTCACAAGTATTGGAAATATAGAAAAAGTGATTATCCTCTTTATATTTTAAATGAAAAGATGAAGTGTGGGTTATACATTTTTACATTTCTATGAATACTTCCATCTTAACAACAGTTGCCTCTGCTTTGTACCTGCCTGCTTGCTTGAGTGTTCACTGCCTCCGCCTCAGCAGTCCAAATGCTATCTGAGGAAGCATTTGGCTATTTTTAAATGATTAAATGTGATTCATACTTTCTTTTCTGTAATTTTTTCATAGAAAATGCATCAGATGCAGACTTGTGGCTCCTGAATAGTTGTACTGTAAAAAACCCAGCTGAAGACCACTTTAGAAACTCAATCAAGTAAGTAGAACTTGATTTTTTTCCCCTACCATTTTTTAGGAAATTAGCTTTAAAAGATTTACTGGTGTATACTGAGTATATGTTCGACAATGTGTGAATTCAACTTTTAAGATGATACTGTTTTGAATTTATTTGAGAGTGAGCGAACCTTCTTTGAAGGAATAAGCCCTTAGGGTGCACCCTGGTGGCCTAGTAGCCCAGAACAGTTCCACACACATCCCCATGTCCCAGATTCACAACCCTGGGCTGGGGGGAGAAAGAGGAGGGGACACAACCACTGTGAACAACCAAATAAAAATAAATGCTGCTTCCTCCTCTCTCCTGCCTGCCTGTCTGCCTGCCTGCTCACTTTCATTCCTGCCTGCACCTTTCCTTAAAAAAACAAAAACATGAAAACCTTAATGCAGACTTTTCTAATAGGTGATTTGTGTATTCATCAAGTTAGCTAGTAGGTGATTTGAATATTGGTTTGGTTATGAATGAACTATATACTTTTCTACAAGAATCCACTCTGTACTTTTTGAAACTACCTGAAAGTACTGTTCTAGATGCTAATAATGCTGGCTGTTGCAGGAATTCCAGTTTGTTGGGTGAGATGCAAATAAGTCCCTGATTCTAGATGTCTTTCCTCAAGTTAAAGTGAAAGAAGTATCCTTTTTTCACTGAATTTTCTCCCACCAACCTTCTTAGAAACGCTAGTCTTTAATTTTTCTCATTCTTCTGTATTTTCAACATCTCCAATCCTGTTGGCGCCATTTCATCAGAGTTTAAACTCATGTCTTCACCCCATTGGACCCCTTTTGTTTATTGTCTTATTTCTCTTCTTGCTTTCCTCGTCAGACACCTTCAGGTTTTTCGTTTCCTAACTTCATCCCCAAACTCATTCTCTTCCCATCCCATACCATCAGTTTTGTTTTGTTTTTTCTTTTTTTTTTTAAAAGGAAAGGTGCTGGCAGGAATGAAGGCAAAAAGAGGCAGGTAGGCAGGAAACAAGAGGAGGAAGAAGCATTTTATTTTATTTTTATTGAGTTGTTCATCTGGCCCCATAACTCGAACCTGGGACCTTGGGATTCCCTTTAGTTTTATTGTCAAATGTATCTTAAATACATACAATTTATGAAACTTGTCAGTTTAAATAATAATAAACTTTGTTACCATAATTTATATAAAAGAAATAAAATATAGATCATATTAGTATGTAATATGGTAATATATGTACATTCCCATCCTTCTGCTTACTACCCAGAGTAAGAAATATGACCTTGTCAAGACCTTAAATCCCTCTCCCCACCGCTTTCTCTTTCAATCACACCCTCAAGAAATAATCTTTATCCTGACTTTTATGAGTCCTTCCCTTACTTATATAAGTAAATTTATCATCTGCTTAGTGTGTCTCTAAACAATCTGTTGTTTGGTTTTGCTCAGTTTTAAGCTTTATTTATTGACCTTGGACTCTTTGTGTCTGAGATTTGCTTTTCCTTAAACATTGTGCTTTTAGATTTATTCACATCAATAGATATAAAATAACTCTGGCCATTCATAGTACTTCACTGAATACATTTGCCACAGTGTATCCAATTTATTCTTGCTAGAGTTTTGAGTTTTCCTAGTGATGTGCTGTCATGCACACAGTTGCTATAACTACTTTGAACATCTTTTCTGGTGCACCCAGAAAGTGTTATTTTAGGATAGGTGCCTAGTAGTTGACTTACAGAGTTGCAGGTGTGCACATGTTAAGATTTTAGGAGGTGACACCAGTTTCTTTTTTTACCAAATGGATTTACCAGTGCTCATTCCCATCAGTGATGGGTGCCTGTGGTTGTTTTTTATTCTTGCTAGTACTCATGAGCAGACTTCTACATTTTTGCCAATATGCTGATGGAGATAGTATCTTCATGTGATTTTAATTTGCATGTTCATGATTCCTAATGATACTGAACATCTTTTTGTATGTTTATTGGCTACCTAAATTTTCTTTTTTATTGGGAAAAGACTCTTAAAGTCATCGTTCCTGTTGAAATGTTTATCTTTTCATTATTTATTGTAAAAATAATGATACTTATTCTGTATACTAAATTTTCTTAGAAATTACACTTGTGGCAATTATCAATTGAGGCTTGTCTTTTCACTTTCTTTAGTGATACATTATGATGTGATGTAGAGAAATTCTGGTTTCAAATTTATTCATCTTGTCCTTTTGATCTGTGGTGTTACTAAGCTATCTTTTTAAAATGATGGTTACTCTAATTTTTTTAGTACAAAATTATTTATTTATTTCACAAAGCAAGTCTCACAGTATTGGTACTCTGAAATTGTTAAGAAATTTTGCAATTTTTTCTCGAAAGATTTCATGTTTATTTCAGACATTGTGAATTACAGTCCATCAGGAGAAGATTTTTTTGTAATATGGTAATAGGAAAAGGGGTACCAGGTTTTTTTTTTTTGCGTTGTTGTTTTTCCTTCTTTTAGCTATATATTACCACTATAGTTGTATTATATAACTATATATTACCACTGTGGAAAATGTTGACTGTCCATAGATGTTTGGGTCCATTGTTGGTCTCTCTATTTGGCTTCACTGTTCTATTTCTTTATTCTAGGGCTTATTCTATAGTCTTAGTTAATATGGATTTATATTAAGTCTACATAAAAATGTCTGTTTCATTTAAGCATTTTGGTTTTCTTTGTCTTACATATAAATATCAGATTTTGAGTTCAAGGAATGGCATTGCAATTCTTCTTTTGATTACATTGATTCTCTTCATTATGCTTAGGAGAACTGATACCTTTTAAGTTTTCCATTCCACGAATAGGTGTTTAGGTCTTGTTTGACTTCCTAAGGATATATAATTTCATAGATCCTGTGCATCTTTTAGATCCCCCCACCCAAATGTGAATATAAATCGTTTCGGTTATCACTTACTAAAATCAAACAACTTTCTTTTCTCCTTTTACCTGTGCATTATTTTTCATCTTTATGCTATTATCAGTGGTAAATTAAAAAAAAAAAAATCTCATGTTTTAATTTTGTTTGTTCCCTTGCCCTTAATTCTAGCAGCAGTGTGAAGAAAGGGTGGGTATAAGGAAGAGTAGAGATCTGGAGTCCATTTAGGGATGGTGTTGAGTAATTCAGGTAGAATGGCGGTTTTCAGAGTAGGAGGAAGGAGTCAGCTTGAGGAGGAGGAGTACTTTGTACTTTCAACCTTGTCGAATATACCTACAAAATATTTGGCTACGGTGAAATAGGGATTTCCAGAAAGGGGATTCATTTTGAGGGAAGACCTGTTTGATTTTGAACATGGTTTATTTGAAGTCACACACAAATATTTAAATCAAGTAATGGATGCATTTGATCTATATTGAGTGTCTTCTATGTGACAGGTACTGTTCAACGTGCTTTATCTCAGTTGGACATTATCTTTCTTAATTTTTGCAATCTACAATAAGTTGTATATTCCAATTTTATTCCTCTTTTACAGACAAAGTAGCATCTGTTTTACAGATAGTTTGCTAAGGTTGATCAGTTCTTAAATGGTGGTTATGGGATTTTTTTTTTTTAAGCCTGGCCATTCTGACTAGAGTTTTATTTTATTTGTTTATTTTATTACTACCCTTTCCAGATAAAGATGTCAGGTAAATAGTTGTAGCTATTGAAAAGACCAACATAAAGATAAAGATTTTATATTGTTTACAGAGTGACATATTTGAATGTGATGACATTTCAACTCAAAAGTTATAGAAGGAACAGAGAAGAATTCTTAGCTGCATTTTGGTGGGAAGCAGAGGAGGACAGTTGCGAAGTGGAATGGAACGGGGGGATTAAGGTCACATTTAGAAGCAGAAGGAAGAATTAAAGCAAGATCAGAGAATGATGTTTATCAGATGCTATTCATTTTTAAAGAGCAGTCTGTCATGTTCTGAGGTTATCTGTTTTTCCCCTATGGAAAGGAAACTAAAATGTAAAGATATTGTAGTACAACGTAACTTTTATGTACAGAATCCAGAGAATTTTGTTTCTGGGATGATCAGTTTTGTAATGTAATTGCTATGCTTTTAGACTGTTTTTAAATATTTATTTTAAAGCGCAACTATAACTTATCTATGGGTCTTGTCACCTATATAAACTGTTTTGTGAGTGTGTTCAGAGTAATGATAAAGTGCTTTGTGTTATTGAGGTAATGACGTAAGAAACACTTGTCATTTTAACACTCCAAAGCTAGCAGGAATAAGCTCAGGCTTTTTGAATGAGCTGTATTATACATGACTGAAAGAAAATCTAAAACAATATTATAGGTTATTACATTTTGTAAAATGACCTTGAAGATTTTTGGTAATCACAACTAATCCATGCTAACATAACTCCTAAGCTAATATTTTCAGAATAAGTATAATCCTGTAATAGGCACAGTAACAGTGACCATTGAGGAAATATTTACTTCAAATACCATTTGTATGATTTCGGTGATAGATCATTTACTAAATAAAGCAACTTGCTGTAGCAACTTGCTTTATTTAGTTGCTTTCCCCGATCATCACCATCTCCTAACAAAAACAAATAGTTCATAAACTTTATTCTACCCTACGTTATCTGCATCTTGTCTCTTCTTTCTAATTCCGTCCTTTCCCTTCAGCCTCCTCTCTTCTAAGCGAATGCTTTTATTCCCCATGATAGTGAGGCAACATTTAAATTTGAGGAGAGTCTGATAGGGTTTTCCTCTTTCCTTGTTCTCTTGCATCCAAACCTTTATGCTCACATTCAAAGATCTAGGACTGGGACCTGTATTTTTCTACATTGTCTACAATAATGTCGGCTTCAAGTTGCCATTCATTCTTGAGTGTTTCTCATACTTTCTCATCGTCTGGTTTTGTTTTCCTTCTAGTGTATTTTAGGTATTTGATCACTGTTTGTCTTTAATTACTTATCACTTCTTTTTATTTTTAACACTACTTCTGGCAGTAGACCCCGTTGTTTTAGCATAAATAAAGAAAAGTAATTCTGAGGGATCTGCTGTCTTTCATGTGTGTTGTACATCCTCATTGATGAAGATCCGTGAATTTAAGGAAATTTTTGACTTTTGGGATGTATGTCTCCCAGTGATGGCAGTGGACAAAGTATAAACAGCATGGTGGAGTGTATTATTTTACCTTGGTCAGCGAAAACATTTCTTAGCATTATTTGGAAATCTTCAGTTTGTAACTTGTGTGAATAATAAACCAGTGTCTTTAACTAATTACTTAATCTAGTCAAAATAACATGCTCTATATAAAAATGCACATCTGTGTTGATTTGTAGGCTGTTTTGCTCAGTAATTTATATGGGTTTTCTATTAGTTGATCTAATTTCTAGGCTTGCATTGTTTGTATTATTGATGTTTCTATTGATAAATGAGAATGAGTTTTAAGTAGTAAGAATAGAGTTAAGATGCATTTTTTGGGTTTGTTGTTTGAATTTAGAAATCTTAGATGCTATTTATTGTCTTGGACTAATTTTGAAAAAAGTCACTAACGAGCTCATGTTTTGCAATGACAGCCTCGTGGAGGTCTATACTGTTTGGGCTTGAGAATTTGCACTTGCCCTGTCCTTGTTTTATGCATTATACCAATTCGATTTAGACAGTATGGCCTTTAACTTGAGGGGCTCTTGAGTAAACAAAAAAGATCAAAAGGTTAGAAAAATAAAATTTGCTCTTAATGAGAGTTTCAAATAAGAAAAATCCTTTGGTGTATGCTTTATAGAAATGTGGATCTTTTCCATGGCACCTAAAGAAGGTCATTCAGAGGCGGATGAAAATAAACACATCATGTGTGTTCTATATAAATGACAGAAAGAATAGCCAGCTTGCTTTGATCATGGACTGCCAGCCTCTGTTTGACCTTGTGCATTATTAACCCAAATAGGCACTGTGGTTTAAGCCACACTGATAGCGTGTAGACAGGAGTCACTAGTTCTTTGAACCACTTCTGTCTGTAGAAATTAGTGGTAATGATGAAGGGATGGTTTAGATAGCAAAGGGAAATTTCTTGAAGAATAGTTGGAAATATAAAGAGAAATGGACACAGAAGAAAAGTCTGTGTCTGACACAGGATACCTGCTTTGTATAACATCTCTTGTATATAGGAAAGCTACTTAGATAACATTCTGTTGATCAGACCTTTAAATTTTTGGATGGTCATTTCTATTATGAAAATACGTTTTTTTGCTATGGTGATTTAGTTGTGAGTTCATCATAAATTGAAGTTGAGGGAGGCACTATTTCAACTTGAATTTTGTGTTAATTTTCTTTAAAAAGCTGATTTTTTAAAAAGACCAGAGAGGTTCTTGCCCTTTTAGTTATTATCCAATTTTAAAGGAAAAAAGAAAAACCCTCACTGGTTCTATTGTTAATTAGATTGCTAAGCATCAGGTTATATATATATATATATATATATATTTGTTTTTTTAATTAGGGAGAATTTTGGCAGCAGTAGATAAAAATAACACTGTGTTTTAGTTTTGGCCTTTTGTAAGAAACAGGTTAGATAACACAAGTTTTGTTAAATTTATTATTATTATTTTTTAAGAGGCAGGCAGGCATGAAGGCAGTCAGGCAGGCAGTAGTTGAGAAGGAAGAGAGAGGAAGAAGTGTTTTATTTATTTATTTGTTCATTATCGTTGCTCTTCCCAGTCCTGGCCTACAAACTCAAGAGCTTGGACTGTATATGGACTGTGTCCCAGATTCAGGCTTAACACCTGAGTCAGCTGGCAGTATCTGAACTTATTTTTTAATACCATTGATTGTAGATTTTCTTTAAACTTAGCTGTGTTGATTTCAGCTTTTCCAGTTGTATGAAAAGACTTAATAACAGCTTTGCTATTTTTGAAATGTCAGTAGCAGGGACAGTGAATTATTGATGCGTTTACCTGCAGGGCCTCATTGTTTCAGCTGTTCTTGCCCACCACAAAGTTTCCCTTAAATGGAAAGTAGTTTCAGAATATTGGGCTGTTTGACTTCATTTGTCTTATCAACCAGGTACTGTCTAATGAGGTTTTTTTTCTCTAAATAGTGCTCTGCTTAATTTGAGTTTACATTTTCTCCTACCATTTCTCATCTGCTTCAGTTGGGTAGATACTTTCTATGTGGTGATTACTCTTCTGCTGCTGATCCCAGTCTCTTCTTCCAAGATCCAGATGTGATATCTGACTGTTTCCTCCACTTCTCCATTTAGACGAACCTTTGGCAGTTCACACCATCATTAGATACCTCACCTCTCCTGCAGCTAGTGTTTCCACCCATGCCTGTCTTATTGGTTTCCACAGTCATCTACCAAATAGTCTGAGAATTTTCTTTGATTCCCTTCTTTCCTTCCTTGCTTTCCTCATGCTCAAGGATTGCTTCTACTTCTATAGCATCTTCCTTTTCCCTCCTCCCCTGAAGCCACTGCCTACTCTTTTCTTCTACCCAATGTTGTTAGAGTTTTATTGCATATGTGGCAATAAATGTGCCTATTGAACCTGTAGTGAGCCACTGTGTTCTTATGTTTCATCAAATTGCCGTGAACTAGACACCTATCTTTTGAATTTAATCCTTTCTCTCTTCCCTTGCTCTTGTCTTTGTTATGGTCCTCATCACTTGCTCTTAATGTTGCAGTAGAATTTCAGTTTGTTCTCAGCTTTTCTGTTTCAGTCCATGCTTTCCTCTCCTTCATATCCTGCAATGGTTCCTTTCAGTTACAGGATAAAGTTTCAACTTCTTAGTGTACCACGGTCTTTTTAAAATCTCTTTCTTACCTACCTCTGACCTTTTTTCTTATCACTCTTCCAAGAATTTTACTTTTCCCCTGAATTATGTGATTTTTCTAAACACATAATGTGTTTGCATACGTCCTTCATTTTCCCTGGAATGTGCTCTCCCCCCCAGTGCACGCATGTGTGTACGTGCATACATACTCACACACACATATGTACACACTCGCATACCCCGTAATCCTTCTGGCAATCTATTCATCTTTTGGAGCTCATATCAAAGGTAAATCATCTGTAAGGTCATGTCCCTTTCAGACTCCTACCTCTTCCCTCC
Organism: Solenodon paradoxus; assembly: GCA_004363575.1. NCBI lineage: Eukaryota > Metazoa > Chordata > Mammalia > Eulipotyphla > Solenodontidae > Solenodon > Solenodon paradoxus. The sequence continues at coordinate 1,561,517 of RJWH01000090.1, forward strand.
AAGGTCTGCAGAGATAATAGCCCTCTGTTCTGTGCTGCTGCTTTATCCCATGCAAACATCTATTGTTGCATATTGCATTTTATTATTTGTTTACATATTTGGTTCTCTACTAGATTGTTAGTCTTGAGGTCAGGCTATTGACCTCAGGAAGATCCTTTTTTATGGAGTCTTTGACCCTCTGACGCTACCATGTAATGGTTTTCCTTTTGCTGGAAGACAGATACTTTTAACTGAGAAAGACTGCTGTCAGTCGTTCTAAGAATGATTTCCTAAGGCCCCAATATATGTGAATCTTTTGTGGGAGAAGGCTTTATATTTGCAAAAAGGGGTAAGACCATTCTATTGTTCAAATATTGTGTTAAAAGGATCTCTTTTTTTGAAGTCATGCTGTTTTTGCCTTCTGTGTCTTGAAAACCTTATCATATTTGGCCTTGAGTTTGACACACAATTGTAATTATTCAATGCACATGTGTACAATTAGGTCGAACTTCCGTCTAGGAAGAGAGCTTAGCATCGTTCTGTTGTCAGTGCACTAGCAGTTCATTGTTAATGTATTATTTTATATTAAGTACATTGTAAACTGTGTAATGTAACCTAATTAATATCACAACATTTATATTTGGGTATATACTTATCTGGTTTTTCTGAATGAGCAAAAAATATCAGATATACTTCCAGTGAAAAAAAAATCAACATGGCTGTTTTGGAGGAAGAAGTAAAATGTTGGAAAGGTTAACTTGAACAGGATCTTGACTGAGGAGTCAAACAGATCTGTGAAGATGGTGATGTTATTTTGCTTGTTGACGGTGGTATCTTTGGTGTCTACAACAGTGCCTGGTAAACAATTGGCACTGACTTATTAATTGAATTGAACGTTGATTTGATGAAGACCAAATTTCTCTGAATAAGTTGCTGTTTATGGGTCTACTTTATAGAATTTGTATTCTTTTGATCTGAAGTCATGGTTCTCTTTAATCTTTTTTCTTTTGTGGTGGAACTGTGTGTGTGTGTGTGTGTGTGTGTGTGTGTGTGTGTGTATGTGTTTTAAACCCATGAGCAACTCTGGGGTCGTTAGGAGTATTGCAGAACATACTTCTGGAAACAAATGAAGAGCAGCTCTCTGTTGATTCCTACAGGAAGGTGTGTGACTTATGTATGTTCTGAGCAGATTTTGACAGTCCTTATTCTAGACTTAAATTGCTTGTTCCCAAATTATGGAAAAAGAGTAATGAGAATGGGGAGCACAGGGAGATTACTCTGTGACATATCCCAGTGAGAAATTTGAATGGAATTAAAGGAGAAAGTATATTTTAGGGTTGAATTTCTGATTGACTTAAAAAAAAAAAAAAGACAAAATAAAGGAATAGTTAAGCATACAGTGGGAAGATTAGTAACCATATTTGTAAATCAGGAACAGAAGAAAAACAGCTCAGATGTAGTAAGTCATTTTATACTGCAAAACTGAATTTTGTAGTTATCTAAAATCTTTTTGGAGATTAGTACTTTGCATATTTCATGATTACTTTTATATCAACAGTTGCTTTGTTTTTTTGCCATTTTAAGCAAGCGAGTAAGTGAAAGAGGTCAGTGTATCCTGTACTGGCAACAGCTGGCTGATAGCATTGAATACTTACGTAATTAAATATATGTGTTGGCAGTTGTCCTAACAACTCTGTAGGCGGAGTCCCAGAAAGCACGCAGAAACTTGCTTGAGCAGGAGTCAGGGAGAAACCAGCATGATCTGAGCCCCTGCTTTCAGCCACATGTGATTTCCTATTGTTTTGGTTTGAAAGACATTCTACTTATTCTTGGTGTGTGTTTATCCAACATTAAAGAAAGAAAAATAGACTCTTGCGTAGTATATGTGTGTTTTCCCTTTCCTTACTGTATACTTTGAGTGTGAAAAACATCATGTTTCTTAATTTTTAGTCACTTACTAGGGCTTAATAACAGATACTAGATGGAATAAGAAACATCATGTGGGTCTTTAAACCCTAGGACATGAAACTGAAGTTTTCAGTATTGACTTCATGTTCCCTACTGAGGTTGCACTTCACTGGGTGTCCTCTAGGTCTTATTACCAAACTTACTCTTAACTTGTAGACTACATTAAAGCATGGTTTTCGTGGTCACAGAGAACTGGATCAGGTGCCTGAAGTGTAGGATAAATAAAATCCACAGGTATAGTACTTTTCTTGCTCTTAACTATTAGCCTTATCGTGGATGCAAAAGTACCCTGTGTTTACCTCTATTGCTGTTTTTATAGCTCAAGACTGAGGACTGTCCTTAGGACACTTTTAAGTAAGACTTTGATGGCAGGATGGCATCTTTGTGGGTGTTAGAGAAAGAAACCAGTCCTTGTAACCACAATCGGGCATGGCTGTGTGTGGCTGCCTCATCTTCATAATCCTGTGTGTATCACCTCTTTAACTGTCCGTATCTCATTTCAAAGTTCCTTCGGAGGCTCTAGTATGTCTTTTATTGGTTTCCTAACATCTAGCACATTGATTGACAATGATGATAAGACAAATGAATGAACCAGTTCATGTGTTCGGGTTTTCTATTTCCCTTCCTGATCTTCTCTACCTCTTGCCTCTGTCAGACAGTTTTCCTTTGGAGCTTTGAATTGAATCTTTTTGGTGTTTCTTTCCTGTTAGATTCTATCACTGTTTTCTAAGATATCAGTTACATTTCTTAGAAAACTGGAAAAATTGAGGCATAAATAAGAGAGAATTTATTTTTCTTAGATACTAGGAAAGTTTTTAGTTGTGAAGATGCTGGCTTTGGCTCTCAATTAAGTATGTGAGGGCTAAGTCTCTGCGGTTATATTGATCTTCGATGTAAAATGATTGCTACTCTCCAGCGATCATTTGTACTTTCCAAAAAGGAGGATGTACTGAGGGGATGAAGTCATCAGTTTGTCCCTTCTTGAAGGACCTTTATAGGACCTTGAAGTTCCCCCCAAACCCTGTGTATGCAAGTCATGGAACCATATCACTTCTATTTGTAAGTGAGCTAGGAAATACAGTATATTTTCATTTGTTTGAAACGGGTCACGTTCTTGTTCCTAACTGAATTGGGGTTCTTTTCGTAAGGAAGATACCAACCTGGGGTGTCTACTACTGGCTGTAATCTTTGTGTGCAAGATACGCATTTAACTTCATATTTTTTATATATAGGCCATTGTATTGAATGAAGTCCTCAGTATACTTGAGAACAAATGATCCCTTCTAGTTCCTCTATTCAGAATGTTTAAGAAACAGCGTAACTGACATTTGAGAACTTTCCCTCTTACTGGTTATCCTGAGCTGTTATAAGTAATAGTAAAATACCCAGGAGAAACTCCTAGCTCAGATGTCACACATATTAATAATGCTAAAGCACAAACACTTGGTGGTTTACATGCTTTCTGTTTTTAAGACTTGCAATGACCATATTTGAAATGAGTTCTGTAAGGATAGTAAGTGTCTCATTGTTTCTGAGATTATTTTTGTGATAAAATATTACAAACCTGGCTTAGAAACTACAAATTTTAAAAGAATTCAGGCAGAAAGCGAGAGTTTAAAATTGATTATCTTAGAAGGTCTTAGTCAATTGGAAGATAGGTTGAGACTTAAATTTATTATAACAACATGTTGGAGAATAGTTATTTTATATAATTCTAAAAAGTTTGTTTCAGCTGCGAACAATGATTCTTTTCACTAAGGTGGAAATGTAGTGCCTTGGAAAAAAAAGGAGAATTAGATAAAATCAGTGGAAATCTAACCAATAAGAAGTGTTCCATAACACTTGCTGTAGATTTTCTGTAGGTTGGCGCCATTAGATAGCAGTAGAGGAAACATAAGGATATCAAATCCTTGTCTTAGATGCAACCTGAACATACTGCGACAGTGTCTTTTTGTGTCCCTGCAGAGATACACTATTGAACCGTTATCAAGCACGACCCAGACGCATTTATGTTCTAATGGCTCATTTCTCAGGTTTCCCTTCTCTTCTCTTCTCAATGTAGATGCATTAACAACCTGTCAGAATCACATGATAGAAATTGTTTTGGGAATAATACAAATGTTAAGGATCTTTTTTACAATATGTTTGAGGAATCAACAGCTCTTCCTTTGTACTGGCTAGTTATGTGCTTTCTTACTCATAAATTTCTATTTTAAGAGGAATCAGATAAGGAGGCTTATGGCCAAACTAAAGTTTTATTTGATGCTTTTCTTAAATGTCCATCTATATTTTATAATAGTTAGGAAGGGAAATTCTTATTTTTCTTTAAATGATAAAACGGTTGAGTCAACGTTTTGTAGTTTGGGGTCATCCATAGTTGGAACCTTGTTTCCATTCAGTAAATAACTGGTTTTGGTGTCATTGATCAATAAAATTAAAAAATGATAATTAAAAAATCCCATGAAAATAGAACTGATGGGCATTCCATTGAGCAAATACTGGATACCCATGTCTGGAGTCTATGTTTCTGGACCTCACATTGACCCACTGCCTAAAGAACTTATAGCAACATTATTGCCCTTGTGAGTACATTTCCAGAATGGATGTCAACTCTTTGTATGTTTCTTAATGAAACACAGTAGGCTCTTCTCTCCATTTTCATGGAAGTTGGATCTTGAACCTGTTTAGATGTATTGTGATTCTATATAAAATAGAGTTAGATTCTAGACCAGAATATTGTAAAGAGTCTGTTGGAGCCTTGTTGGGTATTTGAGGAGATCCTGGTGTGTGTGTGGGACTAGAGGAGAGGTCTTATCTGAAGACTTAGTGGTGATAGGAATCTGAGGTTTCTTTTTTGTTGTGGTAGCCATACACAATTCTGAACCTTCCCAGACCCATGGATCCTTTTGTGTAACAAGTGTTTGCAATGTATTTATTATTCTGAAGTGAAATTCATGAGTAATTTAATTCTACCTATGCACATAGTTACAAATAGCACAATGCTCTGTATATAATTAATATAAGGAGGAAGTAAGGAAAATTGATAGGTAATTTATTTACTTCAAAGTATAATTACCGAGGCACAAATCCACTAGATGATCTAATGAAATCACCTATATACACATAGAATTACATTGAATGTATGTGTAACAAATGAAGTCTGTCTGTGTGCACCTTAACAGCTTAAAAACCAAGACTGGTTCACCTGTCCAGAATGGATACCAGGACCTGAATATTGTAAAGATTTTTTTTTAACCTGCATGAATGTTCAGTAGGAAATTAAGAACCGATTCAGAACATGTGAAATTCTTTGTGCAGGACAGACTTGCGCATTAGAAGATACCTGGCATGTCTGACTTGTGCCCATTAAATGCTACCTTTAGTTTCCAATATCAGAACCAAAAAAGATTTGCTAGATTTAACCACTTACCTAATGATTAAACATTCTGTATGGCTGGAAGAACTCAAAACAAGATTGTGTATGTGTGCATATGTATGTATGTGTGTACATATATACAACAAACATGTATACTGTGTGTATGTATGTACATACACACATATATATGAATACGAATACATGCACATATATACACATTATGGGCTATATATAAGTAATGTCAAAGAACTTAAATGCGACAACTTAATTAAAAGTATTTCAAAGATCAGAATAAGCAGTGAAGGAAATGCAAGTTGCACTTGAAAACATGTTGTGTATTTGTATTTCAGTGGTCAGAGAAGTATAAAAAATGAGATACATTTTTCTTTTTTCCCTGAGTCGTTTGGATTATTTTCTCTTCCATGGATCCAGTGCTCATAAGAGTGTGTGGATATGTTTGATGCTTTACTGGTAGGAGTTTGAATTACTGCAGTCTTCTAGGGAAGTAATTTATTGATATGATACGTTTTTTGTTTTAATAACTTTTATGATGCTTATCTACATATATAAAAACACCTGTTTGCAAGGATGTAAAGGGACATAAAGTCATTTATTGAATTATTGTTTATAATAGCAAAAAGTGTAATAACAAATCATTCTCTTTCATCCCTCTTTTGTTCCTCCCTCCCTTCAACTGTATCCTGGAATAATTCCAGATAGATATATAAAAATCTTTCTCATTGTTTAATTTATGAATTCATAGACTACTTTTTCTGCTTTTGTTTATCTATGGATTCATAGTGTTCTATTTTGTTTATGTGAATTTTATTTAACAGTTCAACTATTGATAAGCATTTAAGGTTTTTCTAATTATCAGGTATTATAAACATTATTTATAAATATTTTGACAGGAACTTTAGTTACATTACGGATCTTGAAATAATATCTGAAAGGTTGCAAAAATCATACAGACTTCCCATAGACCTTTCACTTAGTACTCTGTTTAAATATTTTATATAATTACAAAGCAGTTATGAAACCAAGCAATTAATTTTGATACAATCTAGTAACTATTTTGCTGACCTTATTTAAATTTTGTCTTTTTCTCTGGCCCGTGATCCAATTTAGAATCTTGCATTGCATCATGTCACAATTTTTTCCAGCCTGGAACAGTTCCTTTTCTTTTATGATACTTGCTTTTTTGAAGAGTACTGGTTTCTCAATGTTGCTTCAGTGGAGTTTGCCCTTTTCCTTATGATTAGATTCAAGTGCATTTTATCAGGAATATAGCAGTGGTAGATATGTATCCTCCTTACTCTCATACCAAGGAGATTCAGGCTGTTGGTAATTCTCTTTTTAGTTAACTTTAACTTATAGTAACTAAGTACAATTTATTTAATTAAGGTATTGTCTTTGTAAAGTTACTGTTTTTCCTTTTTTGGAATTAGTAAGTATTGTACGATACTTTGGAACAGTGCAAATACCCTGTTTCTCATTGTATTTCCACCATTAATTTTGGTATCCATTGATTTATCAAGTCATGATTTTTCTATTCCTATAGAAATCATTCTCTGTCATCCCTCTTTTTTTTCCCTCTCCGTCCCTTCCTTTATGTTAATACTCCTTGGTGGAGCAGTGGTTAGGTCAGTTGTCTCCAAAGGAGCAAACCACATGTCCCTGGGTTTGAGTCCCAGCCTAGGCGGAAGCAACCAGTGTGAACAAGTAAATAAAAATAAAATCAAAATGCTTCTCTCTCCTCTCACTCTTGCCTACCTGCCTATTCACCTTCTTTCCTGTCTGCACCTTTCCTTAAAAAAAAAAAAAAAAAAAAAAAAGAACTGACTCTTTGCCTTTATTCATTTATTCAATTATTTAGATCATTTTAATACCAAGGTTATTTTATTTTGTGAGACGTAATCCATTACTATCATTATTCTGTTGCTCAGATTGTTCCATATTTGGCCAGTAGATGCTCCTTTAAGTTGGCTTCTTACTTTCTGGCACCATAGCCAGAATTAGTCCAGGTTCTTCTTGTACTTTCTTTGCTTCTAAATTGAGCTGTTTCTCCAAGGAACCCTGGTTTCTTTCACTGGTAAATTGTATGTAGAAATCCAGTCTGTGTGCTAACTACTAACATGTCATTGCTTCTACATAGGGATATATTAGTATAGGTTATGTGTGTTTATTCTGTGGGTCATAATCCTGGAGAATATACAGAATTATATATATATATATATATATAATACATGTACATTTCTAGGAAATGTATATATGTCTGTACAATCTGTATCAATTCTACATGTTTTTCTGTGTGTATACGTATTAAAAACGTGAGCATAACATTCCCTTTAATACTATTTTAATGATATAGGCTTCATTTCTAGCCTTTTTTTACTTGTAACTCCATTCTATAGCATTGACAACACAAAGCTGTCTTTTTCCCACCACGCATTTTTCATTTGTTGAATCCTGTATCCATAGGGTGGTTTCAGAATTACAACCCACCCTCCTGTGAGAAAGAAATTTTACTAACCAGAATGTTTGTGTGAGTTCCCTTTGTCTTTAGTCTTACAGTATATCGCCAAAACACTACTTTCCAAAATGACTTAGGTTGGTTCTAACCTTTGCCATCCTAGTCAATGTGGTTGTGTTATTTATTTGTAATTCAATTACATTAATTTGTTACCACTTGTATCCCATTATGGATTCTGCCCACTTCCTGTCTGGTTTTAATTATTATTTTTGTAATATGTGAAACATTAGTCTGGTTCTCACTGTCAAACATATACGAAGTAGTTTACTCAGAAGTATCAGTGCCCACTCACCCTTTTCACCGTCTCCATTACTCTGTTTTTCCATCCGATTCCACCTGTCTCCCATTAGATTTGGGTTTATTCTTCCTTTTTTGTACAAACAAGCATAAGTTAAGTCATGATTTTTCAATTTCAGTGATTTATTAATTGGAATTTTACTACTAGGAAGAACAGTTTCTTTTCTTATTTATTTATTCAATCTTTTAGATCAGTATAGATTTACAGTTATTTTTCCTCTGGGTCATAATCGCAGAGAATATGCAGGATTCTTTATACAGATTCCATGTTCATTTTCTAAATTTCCTTAGTTTTGTACTTAAAGCATACGACATTCTAGATATTTTATTATTTACCTTTTTGCAATATAGCCTAGAAACCTCCACATCCATTGATAGGGATCAGCTTCATTTTTCTAATGACTTCAAAATACCCAATTCAGTGGCTGTATCATGGTTTATTCAACTACTTTCTTATGTGTACATTTAGGTTGTATCCATTATTTTTTCAGTTCCACTGAGTGATGTAATGAGTAAACTTTTGCATGTATATTTTTGTATTTTGGAGGTATGTCTTCAGGTTATATTTCTTGAGTTGAAAAGTAAGTATGTATATAGATATTAAAATAGTCTTCAAAAGGGTTGAGAGTTTGTATTCTTGTCAGCAAAGTATACAAATTGCATGTTTTCCCATAGTTTCTAAACTTAGTATTGTGACTGTCACCCATCATTTAATAGGGGAGAATAATACCTCTGGGTTTTAAATTTCATTCCTCTAGTTGTGAGTTTTAACATCTTTTTATATGTTTGACTATTTTTGTATCTTTTTGTTAATCATTCATGTCTTTTTATTTTACCTCTGTTGTCAGTTTTTGTGAGTTTTTATCTAATACAGTTATTTGTGCTATATGTCTCTAATATGTTTTCCTAGTTTGTTATCTTTTGACTTTGCTTATGGTGTTTTTATGACATATACAATATTTTTTGTCTTTAAATTTATGATTTAAAAAAAAATTTTCTGCTGAGTTTTGAGTCATGGTTAAGTCATTGCCTTTCTGTATATTGAGGCTAACAGGGAGTTTATGCATATTTTCTTCTAATGCTTATATGATTTTTATATTTTTACATTTATATCCCTGATCCATTAGGAGTTTATTTTGTATGATGTGAGGTATAAGTCTAACTTTATCTTTGTCTAAATTGTTACTAAATTATCTTAGCATGTCTTTTTTTTTTTTTTTTTTAATTTTACCCTAGTGTTTTGAGATGCCATGTTTATCACATACTCTATTTCCGTTTGTATAGAGATCATTTTGGGGCTTTCTGTACGAGTTTCAACTATTTTGTGTGCCATCTATACTTTTTTTGGAAGTTTTATTTACATTATGATTTGATGACTGTTGGGGCTTATCTCTTCTAGTAGATTTTCTTTTAAAGGGATTTTTTTGCCTGTTCTGTCTGACTCCATGAAAAAACGAATTGACATTTTTTGGATTAATTAAAAATTAAGTATTGTATTATTAACTATAATCACACTGTACATCCCCCTCTTCTCATTTAAAAATAATGCTTTATTAAAAATAATTTTAATTCTTTGAGTGTACTTATGTTTTTTCTTATGTCTTTAAAAATTGTTCTCTTGGTTTTACAGCTAGATGTTTGATTCACTAGTTTATTCTTTGTTTTTACTGATAAGTGTTCGGTACAACCTTTTTTTTGGTTTGATTGCTTACTGCTTTAAATATGTCCCATAGATTCTGATGTCTAGTGTGCTCAAGATCGTGATTGTTTTGAAATTCTTTAATTTCAGTTTACTTTTTTCTTGTCATACAATAGTTATTCAGAGGAAGATTTTGAAAGAAATTTTCTTGTTTTATTGTAGTAGGATCAGACTATTATTTTTAAGTTTTCTAATTTTAAGAACTTACTGATGTAGTTTGTGCTTTGTTATAACAATAATTTTTCTGGCTGTTCAATAAGTATTTGAGAAAAAGCTATATTCTATATTATTAGGTTTAACAGTCATTGTAGATCCTTAGGTTCTACTTTCGTGATTTGTTTCTATGTACTTACGTGTGTGCACACGCAACTTTGTACTTGATTTGACTTGCACAGAGAGTGTATTAAAGTCTCTTATTCTTAGTATGTCCTTTCCTGCCATTCTTGCTTTGTATTATAAGGGTGGTTCCAGTTTTATTTGATGCATGAATATTTACAATTATTATAATTTTGTTGTCAGTTGTTGCTTTAGAATTAAAGTACTCTTTTCATGTTTAATTCATTTGACTTGAATTCTACTTTGTTTTCTTTCATCTAATGCACCTTTGTCTATTGCTTTAATTTTAGCCATTTGGAACTACTTTCCTTAAAATGTATCTCAGGCATTTGGAATACAGTTGGGTCTTTACAGGCCCAATTTAAAATCTTTTTCTTTTATTAAAGAAAGCGAAACTGCTTTGCATATATTGATATGATTGCTTTATTTGGACTCAATTCTATGGCGATATTTTATAATTCTATGTATTTTATATTTGCTATTTTTCTCTTTGGGATGCATTTTTTTCTTTAATGAACTGTTATTTAGGAATATTTGCATTTTTATTCTATGGCTTACCTTTGTATTTATACATTTGAAATGCCTTTATTTCTCTCTTATCTATTTTATCAATTATTATCTATTGTGTTAGTGTTACGTACTATCCTTTAATTTCTGACTTTTGCCAACCAGTGAGCTTACTTTCTTATTTCCTCTCTCTTTTCTTCCCATTTTTGCATTATTTCTAATTTATTGCACCATATATTATTTTACATTAATCTTCCTCTTTACAGATTAATGTCCTCACCTTTAAATGTCTGAATAGGCTTTTTCATCAGTCTTGCTGTACTTTCCCTGCTCATTTGTTGGCTGTGTTAAGCTTATCCTGTAGTTGTTTCTTCAAGAAGGGATCATAGATTCTAGACAAGTTTAACATTTTTTATAATGGTTGTGTATAAAATCTATTCCTCGTACTCTAACTGAATTTCTAAAAAACACAACTTCATTTGTAGTATTGCATTGTTTTAAATAACTTTGAAGCCAGTCATATCTGTTTACCACTATTATTTTACCTTCTGCTAGATGCCTTCAGCATTTTTTTCTTAATCTTTGAAGCCTAAGAGTTTGCCAGCTATTTTTCCGAGTTGATTATTTTAGGTAAATTCTCCCAGGTGTTTGTCATTTTAATATATAAAATCAGGTCTTCTTTTATTTCTGGAAAGTTGTTCAAGTATTGTAGTTGTAATTACTGGTTCTATTTTTTTCTTCTGTTGTCTCCTGGCACGTAATATGAAAATGTTATCCCTTCCTTCCTGTTTTGTAATTCTACCATTTTCTCTGAGACTTTGTTATTTTTAACTTCTTTCTTTAATCTCATTTTTATTATCTTGATTGTTTTACTGCTTTTCTTTAGTACTCCTTGTTAATTTTTTATTAGAGTTTTAGAATGCATCTTTATATTTAGTTGGAATCATTTCTGGATGGTTTAAGTTGGGAGGCTTTTTTGAAGGCATAGCTCCAAATATAGTTCTCAAATGACTTCTGAAATATTTTTGTGTCGTCAGTAAGAGAAAAACACTCTAGCCAGAGAAGAAAACACTGAAAATGAAACCCCAAAACTTTGTATATTGTTTTCCTTGTCATTCCTGTCGCTACCCTTCTGGAAGTCCAGTCTTCTTCAGGCGAGTCCTACAGCCTTACAAGGCATGGGAATGTGCTCAGTGTTTGCTCTGTTGGGAACTAGCTGACAAAGGGTTCATTATGATCAGTAGCAATAGACTAAATGAAGTAAACTCTTTTTCTGTTAGTGATTTGTGACTCTGAGGTAAAGCAAGTGGCATTGTTATCCATGACCTGCCCCATTTTGTAGATTAGAATACATGTGGGGTGATACTTTTGTCATTTGTTTAGCAAATATTGTCACTTATCTCTTAGAGTTTGACACTATACAGGCACTGGGGACATGGACCCTATCTACAGTTGTAATTAAACCTTTATAGAGGAGAGCTTTAAATCTAGTTCTACTTTGTGCTGAATGACCTTATAGGGTGACTCAGGTGTAATTAATTTGTATGAGAGATGAATATTCATTGCTTTTTAAAAGGGTTTAGATGAATACCTTTTAGCTATGTTGATTTAAAAAATAAAATTAAAAAATTTTATAAAATTTACAGACTACCATTTGTTGATGGTTTTTAGAGAAAGGACTTTATATTTGAAATTAGCTTTCTTATCACTATTATACCAGTATTAAAGAAAATTGAGGATGCACTTCCTGGCAGTAAGGATTCCTGGCAGTGTTTGAGTCCTTAAGTTCACTGCTCAAAGCACTACTATTCTAGGACTAGTCTACTTTTTAGAAAGATGGTTAAAACTAGGACAGGCTGTCACCTGTTTGGAATTGTTCTTTCTATAAGAAGACTTTATTAAGACTGAATGTTGTCTTTCTGTCTACATATGCTATTCTCTTTATTCTGAATGAAAGAAAATCTTTGCTTTCTACATGGTGCTTTATATAGAAACCTGGCACAGCAGGGTCCTTTTGGATCAAGTCTCAAGTCTTAAAAAGCATTGAAAATATTATTGAACAATGATGGTTCTGTTCAGCAAGGCGAGGCAGTTTATAATAGGGTAAAATATAAACCTGTGTTTCTTGTTGGCTAGCCCGCAAAGAGGCATCTTGTTCTATCATCAGTTTTCTGACATCAGGATGTGATTTCAAAAAGGGAAAAAGAGTGTTTGATACCAAAAATACTAAGGTATTTAATGCTTGAAATGAACAATCAGTATTCTGTGAGGCATGAAGAAACAGGTTGGGAAGGATACGTGTTTTCGGTTGTGTTTGTTGCCACATTGGTTGGGGATATTTAGCTTAACCTCTTTCCTGTTGGCCCCCTATACCTCAATTGTTTCAGAGTTGTTATGAATGCATTTACAGTTTTTTTGAAGAACTGGTCTCTCTATGTAGGTGGCTCCCTGTGAAGAACATCATAGAAAGCTGTTCCAAACTCTCCTAAACTTGATTTGTTGTTTAAAATGTTTCTGTGTACTAACAGCCCTGTGCATGCCCACCTTTGGGAAATCCAGTTCTTTCCTTCTGCTTATTTGTCTGTCTGTCCCTCTAGTCCCCACACCCCTGGCAGGGCAGGCCTGAAGCAGTATCAGCCTGAATCTAAATTCAGTGTTCCTTCCATTTTACTGTGCTTTACCAATCTATTGATTTCCTATTTTATGCCAGGCTTTGTTTATGGGTTAAGGATTAAACCACAAATAAATCAGAGTCCTGTCTTTTATTTGATAGGAAAGACAGGTACCAGTTATCAATTTGCTGTTTGTCAGTTCCACAGCCAGCCTTTTGGGTAGGACACTGTTTTCCCCTGTGAGCCACTGCTATGTTGGCTTTGTCAGAAGGAGCTGGGGGCAAATTGCAAGGTGATCACAGCAGGAAAGCGCTTGTCTTCTGGGTCTCTTTCCTTTTTCCTTTCCTGCAGGAGTCCAGTGTGAGTGTGTGGACCACCTATTGGGGCTCACCACACAGTACAGATTCTAGCTCCTTCCCAGTTCTCTCAAGAAAAGCAGGATCTAGCTGTAACATAGTGTTTCTCTGAACTTTCATTCCTTCCTTCCTTCCTTCCTTCCGAATAGCATGTATCTTTTACTATCCAGATCGAATGTATCTTTTACTACCGAGATGGAATGGAACTTCCCTCTTGAAATCTTCCCCAAATTTCCAGACCGTTTGACATTTCCTAACTTGTATTCTCTTTGAGCATCACTATTTGCCGTAGCTGTGTTATCCTATTGGAGTGTATTACAGTGTTTGGTTGGCTTGATTTTTCTACCTGGGAACTGAGCTCTTGTTTGTTTCAGTGCACTTTGTCCCTAGTGGATTCTCCAATGCTTTTGATTTAATTCTTCTATTCTTTACCTCTTCCTTCTACCTAGTAAAACATTGTTTCTAAGGAAAAATAATAGCTATCTTTTAATGAGCAATGTGTGAGGCATTTCTTATTTAATCTTGTTTAATGTGAGATAAGTATGTTTAGAGAGGTAAGTGACTCCCAGGTTTAATGGCCAGTCAGTGATGAAGTTGGTTTAGTTTATTTTTTCGGTTATAGACTTTTATTTGGAGTATTTATATATATATAGCAAAACTAAATTTTAGAGACACTGATTATCGTTCGTTAGGATATCCATTTGCTATAAAGAGGGACATGGAAATGATTGACATGATGAGAGATGTCAGAACCTCAGCAGAATGGGCAGCTTCCCGTGCTGCCGTTCAGTACTGACTTATTTCAGTTTACATACTTTCCAAGAATGTCACCACCTCCAAATGAGAAATGATCCTTGTCACCCAGAGCTACTTTGGTGCCCCTGGACTCTGGGAGAACTTTATCTTCAACTTCCACCCTAGCTGCTTGCATCTCTCCATCTTTTCCTTTTGAGCCTCATCCATCAGCTACTCCAACTGCAGTACTTTGCCTAAAGATTTTTCTGGAAGCCTAATGGCTCTTTTGGCTACAGTTTCGACTGCGCTCCTGTCAACTGATACTCAATCGCACGGGAAGAAATGTTTAAATGCCTGTCCCATGTTGACTCCAGGTGCTACAGTCCATACTCTCTTCTTGCTCTGTTGCTGGGAGAGCGGAGTTGCTTTAAACCTGGGTCTTCCCACTTCAGAGATCTTTAGATATTCAGATTTAAATGGTTTTCTTTCTTTTTATTTTTGCCGGGGCAGGGAGGAGGGTACATTGCTGTTGTTTATTTTCCTTATTCAATTAGTAATATTAGAGTACCATAGTAATCTGGCATTTGGGTTACAGTTCCTAGATCTATTTAGAATTTTCTCTCAGCAGAAAATTGCTTATGGATATGTCATATCTTCAAAATTTTAATTAATTGTTTTTTCATTGCTCACACAGTGGTTTTTAGTTGAAGAAAATCACAGGGTGAAAAACCATAGTATTATGTCCATTTTTATGACTATTGTGTGATTCTACTCAGGGGTAAATCGTGGGCTTTTTGGTCATTGAGTGTTGTTAAAAGTTCATGGTGTAAAATTGGTTTTCAAAGTCATAGATGCTTTGTCTCAGGATCATTCAGAATTGAATGATAAGGAATTTTTTCTTAAAATTTTTTTTATTACGGTAACCTTGATTTATAGCACACTATGTTTTAGATGTATAGGTTCATTCCTCATCAAACAGAAGACACCATACTGACCACATTTTCAATGTCTTTCACTAGTGTTCACTGGTCCCCCACTACTCTTTGCTCCCACTCCTTAACCCCGGGAATTCTATTTTTATTTTTTTCCTATTCTGTTTCATAAAGCTGGTCTTATTGTTGAAATACAGCTGCTTTTAAGAAATTTATTGATTGTTGATCTGTAGACTTTAAATGCTGTTTTCCTTCTCAGTTATAAAGAGGCTTACAGATTGTGAAACATTTGGAAAATAAAATGTAAAAGTCACCTGCTTCTTTTCCCATTACATACCTCAAGATCTGTAACCCCATTTTGCCTCATTGTATTTGGAATACTCATGTCTCTGTAAATTCCTTACGCGCACACAATTTTTTTCTCCTAAAATAAAATAATAAAAGTCACCTGTATCTCATTATGTAATGGTTGCCATGTTTAATATGCTAATATGTGACTGTCTAATCATTTTTATGTAATTGGTTTCTCTTTTACATAGGTGGCACTTTTGTACTATTTTTGTATCCTATATTCGTACTGTTTTTGTATCCTTACATTTATTACTTGATAAAACTAATTTTAAGTAGCTGTGTATTATTTTATTTTTTGGGTATACTTATAATTTAGGTACATTCTTTGGCTTAGGACTTAGATTTTATCCAACTTGTCTTTAATTCCACTGAATGTTTTACAGCTGGCAAACATGAACATCTTTGGGATAAGTCTTTATCTTCACTTATGGTTATTACACTGTTTATATATATCTGATTTCCGAAAGTAGAATTCGATGTCAAAGGATGAGCATTTTAAGAACTCTAGGTATAGTTGAAGGAGTCAAAAGGTATAAACTTCCAATTGTAAAATAAATAAGTCCTGGGGTTATTAATAATGTTAGATCTTTGAAACTTGCTAAGAAAGTAGGTCATAAAAATTCTCATCACAAGAAAATATTGTAAAGGTATGGTAATGGATGTGATTTATTTTCATTATTTTGCAATATGTGCAAATACTGAACCATGATGTTGAATGCCTGAAACTAATAAAGTGTTTTATGTCAGTTAGACCTCAGTAAAAAGAAAATGAATTTTAGATCTGTTTTGTCACATTGTTCTCTGGAAAAGCGTATCAGTTAGCCTCCTTACCAGTAGTGTGCTTGAGTGATGGAGTCACATTTTTCCCTCATATGTTTTTAGAATTACTAATTTTGTTTTTGTTAATATAATGGGGATTAGGATGATGGCTCATTGTTTTAATATGCATTCCTTTGATTATAAATAAAATTGAGCCATTTTACATTTGAGTTATTATTTTTATTGTTTGAATTATAGACTTTATGTTGCTCAAGTATACTTAAATATACTTGAGCTTCTTGTATACTGAAAATTAACTGTGAGTGCTCTTAAGTCAGGACTGCTTTACTATGCTGATAAAAATAATAATCAGGAATAAATTTGATGTTCGGATCTTGAAAGAATGTCTGGTAGATCTGATTTGAGTTCATTGGATAATATTCTGTTGTCTGCTTGAGTACTTTTATCACCATTAAAGAAAAAAGGAAATTGAGATGATGATAGCTTATGCTAATTATTTTGCTCATAAATGACACATATTTTAATAATTATATATTTAATAGAATCAACATTTTTTTTTAAATTTTATTTTTTAAAGTAAGAAGTAGCCAAGGAATTGAATAGTAATGTTTTTGAAGTTCTTTGGACACTATGGGTGGGTGCAGTGTTTTATGACCCACCACTTCCAAGAGATTTTGTGGCTCACATTTGTAGACTGCCATCCGTTGCCCTGTCTCTTGTCTTTGGCTCTCTCTCCAGTTTTTCTTCCTGAATCTTTGGACTAGTTCCTGCAGAAAATAAGAGTTCCCCAGTGGTGCCCTCTGGGCCAGGGTATCTCTGGACCAGCAGACTGTGTGCAGCCAGCGATGCCAAGAGCAGGTGTGTGTGCAGATGGCGTGGTGGGGCCGACCTGCCTTCTGCACGGCGCTGCTAGAGAAGGTGATTGATAACTCAGCTCACTCCGAGTAATGGTCTGAGGCAAGGACAACACGAGGACCAAGCTAAGTGAAAGTCAGAGCTGGCAGAACAAGCACGCCCTGCTCATTTAATCTGTGCTTTTCTTCTCCTCTTCTGTGCCCTTTATCTTAGTGCTTACTTGTTTGTTTCCTTGCCTCTCTTCTGGGTGAAGTGGTGGTAAAAGGATTGAAAACAGCTCTCAGTTGGACAAAGCATCCATGTAGCTATGATTTTATAATTTGGAGTAGATGCCAAGGCAGTATGGAGGCAGCTCATTAAGTGTCTCAGTTTGTATTTCTGTTCTAAAGCAGACAGAACACTGCATTGGATGGGAAGAAAAATTCATTTTTATCTCATTCTTTAAAACATTTCCGTTTCTATCTTTTATAGTTGCATAGTCTGAATAGTGATAAATGATGAGTAAATATAAACTGGGGATAAATGTGCCAAAGTTATAAATTTTCAATATTTTTGTTTTCACAACATGCAATTTAAAAAGTTTTTTAGGACTTTATCTTACAGGATTTGTTGTATAGGTATGGCAATTTTTGCTTATTATTAGTACTAGGACATTGGGACTTTTGCATAGGATCGCTAGCTACCTAGTAAGAGTTTCTTCCGTTGAGTAAATCAGACTTAATCCAATATATATGAAGGGCATGGAGTTGAAATTGAGGATACTTTCTACTGTTTTTTTTGTGTTTTTTTTTTTTTTTTGCCAGGACGTTAAACTGGATTTAAAATCATCAGGATGGCTAAAGAGTTTAGATATGGTTAGTCTAGAGGTAGTCTCAGTTTGTTATTTCATCTCAGAGTTTACCTGGGGTTTTATAACTCTTTCAGGCTGTTTTCTGTTTGGAGCC
The DNA here is from genome assembly GCA_004363575.1 of Solenodon paradoxus. NCBI lineage: Eukaryota > Metazoa > Chordata > Mammalia > Eulipotyphla > Solenodontidae > Solenodon > Solenodon paradoxus. Next base: position 1,579,777 of record RJWH01000090.1, read on the forward strand.
CCAAACATCATGAGATCTTCAATTTCTGTCTTCAGGAAGGCAAGTCAGCAGGGAGGCAGAGAGAGGAGGAAGAAACATTTAAAATTATTTAATTAGTTGTTCATTTTGTCTGTCTCCCCACTTCCCCACCCCATGCAGGCCCCTTTTCAAAGCCAGGTCCTTGGGTTTTATGTGGATTATGCCACCAGAGTTGCACATTTAACACTACAGTCTTTAAGATGCACCCATTCTTCGTCTTTTTATATTTTTGTCCATAATATATAAAACCATTCTAGACTTTTAATTTGGTGTTCCTCGGGTTTTCTGTTTGGGTCACTGAGGAGATATATACTTTTAGAACTCTGAATTTCATTGTCCTTGTGTTAGTTCAAATAGCATGAAACCTGAAGTGAACTCATTATATAGAGAACTTTCGAAGAGGGACTATCAGCTGTGTGAATTCATAATAATATTTTTACATTTTTCCCTCTAGGATAAATTATTTTTTTGAGGCTTCACTTTTAGTTTAGTTTTGCTTCAGAGAAGCCCAGAACATCAGAATAAAACCCAAACCCTTTAAATAAATTTGGAAAACCATTGTTTTGAGGGTTCACAGTGAAGAGAAGACGGAATTTGCCAACAGAGTTAAGCGGTTAAGAGAGAGCCAGAACTTGCACTGGAACATGGGGTAGGATGATCTCAGCTTCTCTCGTTGAGTTTGACCCTTTAAAGTCTCGCACAGTTACTTTTCTCTGTCCTAATCTCTTTTGTGAATATCTTAAGTGTGCCGATGTTTATGACCTTTTCTGCCTAGTCATTAATACTAACTGCTGATCAAAATACTAACCACTGATGCTAATTTCCCTGTTTGAGATCAGGGGATTCTTGTTACTTAGTTTCAGGTCATTGAGTCCCTTTGAAACAGAACTTTGACAACTCAGAGCTGATGGAACTTTCTGAGTGAATTTTCTCGGGAGGAAGAACAGTGGCCACTTTCCTCTTTCCCAAAATCACAGAGTGAAGAATAGGACGGAGGACTGAATTGTTTTCCCAGATCGACGTGCTTCTTCTGGGACAGATGTTCTGCACTTAGTGTGTTTCAGTTAATATTCTTTATCTTAATGGATACCTAACTCTTCACACTGCAGTGGCCTTAGTTGTCTGTGGCTTCTTGAAAGATCACGTCCATGGAAATAGTTTTGCCTTTTCTTGTCACGTCTCAGACATTTAATGAGGATGACTGAAGTCTATGAGTCACTGCTTTTCTGAAAAGGTTGCTTATGTTGGGGGGTTACTTACCTCTGAGAATATCTTCGTTTAGTTAACTTGCACGTGGTGCTTGACAAGAGTCTATGAGACTTGTCACCGGCTATCATAGGAGTCACAGTTTTCACTTTGAATGTCAGAAGAATGCCTGCAGAAGGCAAAGAATGGGTTTCTCCACCAGGATGTCGTTCTCTCAGTGTGCGATAGGTACTGTGCCCCTGTCTTTGCCTGTTCCCCCGTCTACATTAATTTGCTGTGGTGCATTCGCTCAGCAGTGTTCACAGAAACTATTAACTGTAGTGATGCCAAGACTAAAGAAGTCCCATCTTCCTTTTCCCAAAATAGCCCATGTAGGTAATGTGCTATGTCATAGACCTCAGAATGAAGGCCTTTGTCATTGCTTTTCATTTCTAGTAAAAAAGTAGAAAATGTTTATAATGCACAGATGCTTCTTTCCCAGACAGTAGTCTTGAAAGCTGTATAGTACCTGTATAGGACTGTTCTTTCTGGGGAAAGTTGCCCAGGATCTTCAGATTTATAAGTCTCATGATTCTAGGCAGAATTTGACTCTGACAGAATATCCAGAATTGTTTTCTAAAAGGTATCTAGATATTTGGTCCAGCACCCAATGGCCCTGTCTCACCTGCTGGATCTCTTCTTCCCTCTATATCTTCCTTTTTGTTTCACCTGGGTTAAAAGCATCATCCTGTAGGACAGCTCAGGTTATAGACCTACCTAGATGTTCATAGAATAACACTGTTTTCTCCATTGGAACTGAGCCCCAGAAGTCAGGTGATAAGTAGAAGTGATACTTCTATGCCACTAGGGAGCTTCTGTTTCATCATGTCTGTTTGTTCAGTTGCTACACTCTAGGTTCTGGATAACTTTTCCTGCTACTTCCATCGTTCTTCTGTCATTTATCTTTTTTCTGGCTAGCTGACATACTCTGGATTGTTACCCATTGTGCAAGATGTTGGGTGCAGCCGTCCTGGTTGTCTTTGATTTTTTTTACACACACACACACACACACACACACACGTATATTTTAAAGGAAAGGTGCAGCTAGGAATGAAGATGAGCAGAGGCAGGCAGGTAGAAAGAGAGGGCAAGGAAGAAACATTTATTTTATTTCATTGTTCATCTTGGTTGTTCACTCTGACCCTGGGTCTTGAACCTGAGTCTTTGGGATGTATGTGGAATACATCTGGTGGTTTTATCTACTAAACTGCCGGAGTATGCTTCAGTTAATTTTATTTATTTATTTGTATTATCGTAAGATTCATCACATATTATTTTAATGTATACACTTTAGTGACATTAAGTATATCCACTGTGCTTGGCGGCCATCACCACCATCCATATCAAGAACCTTTTCATTATCCCAGACTCAAATCTGTACCCATTAAATAAGAAACTCCCTATTCCCTTGTCTCCCAGTCCTAGGTAACCGCTAATGTACTTTCTGTCCCTCTGAATTTGGCTATTCCAGGTACCTCATATGAGTGGATACATTGGTACTTTATTTTTAAATTAATTATTGGGGAGACTTTGCTTTACAAAATGATATAAACCTTTATGTGCAGATTCCCCATTCCTCAGATACATGGCAGCACACCTTGCCTACCACCAAATTACCAAAAGTTCTTTCACCTTTGTCCATTGAACCCCATCACCACTTACCCTTACCACCCCCTACCCCTTTCCCTACTGGTAACCTGGGTTCTATTACTAATGTCCAAGGGCTGATTTTTGTTTAGACCATTCCTTTTTCTTTGTTTCTTTATATTCCAAGTATGAGTGAGATTATCTGGTGTTTGTCTTTCATCTTCTGATTTGTTTCACTTTCATGATGTCCTCTAGATCCACCCGTGTTATCACAAATGGCAGGCTTTTCTCTAAGGATTGTGCAGTATTCCATTGTGTAGCTGTAACACAGCTTTTTCCATTCATCTGATGATGGGCACTTAGGTAGTTTCCACTTCCTGGCTGTTGCAAATAATGCCGCAATATACATGGGGATGCATATGTCTCTGTAAATTAGTGTTTCAGTGTCTTTTCGTTAAGAACCCAGAAGTGTGATGGTGGGATGACATGGGATTTCCATTTCCAATATTTTGAGGAATTACCCTACTGCTTTCCATAAGGATTCTACCAGTTTGCACAACCGCAAACAGTATAAAAGTGTTCCCCTTTCTTTACATCCTCCCATTTGCTTCCAGACTTTTGAATAATAGCTGGGTAATATACCTCATTGTTGTAATTGGCATTCCCTAATAACAAGTGAGGAAAAACATTTTTTTATGCATCAGTTAGCATCTGTATGTTCTTTGGAGAAATGTCTATCCAGTTCTTCTGCTGATTTTTTGATTGGGTTGTTTTTCTGTTGTTACATTCTTTGTATCTTTTGGATATTATGCCCTTTTCAGGTACGTGAAATAAAAATATCTTCTCCCAGTCAGTGGGTTATTGTTTTGTTTTAGTGATATTGTTTTGTTTAGTGTTGCTGTGAAGACACTTTTTAGTTTGATGTAGTACCATTTATTTATTTTTTTGTTTCCGTTGTTGCCGGGGTTGAATCCCCAAAGATTTCTCTAAGACTGATGTCATGGAATGTCTTTCCTGTGTTGTCTTCCAGGAATTTTATGGCTTCTGGTCTTACATCCAAATCTTGAATCCATTTTGAATTAATTTTTGTGTATGGTGTTGGAGTGATCTAGATTAATTTTTTTTTGCATGTGTCTATCCAGTTTTCTCAGCACCATTGTTGAAAAGACTTTCCTTTCTCCATGTACCTTCTTGGCTCCTTTGTCATAAATTAACTGGCCATATGTGAGTGAGTCTCTTTTTAGTGATTCAGTTTTATTCCAACTGATCTGTATCTCTATTATTATTCTGGTAGCATGTAGTTTTGATCACTGTTGTCTCATAGTATATAGCTCAATATCTGGGCTTGTGATACCTTTAATTCTGTTCTTTATTTTTCATGCTTGCTTTGACTATTAGGGTTCTTTTGTTATTCCAAACAAATATAAATATGCTCTATTTCCTTTGAAATATACCCATGGGATTTTGATTGGGATTGTATTAAACTTGTATATTGCCTTAGGTAAGATGGCCATTTTAACAGTGCTATTCTTCAAGCCATGAGCATGGGCTATATTTCCATCTCTTTCTGTTTTCAAGTCTTCTCCCTCCTTTGCTAAGTATATCTTAAGGTATTTTTTTCCGTTTGCTCCTATTGTAAAAGGGGTGTTTTTCTTGATTTCGTTCTCTTCTATTATTTATGTATAGAAATGCAACAGATTTTTGTGCATTGTTTTTAACCTGACACTTTACTGTGTCAGAATACTCATTGATTAGTATTCTAGTAGTTTTTTTGTTGGAATTTTAGGATTTTCTACATATATTTTCATCTCAGTTGCAAACAAGAATAGTTTCACTTCCTTCTTTGAGTTCCTTTTTTTCTTCTTCTTTCCTAATTGCACTGGCTAGCACCTCTAGTATGATGTTTTATATATATATATATAGTGGTGAGTGGACAGCCTTGTCTTCTTCCTGATCTCAGAGGAATTAATTTTCTACCATTGATTATGATGTTGGCTGTGGGTTTGTTACATATGGCCGTTATTTTGTTTAGTTATGTACCTTCTAACCCTGTTTTTTTGTAGAGTTTTTTTTTTTTTTTTAATTGTAAGTGGGTGTCTGGTCAGAAGCTTTTTCTGCATCTATTGATATGATCATTTGATTTTTCTCTTGCTCTTGTTGATGTGGTATATTACATTAATAGATTTGCCTGTGTTGAACCATCCTTATGTTCCTCGGATATGGTCATGATGAATGATCCTTTCGATTTATTGTTGGATTTGGTTTGCTGATATTTTGTTGACAGATTTGTATTTATATTCATTAGAGATTATGGTCTCTAATTTTCTTTCTTGGTGATGTCTTTATCAGCTTTTGGTATTAGTGTGGTGTTAGCTTCATAGAAGGTGTTGGGCAGTCTTTCGTGTTCTCCAGTTTTGTTTTTTTATTTTCTTTTAAAAGAATTTGAGAAGAATAGCTGTTAGTTCTTCTCTGACGGTTTGATCCTGGACTTTAATTTTTGGGGGACTTTTGAATACCTCTTCAGTTTCCTTGCTTGTGATAGTTCTGTTCAGATTTTCCATTTCTTCCTGATTCAGTCTTGGTAAGCTGTATGTTCTAAAAATCTGTCCATGTCCTCAAGGTTGTTCACTTTATTAGTATAAACTACTCATAGTAGACTCATGATTTTTTGTATTTCTTTTGTGTCTATTGTAACTTCTCTTTCATTTCTGATTCAGTTATGAAAGTTTTTTTTCTTGTTTTCCTTAGTGAGTCTAGCCAAAGGTTTGTCAGTTTTGTTTATTTTTTCAAAGAACCAACTTTTGGATTCATTAACCTCTTTTGGATTATCTTTTTTGATACCTATTTTGTTTATTTCTGTTCAAATTTTGTATCATTTTCTTCCTTCAACTGAATTTTGCTTTCATTGTCTTTTTTTTTCTAGTTGTGTTAAATGTAGTTTTAGATTGATTGTGATTTATCTTTTTCCTTGAGGTAGGTTTGGATTACAAGAGACTTACCTCTTAGTACTGCTTTTGTAACATCTCGTAAGTTATTATATGATAGCTCATCTCTTTGTATTCATTTGTCCCTAAGTACTTTTTAAATTATCTTTTCATTTTCTCTTTTAACCAGGAGTCATTTGGAAGCATGTTGTTTAGCTTTCAAATACTTGAGAATCATCCAGCTTTCTTTTTCAGTTGATTTCTAGTTTTAAGCCATTATGATTGGCGAAGATGCTTGGTAAGATAATCTTTGTCAGTTTGTTGAGACATGTTGTGTCCCAGCATGTGGTCTGTCCTTGAGACTTGAGAAGAATTAGAATTCTGCAGTCATTGGATGTAGTGTTTGGTATATTTCTGTTAAAACCATCTGTTCAAATTTATCACTTAATGCTGTTGTTGCCCTGTTTTCTGCCTAGTTGTTCTGTCTGTTGTTATAAGTGGGGTGTTGAAGTATTACTGTTGATGACTCTCTTAGTTCTGTTAATAATTACTGTATTTATTTTTATCCTCTTTCATTTGGAGCATTTGTATTAATAAGTGTCATGTCTTTTTGCTAAATTGACCCCTTAATCATTATATATTGTCCATATCTGTCTTTGGTTATCCTCTTTAGTTGAATGTCTATTTTATCTGATATAAACATGACTTTCTGCTTTTCTTTTTGGTTACCATTTGACTGTAGGATTGTCTTACAACCATTGACTTTGAGTCTATGTTTGTCTTTTGAAAGAAGGTAAGTTTCCTGCATGCAGCAGAAAGTTAGATTATATTCTTTAATCCATTTGGCCACTCTGTATGTTTCGATAGTTGAATTTCAATTTGTTGACATTTAGGGTGATTATTGAATATAACTATTACCATTTTGTTAATGTTTTTTTCAGGTGTTGTTGCAGATAATATATTTGTTCCCTTTTTCTTTTTTTCTCCTACCTTTAATGGCAGCATATACCCTTTCACTCTGTGGACATGCTGATCCCATTTCTTTTCAGAGTGCCGTGGCTAAATAGATGTCTTCTTAGTTGTTCTGAGATGTTAACAGTATGCCGTCTTGGAAATGAAAGTCAAGTATTGATACTTTAAAAATAGATCTCAATAAGACTGCCACATTTCTTGAAAGCATGGCTTAGATCTCCTCTTAAGTTTGTAAGTCTTTTTGCTATGGTTCCAAAACCATGCCTGAAGACTGGTCTTAGGAATAAGAAGCAAAACATGGGAAAGTCCTACAAATAATAGACCCTCCTCCTTTGGTTAATAAAGACTGATTGATCCTGAAAACTTATCAAAACCAAACAGAGTTCTCTCCCATAGTTTTATAATCCTCAGCTATAGCAATATTATACTTAGAAAATAGGGAGAATTTCAAGTTACTTGGTCTTTACTTAGACTCCAAGGCTCCGGAGATTGTAAGGTAAAAGTGTAGATTCTTTAAGAATCATATAGCTAAAGCCATTCTGAATTAGTGAAGGAAGTAAAACCACCCTTTAGAAAATGAAAACTGGAAGTTAGCATAATGGCAAAGATGCTTTCGTAGGATAGTAATACTGATATTTATACTTTGACCTCCGTTTAATTTCAAGCCATCATTTCATGTTTGGATTAGAGAAAATAATTACTGTGTTAGTTTTTCACAGTATTTTGTGTAAATATTTTAACAGAAAGTTTTAAAAATCAAAAACCTATTAGATTGAAAGATTTTCACATGGCAAAAGAATCAGAACTTCTGTGGAATGTGAATCAATGCTGTGTAACTCTTTCATTAAGTTCTTATGAGTAGTCCGTGACCTTGTCTGCTGCTCATTTTCTTTTCACCTTTCCCCAGTTAGTGCTTGATTCAAACAGTGTGTGTTGAAAAATAGTTTGTACCATGTGGGCACTCAGCAGTCATTTTTCATAATATTCACTCGTAATAAATTTCAGCAGTTTCTGTGTTTGCTCATGAGGATTAGAAATGTTCTTGTGTATTTCTTTATTAGAAACTTTGTCTACTGAGGTCATAGTCTAACCTTTAGCAGCATTTCTGGTGACCAACAGAATGCTGTTTCCTTGTACCAGTTCCTGAAAGATGAAAAGAAATTTACTAGAGGTGTGCAAAAGGAAGAAAATCGGTAGTGATGGTAGACTTTCTTTTCCAGGATTGGATGAACTGGATACTAACAAGATACAGTACAAATTATCTTGTAAACCATGGCTGAAACAGACTGGTTTTGCTGAAAAAAACGAAAGCACAAATCATTCACATCTTTAGGTAAAATGGTTTGAGATCCAAAAATGCATTGCGAATTATTGTTTGAATATAGTGGGTTCTTGAAGAAATTTTTGATTTCTGCTTTGAATGAGATGTTTGAAATAACAAGTGAATTTTGTTTCCTTAGAGTTAAAATTTTATCTGTTTTTCAAAGATGTGAGACATTTGGTTTAAAACTGAAGTTTTTTTTTTTTTAAAGATAAACTCGTTTAACTTAAAGGAAAACTGATTTTAACAAAGCAAACTAATAATTGCTTGTTAACTATTGGTTGATCAGGGCTATGGTTCTTAATGACTTTTGAGTTACAGACTCTCTTAATAAAAAGGACATGCTCCTCCCATCAAAGAAAGCACTTTTACCAATAGATGAAAAGTTTGTATATAGTTTCAGTTGGATATTTTGAAGGTCATAACGGGATGTCAAATTAGAATCTCTTTCTGCAAGGGTTGCAGTATATGCATATAAATACACTTTGTCATTCACAACACTTACTTTTTGCCAAAAAAAGTTTCAGGTGGGGAGCTGCTCACAATGCCTTCTGCTAAGCAGAGACATTTATTAATCATTCATTAGTGAAGTGTACTCTAAACCACTATGACAGTTTGTTACGTAGGCTGGAGAAAGAAGGTTCAGATCTCTGTCCTTTTAGGTTATCCACCCTCACTGTGTAAGCGTTTATCCAGCCAGATCCAGTGGCCTTTTAGAGGTGGAATTTAGTTATCTTTATATTCAACAACAGGCAGCAAAATATTGTCCTATACCCATAGCTGAGCAGACATAGGACCTTTTAGAGACTGTTGGTTGCTATCTCTAAAGGTAAAGGCTGAAGACCTCAGTACCCTGTTCATTCAGAATTGTGTGTCTTCTCTAAGTATTTCATTCTACGTTTCTTAAACACTGTTGCTTTTAAGTGTAAACCCATTACTAGCAAGGCATTCCAGTCAACAAGTTTATTATTTTTACTAATAAAAACTCCTTCCTGACATTTAATATGCTAGTTTTCAAACCATAGGTTGTTACTTGAGATACAGAGAATGGTCATAAGAATTTATAGTAGCTGTCTTTGGAACTGGAGTTCTGTTTCGTGTGCTTTGGGCTTTGCATTCTTGACTAGGGCCCCTGAATGCCCCTAGACTTGCAATCGAGCTCTGTAAATGTATTTCATTCTTTATGCTCATTTTAAAAGAAACTGATGTTGCAAAAGCAGTAATAATTTGTGTGCTGTTGGTCAGTTAGATGCCTAATTTTATGCTCACCTGTTTATACTCTTCCTACCAGTGGTGGATTTTAGTTCCAGTTTTGGCATTCCAGTGTATTTACATTGTGGAGCCCCCTGTATGTGGTGTTGTGTTTGACGGGGTATCTAGAGACCAATGAATGTATTTTGGTGGAATTAATGAACACTTAAAGAGTCCCCATGGGACAAATTTTTAGACACTTTTATTTTGGAATAATTTTTGATTTACAGAAGAGTTGCAAAAAGAAAGTATTCCTTGAATCCCTTCATCTCTTCTCTTCTGTTGCTAACACCTTACCTTACTTTGTCACATTTGTCCAACCAGGAAATTAACATTGGCAGACTCCTATTCACTATACCTCACACTTCATTCAGATTTCAGTAATTTCCCCCTTGTGTCCCTTCTCTGTTCCAGGGTCTCATCCAGGGTACTCTATTGCTTTTCATTGCCCTGTTTTCTTACTCTCCTTCTTGTAACAGTGTCTCAGCTTATCCTTGTTTTATTTTTTTAATAATTTAGAGGAATACTGTTTAGCAGAATGTCAGCTGTTTTGTACATTGTTCTTCAATTTGAGTCTGTCTCCTGTTTTTTCTTGATATTTTGAGGGTGGTTTTGTGTTGTTTTTGTGAGAAAGACTCCACAAGGGGACTACCATCCTTGTTATGTCAGCTGTGGGAAACATACTAGCATTTTATTTTTAATATTTCAGTCTCAGAATGGTGAGAAGGGAGAGCCAGAAGGTGAAATTTAAATGGGTCAGTTTTGCCATGGTGAAAATTGTGGTAAAAATACATTGAGAAAACAGAACCTGAAACAAAATGGAAGCTTATTTGGGGGAATTCAGCCCTTGCTTATTCCTGTCTTGCATTGCTTTGGATGTTTGAGAGTTGGTAGTATGTATTTTAAATGAATGTATGACATATACATTGGTCAAATGAAAAGGGCAGTATTTTATAGATCTACATTAAGGCAGAATTGGTATAATTTTTAAAATGCCTCCTGCAATTTTTTGAAGTCAGAAAAATTCTTAATTGGATTATTTTCTTTTTTCCTCAATATTTATTCTTTTCCATTAGAGTTTTGTTTCTCGAGCTGAGTTAATGATACTGAGAAACATTTCAAAGCATTTGTCACTTGAAGAGTTGATCCCTTAATTAATGGTGAGGTAGTTTTGTAGACAGGTGGCACACTTTAATGTATTACAGAAACTAGTCTTGTTATTGGTTCGTGATGAATAAATTACTCCATTTTTAATAATAAGAAAGTTTCTTTTGGGGATAATTAATCAGATGCATGTATTTCTTAACCAGTATAAGATCATCTTTTTCAGTAACAAGAATGAACCTGCCTGCCTCTGTTCAGGGTAATTTCAGGACAGAGCAGACAGGCTTCTAGCTTTATATTTTGATCTTTACTTTTATTAGGCAGATGAGAAGTGTACTTGCTCAAAAATTACTTCAAACTGCCTTTCCTGTCGAGTAGGTTTTGAACTACCTGCTTGACAGATGGTGTTGGAAGTAATTACTGAAATCATGTGTTTACCTGTACATGGACATGTGTTCACCAGATGCATCCTGTTTCCCAATGCTGCTGATTTCTCAAAGAAATAAACACCTTCTACATAGAGTCGCATAACTTAGGAGGCTGGAAACTCGGCCAGCAAGAGCTCTCCTTTCCGTCTTGCTCAGTTGCAGAGTCAGCTCTTGCGCAAAGATCCATTTTTGTCTTCTAATGAGTGATCGGGTTAGCCCATGGAGCCACTTTCAGCATTATTAGCCTTTCCTTTTTGTGATTACGTAGTGCTTTCATTTTACCTGTTGACTGAGTTGTTTAACCAGTAGCCCCCAAACTCCAGATTTAACTGTAGTAACGATGATCCATCAGTCTTTTAATATGAGAACTATGGTTTATTTTACTGCTGTATTATTTGTACTTGATATTGTTCAAAGTGTGTTTTCCAAGCCACGTGTTAAAGATGTATCCACTTACCCCTCCCTCCCCACTTTTCTAAATTCTGATTTTGGAGGTCTGGCTTTTTGGCTATAGCATTGGCATTTTCTTTTAAAACTACTCATAGATTATTCCTATATTCATGAAGATTGAGCATAACTACTTCAATGTTTTATTTATGACCCATCAAAATTTAACTGTCACCTCTTTTCAATTTCACTCATGTTAAAAAAAAATGTGTTTTTTTTTTTTGAAGACTCAATGATACTGACCCCTTTCACATGTGTGCTTTAAGTGCTCAGTTTTGAAACTGAGTACATTTAACTGTCTATAAACCTGGAGAAACAAGGAAAGTCATTGTTTCAAGATTTTGACAGGTGCAAAACTGTAAATAATTACAGGCCTGGGCAGAAACGAGAACAGAAGGTGCAGAGCAGCTGGCAGGCCTGACCTGTGACAGGTCTGACCTGAGTTAAGTAGCCTAAATTTCATGGCAAGCTCAGATTTGTTTTATAGTATGAAATCCACCTTCTGTTGCAAAAAGATCCTAGAGATTGAGACCGGGTATCAGCTGCAAGGGGAGAAACATACCCAGAATATTGAGAAAGAAAACTACTTATTAAACTACCTCTTACAGGACTTCTAGAGCAGATGGAACTTACACAGATGAGTTTTAAAATTGATTTACATATAGACTGAAGTAAATCACTGAACACCAAATGGCATATAGCAGTTATATCTGAGGAGGTTGTCTGGGGATTTTTTTACTTTTTCTATGTTAACTGTTTGCGAAACATTTAAATGTGTAGTCTCATGCTCATATCTGACTTTTGTAAAGAGGAAAGCATTTTTAAATCATTTAATATCTTTGGATATTAAAGTTGTATTTTTCTTGGTCTTTGTAGAGAGAAATGCAAAATTTTCATGAGATTGTATCACCCTCATGTTCTATTAGGCAGCTCCCCATCTTAGAAACACCAGATTTGTGACTGATCTGTAAAGAACCCTGCACAATGCCTGCAGTTTCTCCCTCTGCACATTGTGCTCTGACCCTGGAGAGCTGGAGTTTAGAAAAAGCAGGATTCTGCCAGCAGAAATGCAAAGTGGAAGACTTGTGGCCCTGAACTAAGTTATCAAGTTTTCCTTGGCTTCTGCAGTGTTTTACAGATTTGAAAGTTGCACATTGAACAATCTGAATTTCTGGTTTTCTGGGAAAAATTGGTCATCTGGCAACTCTGGACCTGTGTTCCTACAGCTGACTGAACTGAGGTATAGCTGCCGCTTCGTCCTCTAGGTTTGCCCTAGGACTTCTGTGTTCCTGATGGCCCGTTCACTGCTGCTACCCACCTGTAGACATCTGGGTAAAGTCCTCTGCAGTGCACGACTTCTGGTTTACTAGTGGACAGCCGGGAAGGGAAAGGACACTTTGTAGGAGAGGTTCTTGGAGCCTTCATCCAGTTAGGATGCTTTGCCTTCTGCTCTTTCCTGTTTTTTTTACTTTCATTTTATGCTTGCATTTTTTTTCTCTTTACTGTTTCGAAATTATATCCATTAGAACTTTGAGTTATGCTCCTTGTAACCACCCTTCATAAAATAAATACCCCAGGTAACTGGGTATTCAGAAGGTTTCTGAATGATTACTAGTCCTTTAATTTCACACATTAGTATGATTTCACTTTAATTAGCTGCTTTTTCTCCTCTTAGTTATTTTTTAGTAGCAATAAACAATATTGAAAGTTGAGAGTTTGATGAGAAGTGGAATGCAGACATGTTTAAAGCTCTGCGAATGTTGAGTTAGGTCAGATCATTTGTAAACTGCCATGTGGTAAGAGAGACTGACACGTGTAGGCCCCTTTAAAGACAAGAGGAAGTACAGATTCCAGAGATGAAAATTTTCCCCAGAAAAAAAGAAGAGATGGTCCTCTTCTTCTTTTTCATATCCACCTCTGTTTGGTGTTTCAGCTCTTAGGATCCAGAATCTATGAAATAAATATACTTTTGCTTTGCTTTTAATTAGAAGGAGGAGAGTGGAGGAGGCTGAGAAGAGTTGAATTTCAGCTGTCTAAGAATCTCACTACTGCAGTTTATGAAGCATTATTAAAAACAGACTACCCCAACAATAAGTTGACTTTTGGCACAGAGCTGACTCATAAGTTGGGTTGCTTTGAGCTGCGTTAAAGTTACTGTAGAAGGAGTCGTGTAATCAGAGGTTGGGGGACTAGGTAGGGCTTGTGGGATGAAACTAGATTGCTGCCCATTTCTGTAAATAAAGTTTTATTGGAACATAATTACACTCATTTGTTTATGGACTGTCTATGGCTGCTTTCACACTATAAGGGCAGAGTTGAGTAGTTGTAAAAGATACCATATGGCCCACAAAATCTAGCATGTTTATTATTTGGCATGTCAGACAAAAAAAATGTGCCAGCCCTTGGTGTTAGATAGTTCTATTTCAAAAAAGAAAAAAAAAAAGCAGCCCTTTAAATGTGCTTGAAGTTATTTTTGTTGAAAACAAAGGGGATGAGAAATGTGATTATTTAAAAAATTTTATGACGTTTTGATGTTTCTGCAAATATTTTATAGCGTTATTATCCCATTGGAATGAAATGAAAAATGTGTAATCACTTGCAGTAAAATTGAACTATGATTTTATTATGTCATTGATTACAGCTGTTTTGGGGGAAGATTATAATTATAATTAGCAGGAAAGCATGAAGTAATAATTAGTAAGAGCATGTTAAAATATTAGTAGAATTAGCAAAATAATAATTTTATGTTTGAGCTACAACTTTTTTGGAGGGAAGAATAGTGTGAAAACATGATGTTGGGTAATTAGTTTTCCACATAAAATTTTTAGAAATGTGTTTAATGCATACATGCATATATGGTCCATTTTGGTGTTAATTTAAACTGTGAAAATTGCAAGCAGTTTTAGTTGTGAGAGAAATAGTGAACTTTTATTTAGTGACCAAATTAAACACTAATAGTTAATTTATTGTTTTTAATGTTGAGAACATTTGAAAATAGCAGGCCTATACTATAGGAGTCATTCACCATGATTATTGAATACCTCAAGAATACCTAAGCACTGTTCTGGATACTGGATTTTAGCACTGAAAACAAAATACTAGAGAACTTAACTTGGTTAGAGGGAGAAACAAACTCTCATTGACTCATTGCTTTAGCGAGTCGTACCAAATGCTCATTGAAATCCTGGAGATACAGATGTGAACAAAGCTAATGTTCATTTATATAGCTTACACTGTAGAAAGGTGACATAAGTTGGATGACCAGTGCTATGAAAAAAATGATAGCAAGGGCTTGAGCGTGAGATGGGGGATATTGTGGATCACATGATCAAGAAAGGCTTTGCTGATAAGATGGCATTTGAGCGATACTTGAGGGAACTAAGGTAATGAGACGGGGGATATTTGAGAAAAGACCATTATGGGCAGAGGAAATAACAGTGAGCAAGCCCTGGAGTATGAGCATGTGTGGTTGTTAAAGGAACAACAGAGAAAGGCCAGGGTAGTTGGTGTAGAAGGAGTAGAAGGAGCCACAAGGAGAAAGGTAGGTTATAAGTTTATTTTCTGCTTGATGAATTGACTCTGTGTCTATGAAATATCTATATCTATATCTCTATATATCTCTATATCTGTATATCTATATCTATAGCTATATATATATCAGGGTAACATCATATGGGACTGAGCTATATTCTGTATAAAGAGACAACAGTAAAAAACTAGAAAATAAGCATATATGGAGGCTGTGAGAATTTAGAACGGAAGTCAGGAAATAATAGAGTTAATATGCTCATTGTTCCTCAAGTGAATCTCTTTGTGATTTGCTCTTTCAACATAGAATTTTACATGGTGTAGTCCAGTGCTTGAGGCCTGTATAAATTGTTGAATTTATGGTGTGCCAATACTCATTACAGGGTGGCCATCCAGTTAATTTGCAACGAAGAATGTGCAGTTTGGAATAAATGGGTCAGAAACCTGACTAAAATGAGAATAACAATTCACATTCAATTACAATGTGCATAGCCTGCAATATTTTTCATTGTACTAGGGTTAAGGGGAGAATAGAAGTGGGATGATAATTAATAGTTGTAAATGTAAAAGTCAGCTTTATTCCAAGTGTTAATTTTTCCTGGAAATGTTGTAAAGTGGTCAGGTTCCTGAAATTATAGAAACACTGATCATGGCATTTATAATTTCGCAGCACGGTAGGTAGCTAACCTCAACTGCTAACTTATTAAGTGAGGTCTTGTCTCATAGGTTTTAGATAAAATAGATATTTAAAAACAATAGGCATGGTTTTCCTTTACAAATGACAATATATGTATGATGGTTAAAGTTCTTTTAATATTACTAAGAACATTTTTTATGGTGTTTCTTTGCACTTTCACACAGGCATTAAATGAAATTTTGTGTCAGACATAATAAGATTTTTGTTCAAGCTATTCAGAGATTATTCATAAAATATATATTTTATAAATAGCGTCATCAATCACAACTACTGTAAAGCTATTGTTTTTGAAACAGTGCAGGTTTTTGAAGCTCAAGAGTTAATAATGGTTATTCAAATACCATATAAAATACTATACAAAGACAAATGTATACTTCTTTTACAAATACTTGTTGGAATTCAGGACTCATTTTTACTCAGGAGGAGCAATATATATGGTAATTTGAATTTTTCAGGCAAACCCAAAATGTATTTGGACTCTCATATTGAATGGATATGAGAGGACTTTGGTACTGGGTTTGAGCAGGTCTCATTTCAAGTGAAAAATGTATAGCCTTTTCTTGGTGCATATGTTTCAGCAACACACTTTTTCGAGTCTTTTTAGGATTCCTTTTCTATTTGCTGTCTGTGGCACATGTCCCATGTGGAGGTAAGAGAATCTGTGCTCATGGAGTTGATTTATGAATTGCGTCTAACAGGGGAGGCAGTTGACAACATTGCCAGACATTGAATCCTGTCCTGAGCTCTTCCTGGGTAGTCAGCCTTGCACGTGGGTCCCCATGCCTATGTTTTCTGGGCACAAGAGAGCTGATGGGGAGGGCTGTCCCCTTGCTGACTAGCCACTTGCTCCACACTGCAGAGTCCAGTGGGAGGTGAAGGGTATCTACTGCGTGTGTGTGTGTGTGTGAGAGAGAGAGAGAGAGGAGGGGAGGTGGGGAAGGGGAGGGGAAGAGGGGGAGACCAGTGACCCTCTGTACTCGGCATCCTACAGTGCTTCCTGGAAGATTTGTTTGCCTTCATTTTGACCTGCGTTGAGGAATACGCACCCCTCACTAACCTTGCCAGTTGTGAGGAGGCACAGTCATGTGGGACTGAACGTTGATTGGAGAATGGTGTGTTGGGGGAAAATCGGAAGTAAAAACCACCACCGCCTCAGACTTCCTTTTCTTCACATTAGGTTTATCCTCTTCCTTTTGGTGAACTTCCGGTAGTGGTAGATGTCCACTGGCTGACCCCATCAGTGTCTGCCCACTTTTTTCCCCTCTTAATTTTCTGTTCAACAGATTGTACAATTCACGTTTAAATGAAGCAGGACACATCTTTCTCTTTAAGTTGAATTTTTTTCCCTCCAGATTGATAACATTTTGCCATTTTTTTTACTCAAACCAAAGTGTTAGTTTAATTTACTCCCTAATTTTACAACTGGGGAAACAGTACCATCAAGTATATAGCTGTATTGAAGGATATATAGATATCTGTTTTTATGGGTATCATTTGTACATCTGTAATACAAAATAATAAATAATCCAGGAGTACAGCATCTGTCTCACCTGCTGTTCTCTTTATGATGTGAAGTGATGAGTCACATGAGTAATTGTACTACTTGTATAAAGTACTTGGAAGACTGTTTCACTTACATAAGTCCTGTGCTGCATGTCATAAAGATGAAAAGTTTGAGCCATCTGTTACTTACAAAAAATTACCCTGGTTTACCACCTGGTGTTTAACTAGGCCTCAGGATTTGTCCCAGATACAGCACTGCTTCATTGAATAAATATCGGAGTGTGAGCGTGGGGTAGTCCTCGGTGCTTCTTTCTGTGACTTGGGAGGGGTCCTTTTCACCGAGTCTTGGACAGGTTATTTGGATCGTTGTCATTTCCTATTGTGGTTTGCCTGTCACTAAAAACGGTTTTGTCTTAATTTGGAAAAGTGGATTGGAGGTGTAATATTGCACAAACACAGCATCATCCAGTGATGTGGATAATGTTCTGTGCAGTATGATTTAATTGGAGGCATGGATGGCCACCTGCTAGGCCTTTTCTGGCAAGCGGCCCTGGTGTTTTGGTGCTTTCATTGGTCACATGGTGGTTGAGATCTGTGTGGATTCGCTGTGAGCCATTAATCTGGTAGCTCAGAAGGACGGACTATTTGACTAACTGGGTGTTTGAATTAAGAAAACACATCCCTTTTAAAGTTATTATTCAGCAATCACAGCATGCTTTTATCATGTTGATATAACATGAGTCTTCATACTTTATCTGGGGCTGGCGTATTCTTATCTACCACATGAAGAAACCTAGTAGTGTTTGGCATTATGGCAGCTCGCTTAGCACCTGTCTGCTCACTCATGGTGGGGAAGCCATGAAATTTAGTGAATAAATGGGGACACTTGTGAGAGTGATTGACACTACTCATCATGCTGGGAGAGGAAGCATGGAAAAGGACACATGGTCACTCTTTATATAAGGCCTTTTTTACCATCCCTTGTGATCAAGAGCAGCCAAATGCTCCACATGTATCGAAGGGTGATTTCTACTTTAAAATTGTATTACTTGTGGCAGGTTTAGTACCTCACACAAAGTAGGCACTTGGTCAGTATTTGCAAATTGGATGGATATTTATATTTAAAAATAAACAATGTTTTCTATGCAATAGCTTTTATTTTAATTTTTGGTGTTTTTTTTTTTTTGCCCCCTCAGAGGGATTATCTTTAAAAGAATTATTGAAGGAATATTGCTTCGTAACATATTATAGGTTAAAGGTGTTTATTATTGTAAATCAATATCTGTTGATATTCATTCACCACCACTCATTTCACCACCAACAATCCAGTTCTCTCCTTCACCATATAATTGACCCCTTATACCTAATTTGCCTATTCTCTTTCCTTTTCCATCTGGTAACCACTAATTTGATGCTATAGACTCAAAGCCTGTTTTTTATTAGATTAGTTTCATTTGTTTGATTTCTCTGTATACTACATATCAGTGAAATCTTGTAAATATTTTTTTAAAAATGTACATTTTAAAATGGTATTTGGTTGAAAATCCTTTATATTTTCTTGATATACAAACCCAGTCTTAGTCTTTGCTATAGTGATATTATCACTGACCTATGATTTGAACTCTAAAACCATTGTAATATGTAGTGTATTTAGGGGTAGAAAAAGCACAGAAAAATTGCAGTTGCCTATTGTTCTGTCTAAAATAATTTAAACTACATACTAGAAGAGTGAGACATTTAGTCAAGTGCTTATGACTTATTCCAGTAACTTACTTTTCCTTGTTAACTTGATGTTAAGCAATTCAGTGACTACTTAGTAATTAAATTTCTTCTGTGAAAATGAGGGAACTCAAGTCATGCAATTTAGTTGTTTAATAGCACCTACTCAGCGACTTTCATAACATGAAAGACTGAGATTTTGTTCATTTCATGCTCATTTTTAATTGTGTTTATCACTCTAGATATTTTGTCTTTAAAAAAATTCCCCTTCTCATGAAGCCCTAATTTGTTATATATGACATCAAAAAAGCATGCAAGATGACTCTTGTTTTCTATAGGAGGTTATAGAATGGGGTTCCTTGCCTGTCTGGTCGACTCCTGAGGTGAGTTGGATTTAACTCAACCCTGGAATGTGGGTTACAGCGTGGTGGGTCTTGGGAAGTCATTTGCGGTTCAGAGAGATTGTATGATGAGGGCTGGGAACTTTGGTGTTTTCTTCTGGTCTGTGGTGGATTTTTCTAAAAAGAGGTTTTAGAAAGTCTGGGGTTCTAGATCTAGTTGGTTGGTACAGCATCCCATCTGATCTCCTTGTCTCTAATATGAAAAAGTTGAAACCAATGCTATTTAAATTCTTATTTCTGTGTGTGTGTCCTGATGATGTCATAGATTTGTGCTTTCTGCATCTTTCCCTTTGACATTTCTACAAATCTGGTTCAGTTTTCTTCTCTTGAGCTTTGTGTTTTTGTATTTTTTTTTTTTCTTGCTCTTAGGTTTTGCCTCTCTTGACTTTTCTCACTTGAGTGAAAAAGTTCACAAAGTCGTCTGATTTTTTTCTACCTTTAAGTGTTGATAATATTCACATATTGGCCATGATCGAACTTGCTTAGGTACTTCATGATTTTTATATTGTAGAACTAAATCCATGAGGAAGAGGCTTGTTTTCTTATTCTTTTTCTCACTATTCAATGGAAGCTTTAAGTGCTAGCATTTTGCTTTGTTTACAGCTGGATCCCCAGAGCCCAGAAGTGTGCTGAGGGCCTAATCATTATTAAAAAAAATGATTTGGTTTCTTAATAGTTTGCCAAATCAGCGAATATTTTGGGAGAGTTACAATTTCTTTGCTCTGTTGAAACCGCCGAAATCTTGGCAGTATTTGAGTCATCTAATGAGGGAGAAAGTACTGTAGGTTTACAGTCTCTCCCCTTTCTAGTGCTTGTTATCTGTAGACTTGATTTTACTACTTTATCAGTTAAATTTCTTTTTGCAGCAAGTAATAATAGAAATCCCAAGGTAAACACACTTATAAACAATAAGGAAATGGGTGATTTTCTTAAGAAGAAGCCCCAAAGGCTTGGGAGTATATTACTTGAATTCCTGTCCAAGAGTCATCTCTCCCTTTTGCTTTCCTGGCCTAATCCTTACAGTGGTTCTTTCTGTGGGTATGAGAAAAGGAGCAACTGTTGAGTTCACATTTTTCTTGTTTACATTGGTGGGAATGAGATTGACTTTATTTCCTTGAAGACATAATTGTGTATCACTGGTTTAAATTGTTTTTACCCTGCTCTATCCTGAACATTGGCAATGGAGATGGAATTGTAGCAATTGGCTTACACTAATCATCACAACTGAAATAGATGTAGGAATCAGCATTCACTAAAAGCCCATATGAATTAACCTTTATAAATACATTTCTGAAGACTGTTGATTTCCTGAGTTTCCAGTTAGGACTTCCCAGAGTAATTAGGTTCATAACCAAGAGGATGCTGGGTGAAGTCAACATTATCAGGATAATTGCTTCATTAGGGAAATTACAGCATTTCAATAAAAAAAGAGGTGACAGTTTTGGTTTGTTCACAAGTTTAGTAAATTTGATGTGCTGCATTATTTTTATAAAACAGAGTAGTTATATAAAAATCAGTTAGAACTATGACTCCCCCTTAAGTGTGTTTGTACTGCTAACAATTGGTATGTTTAAATTATTTAAAGAAAATAAAATCCTGTTGACTAGAAAAGTAGAAAAGATAACTAGGACATAGTGAAGCTTATTTAAAAAAATCAAAAGTCAATATAAGGTAATGTGCATCTGTCATCTTAATTTACTAAAAGGTTTTTGATTTACTTGAACATACAGTAATGGATTATTTTTGTTTGGCCAAGAATTCTCGGTAAATATTTAATAAGCAGATTGGAAGCATTATGATATCATTGAGAAAGCACTGAATTAGGAATTGGAATCCAAATTTCTAGTTCTAATTCTGATCCTAATTATCCATTTAGTAAAATTTCAGCCTCTGTGAGAGTGTATTATCAGTGATAGAGTTCTCCTTTATTTTTCTAATTTTTTTTTCTTTTCATTGATTGAACCCCCTCCTTTTCTGGAAATGAGATCGACATACTCTTTAGAAGGGTGACTTTTCGTGGAATTAAGATCATCAGTGTGCTTCCTTTATTTGAGTAAGGAGGGACAGATAAAAAGTGAATCATAGTTGTGAGATAAGGAATAGGTGTTTTGTCCCCAGCACATATAGTGATTATAGAAGCAGTATTTCTTCTTGAAACATAGGTGTTAATTTATTAGAAAGGCAAATATTTTGTAGGGTTATTAGTATTAGATTTTCTCAATTTTTCTATGATCTTGTTAGCCAAAGATGAACTTCTAATGATGTCTGATATCTGGAATGATGTCAGATTAGCAAGTTTGTAAGTAAAATATAGACACATTTATTTTTTAGCTCAACTATTTTCAGTAGAAAGGGGTTTGGATTTTGAATCAGACGAGTGGGTTGTGAATCCTGACTTAACTAATTAAGAAGAAATCTGGTAGCATCGTGGAATTCATGACGGGTACTAGAGTCAAAGCAAATGTTTGATTTACCACTTACATGAATGCATTTTGATGAGTGGAGCTGTATCAGTTTGGATACCTCTGATTTATAAGTGTAAAGATTCACCCAAAAGTAGCTTGAATCATAATGATTTTGTCATCTCAAATGACAGGAAGCCTGGAGATTGGCAGTTCTAGCTAAGTTAGTTAATTTCATGGTTGAATTATATTTTCAGTGTCCCCATTCTGCCGTTCCATGCTACCCATCTGCTCCTGGCAACACTGCTGCAGTAACCATAGTTTAAGATGTTCTATAGCATCACAGTATACTGTCACCATAGCAGCCAACAAGAGAGGTATCATTCCTGTAGTTCTCTTTCTGGTAGGGAGAAGAATCATTCTCCAAAGCTCCATACACTGTAACTAGAATTGGGTCCCAAACACCAACCTGAGGGCTGTTCACTAGCAAGGAGAATGACACATCATTGCTGACTTAGACTATTTTTCATTTACCCTGTGACTTTGGGGTGAGGGGAAGAGGCCGTTTGGGGCTAGGGGAGGCTCTTACCTTTCTTTTTTTTAATAGATTTTTTTTGGTAATAATTATTCTACACATTAAAATCATTTCCAATGTATAGGTTCCTTAGATATATGTCAACACACCATGCCCTCCACAAAACCACCAAGTATTCTTCATCATTGTCCAGTGGGCTCCACCACTATTTGCCCCTGTCTGCCCCATTCCCTATTGGTAACCTCAGTTCTGTTGCAAATGTTCAAGGATTGGTTATGTTTCATCTGTTCCTTTGCCTTGTCTATTCACATTCCACCTATGAGTGAGGTCATCTGGTATGTCTTTCTTTTTTTGACTTATTTTACTTAGCTTAATCCCCTCTAGTTCCATTCATGTTGATTTAAATGACAGGGTTTCATCTCTTCTAAGGGCTGTGTAGTATTCCATTGTGTATATGCACCACATCTTTATCCATTCATCTGATGTTTGGTACTTAGTAATTTCTACTTCTTAGCTACTGTGAATTCGGCCGTAATAAACATGGGGATGAATACATCTCTGTGTATGGGTGCTTTTATATCTTTTGGGTAGATGCCCAGAAGTGGACTGACAGGATCATATGGAATTTCTATCTTCAGTTTTTTTGAGGAACCTTCAAACTGTTCTCCATAGGGGTTGTACCAATTTTCACTCCCACCAATAATGCAAAAGCATTCCCTTTTCTCCATACCGTCACCAGCATTTGTTGTTTGCACACTTTTAGATAATAGCCAGTCTTTCAGGTGTAAGGTAATATCTCATTGTTGTTTTAATTTGCATTTCCCTGATAGCCAGTGAGTAGGAAAATAATTTCATGTTTCTGTTGGTCATCTGTATTTCCTCTTCAGAAAAGTGCCTCTCCAATTCCTCCTCCCATTTTTTGATTGGATAGCCCTTTTTCTGTTGAGTTTTATGTGTTTTTTGTGTATTTTAGATATTAAGCCTTTGTCAGAAATATCAAATGCAAGTAGCTTTCCCCAGTTAGTAGGTTTCCTTTTGGTTTTGGTGATGTTTTCTTTTGCTATGAAGAAGCTCGTTAGTTTGATGTAGTCCCACTTGTTTATTTCTGTTTTAGTTTCCCTTGATGGTGGAGTTGAGTCCCCAGAGGTCTCTCTATGAATGCCATGGAAAGTCTTCCCTGTGTTGTCTTCTAAGAACTTTATGGTTTCTGGTCTTATGTCCAAGTCTCTAGTCCATACTGAGTTAATTTTTGTGAATGTTGTTAGTGAGTGATCTAGCTTCATTCTTTTGCATGTGGCTGTCCAGTCTTCCCAACACCGTTTATTGAATAAATTTGCATTTCTATCTCATATGTTTTTGGCTCCTTTGTCATGAATTACCTGACTGTATGTGAGTGCGTCAGTTTCTGGTGATTCAGTTCTATTCCACCGATCTGTGCCTCTGTTATTATTTCAGTACCATACCATTTTGATCTCTATTGCTTTGTAATATAGTTGAATGTCTGGACTTGTAACTGGGAGGCTCTTTTCTAAGCACAGACTCTGAATATAAACAACAAACCTAACCAGGTCTCTGCTAGCAAGGAAAAAAAAAAGAAGAAGAAGTAGGTTGGGAGAAAGAATTTGGGTTGGCAAGCAATACTGAGCACTCCATTTTACTTAGAGGATAGTAGCAGGTACACAAAAACCTAGAGACAAATAGAGTAGAATATAAATCTAGGATGGTGTAATGTATTGGATGCTACAGGAGAATACAAGAGGAAAAGCTAAGTCTTAAAGCTGAATGGTCAGTAAAGACTTTTCTGGAGAAAATTACACCTAAGTTGTTACATGAAAAATGAGTGTGAATTAGGCAAGAATTAGGCATGGGGCAGCACGCTCTTCTTCCATGTTTGTGAGAGGACAAAACCTAACCTTTCTGGTATATTAGAACCATTTTAAGAAAAGTTTTAGGGCTGGAGTTTTGGATTCCATACCCAATCAGACTTAAGCACCATTGTCAATAGCTATAATAACTAATGTTCAAAACGATCTTCATTCTTCAAGAAAAAAGTTTTTTATTAACTTTTAGCATGCCATGTATTTTTGGTGAGACTATCTTGGCAAGATTTTAATATTTAGAGGACTTGTAACTTGCTGCTTTTCTTCTGTACAAAGCAACTATTTCTTACCTGATGTCCTGTAGTGAGAAGTGTCTGGTAGCACAAAACCAAGGATGACTTTCATTATTCAGGAAGCACAGGTAAGATATTTTCCCCCTCTGACTTCAATGCAAAGCATATACGTGGGATTAAGCATTCTGCTGTATTATTTTACTTTTACATGTATCCTTTAAAGCTGTCTTTTTGAGTTCTTTTTACATTAATTTCATTGAAGGAACATTGCATCATGAAATTAGATAGATTTAAAATGTGTGTATGTAAATCTACATTGGTATCTACTACAGTAAGTTCGCCACCACCACCATAGTTCTTCCTTCATCATGCAGTTGATCCATGTTACCCCATTACCCCTTTCTCCCTAACACCACTAATTTGATTTTATTGAATAAGTCTGTTTTTGTTGAGTTCATCTGTTTGCTTGGTTCTCTATATACTCTCTCTGTGAGTGAAATCTCTTCTTGAATTTTGTCTGAATTGATTCATTTAGAAAAGCAGTTAGACTAAAACGTGTTTTTCCTTTTAATAATTAAGAAATGGAATTCTATTTGCTGTCCTTGATTAATATATTTACATGTTTTTCTTTAAAAAGAAAATGACACCAGTATTTTGCATGATACCATTCCTAAGAGTTAATGAAGTCAGTCACTTCGGGTACCTTTCTCATCTCTCCACAGGTTCAAACATGGTTTTAGGAAGTGGAGACAATTTTTTTTCTTGTTACTTGTAACGTAGTACTCAGTTCTATTCATGAAGAGTATTTGCAAGGCTAACCAACAGTTTCCGGGGAAAGCTATAAACAAGGTGTGGTAAAACTGTGTTACAAATAAATACTCGAACCAGGATTCATGAAGTGTGTAATAATTATTAATTACATTTTGTCATTGACATTCTTAATTTAAAATTTTCTCTTTTTTCCCTAAAGTAAAAAGAAAAAAAATCTGAGCTCAAGAAATTTAATAAATATAATTGAAATTGAAAGTTCAGATTTGTTCTTTACAGAGTTTAAGTCCATATCAGAATATTACAGGATGAGTCTCTTGTGCTTTAGTTTGTCTGACACTCTAATGTGATAAATATACTTTCTTATGTTCTGTATTAGCAGTGATTTTAATCTAACTTGGATTTCTAATAAAGCTACCCTCTCTTCTTAAAAAACAAATGTAGAGAAGATAATTTTAAGTATAGTCTTTAAACATTGAAAAAAAGCCTCTTATTTTTCCTAGTCTGTATTTACTGACTTCTTTTTCCTCTAGATTGTGTGTATTGCTTTTGTGATAAACTGAAGCTTTAAGAGAAACCTCATACTGAAAGAATTGGAGGTACTAAGAAATTTATCACTTTGATATACATTTTTTACCAATTTCAATGTAGGTTTATTTTGCTATTCATAATTTTAATTTTTTAAAGCTACTCTCTTGAGAAAATAAATGAGAAAGGAGAGAATACTAATATGTCATTATCTGATTACATCTGGATAGAATTTAGTCATTTGATTAATATTTGACATCCACAGTAAGGTAGGCACTGTTCTGGCCGTGGATACTGTTAAGTCTGAGTGTTTCTCAGCTTTGTAGTAGGGGAGGTAGAAAATTAATTAAAAATAAAATAGTATTGCTTCAGGTTTTGAATGACTTGATAATAAGAAAATAAGGCCGGCGAAAGGTACTAGGGGGAGAGTGAGTCCAAGGAAACCTGCTTTATAGAGGATGGTTAGGAGAAGTCTGTTAAAGAAGTCTATGTTTATACTAGTGAAATGCTTTTTGAAGAGCTAGTAAATGAGTGTTACTGAGTTTTAGATTATCATGCTGGTGAACAGAAGTACAAGCAGGAGATGACTGTCTCTGACATATGTGATAGTGTTCCGTGGAGATGAGAAGGGTTTGGGTTAAATTCTGTATTGAAGGAAGAGTCGGTAGACTTTGAGGGTTAATTGAATGTGGTGTATGAGAAAAAAAGTAATTACGGGTAACTCCTGTTTTGAGTGGGTGGGGTAAGAGGAGGTTGAGTATCAGGCATTTGTTGGTACTGTCGATCTGAGCTGAGAAAGAATAAAGGAGTTTTCTGTTTGTTTTGCATGGAGTGGGATGGGTATGGGAATGGAATATCAGAAATTCTGTTTGGATCATGCTTAATTTGAGATGCTTTCTAAACACCTGAGTGCATAGGCTGTATATATGCGGTTGAGGTTAAGATAGTTCTTTGGGAAAGCCAGCCCAGCATACAAAGCCATGAGAGTGAAGACGTCACCCAGGGAGTTAGGGGAGACAGAAAGGAGACCAGTGACGGGGAGCCAGCAGAGGACACTCTGTTGAGGTAGAAGAGTGTTTTGTCTCAGTGAAACCAAGTGAAGGATGTTGTGTCCAGAAGAGGAAGTGATCAGCTGTGTAAGTGGTACTAAGAGATTGAGTCAGATGATGACTGAGAATTGAGCTGTTGGATTTGTTGTGAGAGAGCTAGTTGTGCTTGATGAGCACTTTCACTGGAGAGGTGGGGTTACGAGACTGATTTGAGTGGATTTGAAATAGAATGAAGCAAGGAAGGGAGACAGGACAGGTGCATTTTAGAGGAGGTTTGCTATCAAGGGAAGCAGAAATGGAGCTGTAGTGAGCCTGGTGAAGGGGTAGAATCCCGGCAGAGTTTTCATTTCGTATTCACAAGATGGGATGTTACTGTGCATTTCTATGCTGTTGGTTGTAATTCATTACAGAGGAGAAACTGTTTATTAGGAGTAATCAGAATGCTTGTAGGGGCGTGTAAGAGGGGCTGTCATCTAGTGTGGTAGCAGAAGCAGTGGACTTACCTGGAAGTGAGGCCAGATGATCTGTTTCCGCAGGTGAGAAGACAAGTCCTCGGCGCAGAGCAGGTAGCTTGTACAGCGAAAGCAGTCCTCTTCTGTCGCTTCTGTTTTCTCAGTGGGATAAGAAGTGAGGTCACCTGCTGAGACCCTTAAGTTTTGGGGATCCTACATCAGCACAATATAAGGTTTAATTTATTTTCTAGATAGTATTTGGGGAATAGAATCATACTGTACCTATTAGTTGTTTCTTTGGGGGCGGTATCATTATGATAACCCTCCATCTCCAATATATGTTTTATTTAAATGAGAAGAGTTGAGTTTCTCTGGCCGCCTGTATGGCATAAATCAGAAACAACACCCCTATCCTCCCTTTTCAGTTTGGGGAATTTGAAATCTAGAAACCTCATGTTTTTTTTTTTTGCCTTGCTCTTGTTCTTTAAAAATTTAAGTGAAACAGAGAGAGAATGGTGGCACTACTTCAGTATTCTAGTTCACCTGTTCTGTAGCATCTTATTGCTCCTGCAGCTTGAGAATCGCTGAATACTCATCCATATACATCGAAACATTCCAACTTGTCAAACTCTAATGACCTACCTCTCTAAGGAAGACCCAAATGGAGATAAGTTTTTTGTTGCAGGTTGGTTTGTTTGCTTATTTAAAGGAAAGTGCAGGCCAGGAGTGAAGGCCAACAGGTAGAGCAGGCAGGCAGGCAGGAAGTGAGCGAGGAAGCACCATTTGCATGGTTTTCTTTCAGTCTTCCAAGGTCCTCTCTTTGCTTTAATAGTAGGCACCAGTGTAAGTAATCTCTTTTACTTGTATTCTGTTTTTCCAGTTCACTTCTCTGAATCTTACTTTCTTCCTTTGGGAAGTAAGAATCCTTCTTTTAACGTATAGATTCTTTTGGAGTATTTTCTGAAGCTACCTATAGTAAGTGTGAAAATTGCTATGGAAAAGCCCAGCGCGGTATAAAAAGCAGAATCTTCTTGCTGGCCTAGTGGATAAGGCCTCCGGATATAGTCTTCAGATATCTCAAGGACCAGTTCAAGATGAGGGGCCGCGGGAGCAACCAAGATAAACAATTGAATTAAATAAATGCTTCCTCCTCCTCTCTCTTCCTGCCTACTCACCTTTACTCCTGTCTGCACCTTTCCTTAAAAAAAAAAAAGAAAAAAAAAGAAAAGAAAAGAATCTTCTTGTCACCAGGTGATGATTTTTGTTATTCTTTAGAAGACCTGGACAGTTTCATAGGATTAACACTTAGACTATTGGCAATTTTACAGAGATTCTTTTTCTTTCTTTTTTTCATTGGAGGCTTAATATAGTGATTTGAGTGTTCCGATTTTTGATTTGTGGAGTTGGCATCAGAATGCTGGAGGTGAAGGAAAAGAAACTGAGTTTATAGCCTAATTTCTGTTAGTGTATTATTTTAACTTTTTTTTTTTTTAAGGAAAGGTATAGGTGGGAATGAAGGCAGGTAGGCAGGCAGGCAGGAAGAGAGAGGAGGAAGAAGCACTTTATTTTTATTCAGTTGTACACCTTAAGTGTTCTTCCTGGCCCGGGACGAACACAGGGCCTTGGGATGTATGTGGACTGCACTTAGGCCAGAGGCAGTTCACAAACCACTACTCTACCAGGGCACACCTATTTTGACTTTTAAACCCACAGGTCTTTCCTCTTGTCATTGAAAATTTGAAATATTTGACATTTAATTTAATTGAAATTTAAATAGTAAAACACTTGCATTTTTATTTATTGATTTTCAAGTTTACTGAATCTCATTCTTATATCAACTGAGTATAAAAAGTTGAACATAGAATTGCAGCTTTATAGCAAGAGTTTTCAAATAAATTTTACTTTATTTAGATTGATATTTATTGAGAAAACTCTGCTTTACAAAATAGCATAAACCTTTATGTGCAGGATCCTCATTCCTCAGATACATGACAACTTGTCCTGCCCACCTCCATATTCCCAAAAGTTTCTTGCTGTCCATTAGGCCCCACCTGTGGGGTTCGGGGCGCTCAAAGAATCCACGATAAAGTTAGGTGAGTGAGCAAGCAGAGATTTAATTAGAGGGTACAGGAATAAAACCTACCAAGGGAGGTCCAGACCCAGTTCGCCGCACCAGCGGCCTGGGTTTTTCAGGAAAAACCCCACGTGGTGAGGAAAGGGATGGAGAGAGGGTGTCTGCAGACCAGGTTTAAGTTCTTAGTGGAGGGTCCATCCTGGTCACATAGTATGCATGAGACACATTTCACATATGAGACTCGTCCATCTCTTTGCTTATCCATCTGGATGATTGCATGCATTCCACAACTGGGTGGTGGCGCCAGAGACAATTCACTGTCTTGATATCTGGACTTTAATCCCTGGTCTAATGTTTGCTCTTCTAGGGGTTCTGACCCCACCACCACTTGCCTCCACCTCCCACCCATTTCCCCACAGGTGATCTCAGTTCTGTTGCTGACGTCAAGGATTTGGTTTGTGTTTAGTCTCTTCCTTTGCTTTGTTTCTTGATAATCCACATGTGAGTAAAATCGTCCGGTATTTCTCTTTCTTGTTTTGACTTATTTTACATAGCCTAATCCCCTGTAGAACCATCTATTTCGTCTCAGGTGATCAGTTTCATCTTTTTTAAAGGACTGTGTAATATTTCATTGTGCATAAATAGCACATCTTCTGGATCCATTCATCTAACCATGGGCACTTAGGTACAGAAATTTCACTTTTTTCCAATTTGAAAAACCCTTACTATTTGGAAAATAATTAAGTTCTAATGATGTCGTTTGCTGTTATAGTTATTTTTCTTGCAATTGTTGGATTTTTGTAGCAAATACTACCTTTGGGGATTTTTCCTCTTCTGGTTTCAGTGCTGGAATAAGGTCCTGGTTCATCTTGTTTGGCCATTTCTAGGAATGCACGAGACAGTTAAGGCCCTGAGAAGATTTGTCTTACTGTCAGTTCATGGCAGAGCCAGGACCGGAGTTTTGGTCTCTGGAAAGTTGGGGTGGGGATTTTCCTTCTGAACCACCCTGCCCTTTACGCTTAGAATTGTTCTCAGGAAGAATGGGTGAGGTTGTCAGAGCACACAGAGCAGGAGAGCAGGCAGAGGTGTGTTCTGTGCGCTCTTCATGCTGTTAATTTTCCTGTCAGTCTCTTCAGTGGCCAAGGTGTTAACTAATCACCACACACAAAAAATAAACACGTTCTTGGGTGGTCGTCTCTTTGAAATCTAATAATAATTCTGAACTCTTTGGTCGTCTTCGTGTCGTTCTAGTTCCCTCTGAAAGGGATGGTTAGAGGACAGAATATGGTTTTGTTTCCACAAGCAGGCACAGGGGTTCTTCCAGTAAACTGTGACATCCTGTTTATAGCCGAGGGGTTAAAACCACTTTCATGTGGCTTCTGAGATACATATAGGAATGTTCAGAAGACTTTAGAGGTGGCTACCACAGCTTAACTTCTCTTCCCCTTTTTGTTCACGGGAAGATTTCTGGTGTTTTAGTGCTAATTTTTCTTAATATTTGAATTTTATGTGTCTTTATTATAAAATATAATAAAAATGTAAACTACAGAAATATATAGGCTAGTGCATGATTGTACATCAAACATCTTTGTAAACTACCACCCAGATCAGGACATAAAACATTGCTAATCATTCCGGATGCCCCTTTGTACTTCTTATCACAGTCTTGGTTTTCTTTACCAGTGGCCATTAGCCTTGTGTAACGATCACGTCTTTAGAGTCTTTCAGAGCTTAATATTCAAGTTTGTTCTTAGACAGTGGTATGAAATCTTGGCCACTTCGGAAAACCTGTTACTTATTTTAAATCTCGATCTTTAGCTCTTCTCCGTCTTTCTTTTTCCTTTAATTGAGCCTGTTGAAGAACCTGGGCCCTGTGGGCTTTCTGCCTTCTGGTTTGTGCCCGTTGCGTATTCAGAGTGCAGGGAAGCATGTTCCTCTGACCTCCGTTTCTCCTGCAGGTTTGCAGCTGGCCGTAGCGCCTCGGCAGGACTTCAGATTGTATTGAATCCGTTCATCAGGAGGCTTATAATGTGTGATTGTTTCTCATTTTGTGATACTACCAACCATTGATGCTTAATGTCCAGATTCATTATTTCTTTGGGGTTTGGAAATAGTGATATTCTGCCTTATAGTCTTCTCATAAATTAACTGCATAATATTATAAGGAGGCCTTCCCCCTTATCTGCTATATACTCACTGGTAGAGGTGTAAATTCTAGATTCTTTTACTTACTCAATTTGCAAGGTAATGAATTGGTTTTCTGTCATTATCAGAGGCGATTGATACTCCCCACCCAACCCCTCTTAAAAATGTTTAGAAACTCGCAAATTTAAACCTATTTGGGGCTTCAGTCAGCTTCTGTTCAGATTCAAATTGTCCTGTTTTTGTCCACTCTGATTTCCTTCATGTTGGTTTCTGAGTTCTTTTGACATAACCCTATTACTCACTGATAGCTTCCTTGTTATCAGTTGGTATGAGGCCGTGTTCTAAGCTCATCGTGTACGTTTTCTGTTCTAGACTTGGGGTCAATCATTTCTCTAAGAGGCCCTTGCTTCTTTTAATGGAAAAAACTTCACGATTGTATCTGGGTGCTTGCTTCTGTGTTAGTTACTTTTCAGTCTTTTCTGTAAACAGACAGGCATGCAGGCTTTAAGATAAACTGCCTCAGAAGTTTATATTGCTATTTCCAATATACATTTAGTACCATGAGGTTTTGTTTTCCTGTTTTTTTTTTTAAGGAAATATGCAGGCGGGTAGAAGGTGAGCAGAGGCCGGAAGGCAGTAAGAGTTAGTTGTTCATTTTGGTTTTTCCCCCACCCCTGGGATGAGAACCTAGGTTCTTGGGATGTATTTGGACTGCACTCGACTGGAGGAGTGGACCAAACCACCACCAAACCAGGTCATGCCAAAGATCACAGTGTTTTTAACACTCTCTTCTATATTACATATATGTGTATACATACATACACACATGTATACACATATACGTATGTATATGTACATACATATGCATACACATATACGTATGTATATGTACATACATATGTATACACATATACGTATGTATATGTACATACATATGTATACACATACACGTATATACATATATACATGCACGTACACATATACACATGTATGTATACACACATGTATACATACACACATGCACGTATACACATATACACATATTCATGCATGCATAATACACACATATGCATGTATACATATATGCATATATACATATATGCATGTATACACATATACACATATATGCGTGTATACATATACACACATATATGCACGTATACATACACACATATATGCATGTATACATATATACACATATATGCATGTATACATATACACACATATATGCATGTATACATATACACATATATGCATGTATACATACACACATATATGCATGTATACATATACACACACATATATGCATGTATACATATGTATACATACAGTACTTCACCAAGAGTCATGGTTCCGAAGAACATAGGGGATCATAGAATTATTCCTTAGTCCTCATTAGCTTTATTTTACTTTACACATTTAGTAGTTTTTTTTTTTTTTTTTTTTTAAATACATGTACAAATAGCACCAATCATGATTACTGGAAAAGTTAAAAAGTTTTTTTGCAGGTGTAATTCTATTTTCCTCTCAAATATTTTTAGTATGAGCTCTGTATCTATAATGCTAAGTTATATAGCCATTATATAATCAATCTTTCCATTTCAACCCTTGGTATTTATTCCATAAATTACTGCATACTCACCACTAGACCTTATGAAAATGTCCTTCTGATTATTTTTGGTTATTTTGCGGTACATTCTCAGTAGTCTTCTTAGCAAAACCTCCTGGGAGCATGTGCCTTCGTTGTGACTTGTTGATAGTAATTATTTTAAAAGAAAAAGTACAGGTGGGAATAAAGGCAAGTAGGCAGGAAGCAGTACTTCATTTTATTCAGTTGTTTGTCCCCGTCCTGTGTCTTAAACTGGGGACCCTGGCATGTTATATGTTCTGTGTCTGCTTTAACTGCTAGACAGGGCATGCTGACATGTTGATAATAATTACTGCTCTTTATACCTGAAAATCAGTTTTGCTGGATATTAATTCTTGGATTACATTTTCTTTTTGGCGTAGAGCACTATATTCGAAGTCTGGTGGCAACACAGATTTTCTCCCCTTATAAATTAAATCTTTTTGCCTAGATGTTCAAGAGAGTTTTTTTTCCTATCTTTTGAGCCACATAATTTTTAGTAGATTTTATCTCAGTGTTGGTTGTTTTGGGGAAACAATATCAGGCACAGGGTATGATCTTTCAAATATATGGTCAGGTTAAAACTTTTAATATACATTTCCTTGCATTAAAGCTTTTAATATTTGACCTGTTCCATTGTCTTAAGGTTGCTTTTTCTTCAGGAATTCCTTTTATTCATATGATGAATTGTCTTCAATATTTGTCCCTTTATCTCAAATCTTGCTAAAACTAACTTAATAGTTCTAATAGCATTGTATTGAATTTCTTTGGATTTAATAAATACTCAGTCAGTGAATTTGTGAAGAAAGTCTTTTAATTCCTCTTTCCGCTGATTGTATGCCTTTCTCCTACTTTATTGCACCAGTCTAGGGCTTTTAGTACAGTGTTGAATTGAAGTAATAAGACTAACATCCTTAGCTTGTTTCTTGTTTTTGGGAGAAAATGTCATGGTAGCTGTGGATTTATTGTATTCTTTGTCAGTGGGGAGATTTTGTAATTTTAGTTTGCTGAGAGATTTTCATGATAATGAATTCCATATTTAATTTTTCTGGTTCTATTGAGAAGATCATGTAGTTTTTCTTTTTCAGTTTGCGATTACAATACATATTCTATTTTCTGGACTTTGACTATAGTCCTTTGCTTAGTGGATGATAGAAACGATGAGAGATCGTGATTGTCTGAGGACTGCCTTTTTGGAACTAGGGCAGTTGCTGACCTTTAGGTGGAGTGATTTTTGGGCTCCTGTGTTCATTTGTTCTGTGTGCCTGGTTGCAGCCCTACAGTTTGCAGGTTTCTCACCAAGACCTCCTGCTTTGGTGGTGAGAGCCACGCTTGTTAGCCGAACTTCTGGGTGACTCTAGACACCAGTTCTGGTGAGGCAGAGGAATACAAATCATTGTTCATTTTTAATTATGGAGGTCAGCTTTTCTCATCTGCTTTCATCTCATCTGCTCTCATCTGGTAGATGCTTAGGTTTTCTTTGGAAAAAGCTACTTTGAAAATGTTTTATACAATTGCTTCATGATTTGTGTTTCTCATGGTTCCTTTCCCAGTTTTGCATCATTGGGTCATCTCAATCCTGTGCAGGGATTGAACTACATTCATCACGTTACTATTATTTTTATTATTATTTTGTATTTTAAATTAGGCCCTGGTGACAGTGATTACTATGGTTTCCATTAGAACTGTTTTTCCACAGCAGTTTTTCTGCAGTAATTCTGAATATAGTTCTTCCAGGTTCCCTTTCTTTTGTTGCTACTTTCAAATTCATTTTTTAAAAATATTATTGAGATGGTCACATCAATCTAATTTTCACATGTCTAAAAATACTATAATATGTAGTACCTTCCTCATTAGCTCAGAGATTAAAATGAGTAGCAACATCAGTCTGATAGAATATTAGTTTTCTCTTTTTTGTATATATATTCAAATATACTCTGTTTTGTGCATTAGTAAAATATACAATTATTTAAAGAACCAATTAATTGATTAATTTTAGTAGACATCAGAGAAGAATCTCTTCAGGGAAATGGAGCTTTTAAATGAACCGTGAGTGTCGGCTAGTCTTAATTTAAAAAACCATCCCAAGTATGACATGCTTTGTTTGTAGGATAAAGTGAAATGGATAATTAATGGGATTATATAGTTAAAAGCAGACCATATCTTTTCATTTGTTCTTAGCGCATATATATGTATATAGATTTATATACATTTTGACCCCAAATATTTCATACTTGCTACTTATTGTTAAAAACTATTAGTTGATTGCAAAAACATTTCTTAAGTGCTTCAGTCCTTTTATTGGGAGAAGGAATTTCTCTGGGTTCTCTGTGGGCTCATTGAGTAATGAAATTAGTATCAGATTGGTAGGAGAAACAAATTAGTTGCGTATTTCCAGGGAATCTATATAGAGAGGTGGATTCCAAGGACAGTGAGGGAAAGTGGAAGCATATATCCTGAGCTAAGGAATGGGATAGGGGCCTGGGGCTGCAAGGAGAGAGAGTCACGTGATAAAGACCAGCCACTCTGTGATTTGATATTTACTCTGTCGTATAGAGAGATTTTTCAGATAGGAGTAACCCTGTGTCTGGATCAGTCACGTGGTTTTTCATTGGTTTAGGTAGTTAAGGGAGTGGGAAGAGTTTCTCATGAGCCTACATGCACTTGATTGACCTCAGTTGGAAATATTCCACATACCATTGTGGCATGTCTTGGGGAAGCCTGTTCTGAACATATTGGGGAGTGCTCTCCTGCACTGTATATTGTTTTCCATGTGTACACACAGCCTTTTTGTTACTTTTCCTCGTGACAACCACACTGAACATAGAGGAGGCATGTTGAATGTGTGCTTTGCTTTTATGGTGCTTTCTATATGACTGCTGAGCTTTAGTGTCTTTTCCATAATAGATAGTGGTAGCAGTGAAGCAAATTTTTTTTGGTATGTTATGATCTACTTTCTTTTCTATGTCCTGTTGCTAATTGAGGAGTCTCCTTTGCTTGGTTATTTTCGTTGATAATTTGGGTTGATGCTAGTCTGAGGCATGCTAGTGTCTTATTTGTGTTGGTTTGATGAAGTCTGTCCTTTGGTTGGCATTACAAACAATAGATGTTCGATACCCCACCTCACTCCCTCCAAGTGGATTTCATTTTGTTAATTTATGCTGCCCTTTCTTAGGATATTTTCATGCAGAACAGCGGGCAGCGGCTGTTTCACTTTCCTTTCTGTTACTAGGAGTGAGCAGTAGTTTCAGAATTTATCAGTTATGTGGTTTGGTGTTGTCAAACAGTTTTTTTCCTTTGAGAAATTAAACTCAGTTGCATTTATGATAAAGGACTTTCTGATTTGAGATGAGATTGTCATCAATAGCTGTGTTAACTTTCTGAAAATATAATGGAGATAGAAGTTATTTTTTCGGAAAGAGGCATGTTGAGTGGGAGGACTCAAAGGAGAGAGTGGAGTGGAAAATGGAACTGTTTAAACACTAAGAAAATAATTCTTGAGATTGTAATAGTAACTCCTAAAAACCTTTATTTGATTTGTGAGAGTAAAAATCATCTCAGGATTTACCATAAAATTCAGATGTGGTTAACTCGTGTTAATCACAACTTTAATGATAGGTGATAGTACTATTTTCACGTGTGGACTTTTCTCTCATTTATTAATTTTCAAGAGTTTTTTTTTTTTTTTTTTTTAAAATGCTCTGAGTTGTAGAATGAATCATATGTAAGAATTACCCTCAAACAGCTTTCAATCCTGTACGGGGTAGATGTCTATTGAAAAAACTGTGGTGCTATCAATCTGTGCCAAACATAAATTATTTGCTGTGAGAGCAATACAAATAATTAAGTACATTGACTGATTCTGCGTTAGCTAGTTTTATAAGAGTATGTGAAAATGAACTTTTTAATAGTGCCCTAACATAGTGATATTCTCTGCTGATTGCTCCTCTGATGAAACTTCTTGATCATTTCTGAAATTACAGCTTATGGGAGTGCAGTTTTGCCCACTTTGAAGGAAGTTAATCTCTTCTGTTTCCTCCCTCTGTTATTTGGGGGAATCCATGACTATAAATTCACCTGTAGACTCTTGCCTTTCCCAGCATGACCCCTAGCTCATTATATTATTAGAAATAGCAAAGCATTTCTGTTACCCTCCAATAGATTAGTTTGTACATTAAATGATGCCTCTTTGGAAACGATGTAAAAAGGTAACTTCAGACTTTAGGTTAGGAATCTTTTATAAGTTGTTAAATGCAACTTTTTCATTCAGATTGTGTAACCACTTCTGAGTATTTCTGTCTAGCCTACCAGAAAGCAGGTTGGAATGACAGAATAAAAAAAATGAAGTTGCTGACTTACTGATTCTTTTCATAACCAAAAGTTCTTAAAGGGAACCCAGGAACTTGTAGTAATAAGCACAGTAAAGGAAACCTGCTGAACCTGGAGGCAAATGAAAGTTGCTGACTGGTTTTGTTCACGAAGGTATGCTAGTTATAGCCAGATGCATTCTGAAGGAGTGACTGCTGGTGTGCCGGATGGTAGTTACTGTGAACCCAGGGACCCAGGTTCAAGACCTGGGACTGAGGGGAGCAACCAAGATGAACACCTAAAATGAAATAAATGAGTATTTCTTCCTCCTCTCTCTTCCTGCTTGTCTCTGCACCTTTCCTTTGAAACACACAAAAGAAATGACTCCTGCGTCTAAGAGGATTAACTGTTTTGATCACCTGCCTCTGGCGTCTCCTTGATTTGCCACTGTTGTAGATATTGTGAAATTTTTATTTTTTTGGACTCCTCTATTCTAGGTGCAATAAAGACTACTCCTCTTACAATAACATTCTTCTCATGAGCATAAAATGTGCAGTTATGCGTTTGTTTTGTTGGTTACAATAACATTGAATTTTGCGATCCCCTGATTATACCCTAGTTACTTTGGATTTGTGTGTTTCCAGACACCCACAGTTACATATTTGAATACATCTGTTTGGGTTCTTTTTTCAGATTGATAAACCCATCAAGTTTTAGAGTAAGTTTATTTTCAGCTTTTGGCAGCTCCTAGCCTAAGTCTTTCAAGTTCTGACAGCAGCCATGTTGGGGGACAGTTGCATGGGTGCAGACCTGTTTCGTCCTTGACTGGTTGTTCAGAGTTTAGGAAGTTCATCAGGATCATTGAGTTTCTCACAAGCCTGGATCCTTAGTTGTTCCCCCTGATTTGCTGAGATGTCTTTGTGTGTTTCACATGGCTACAGGCCTACCCATAAATAAAATAGGCATTCTCTCTCTTGAATATTTGTATGCAGAGTAGTTAAGATATGCTTACTTTGTGCAGAAATAGATTATTTTGACTTTTTCCAGTGCTGTTGTGAGGAAGATTTTTTATGAGTGTGCCAGTATGCATTTAGAAATTAAAAAGATACATAGTGAAGAAACACTTTTTCATCAAAAAGTTTTGCTTGAAGACTTGGGCTTTTTTAGGAGTCTTTTTATAGAGATGAAATGTCAATTTGCAAGAAAGATAAAGTGATGCAAGAAGTAAACATGGAGAAAGAAGCAACATTTCCTCCTTACCTGCTACTTGCAGACTCCCGTGTTACTCTTGATCTGTCCGTGAATATATTACTTTTCTATTAAACTATTCTTTTGTCCACGGATCAGGAAAATTAAAATTGTCAAATTTCTCTGCTGTTTCAATCAAGAATTGTTTGCTTCGTTGGCTGTTACACTGTTAAAACCTAAGTTTGATTTATGTTCTGAAATGTGATGTTCAAAGAACCAGAAGATCTTGGGTGTCCATCCCGACTCCGAGCGCTGACTCCACAGAGTGTGGAACTTCGGGCTCATTCATTGTGTCTTAACTCCCAACTTCCTCATCCATGAAATAAGGAAGTGATATTATGTCATTTTTATATCTTTTCTGTGACTATGAATTTTAAGATGTATACATTATTTCTTGTGTTTGATGCTTTGCAGAAAAGTATTTTTTAATGTTTTCTGTATTCAAGTTAGCACTAAGCAAGGATCCGCCTTAATTTAGAAATAAATACATCTCAAGAAAATATGAATAATACAGAATTAACTTCACATTCAGTTTTCATTTTAATCGGCACTTTAAGCTATCTAAAATGCCAACATGAAAATTCGTACTATTTTAGGAGTTTTAAGGAATTATTCTTTTCAGCATTCATATTTTGAAGGATACAGCTTTTCAAAAATATATCTGTGCTAGGTATATTTCTACAAAATTTTTCTTCAGGCTTTTATTAACCAGAACAAAACTCACTAAACACAACGAACAGGATGTAAGAAGGGAATATTTTAGACCAAGGACACTTTGAAAAGTTATGTTAAAGCTTTTGCTATTTTTTATGGTCCCAGATAAAGTGTAGCATTAATATTTCATACTGGGCTATGATTTTTGGCTTAGATTTTAGTTCTGGTTTGTCCTAGCGTTTTAAAGTCAAATTCAATAAAAGCATAAAATAATGTTTTAACTAACTTAATCAAGCATCTTTATTTTGAACTTTTCCTCTTACTTTTCTGGTGTTCTACTTATTTCCTTAAAATCAACCTTGGACTGTTTTATGACCCCATCTAATTGTTTATAATGTTACCAGAATATTTTTCCTGAGTTATTATATTTATTGGCTGCCCTATTTTCAATTTTTTGCATAACTAACTACATTATACTTAACTCAATGCAGTGCCCTGTAACTGCTAACCATGATTATTATTGTTGTCACAGTATTGTTACTGGTGGTAATGTTACCTCTTGTTTCCACAATAATATTTTTATTCTATGGAAATATTTCTGTGTTTCTAAGGAACCCTTAACATAGTGTACTAAATTGGATTCTCTCCATAAAACCCTTAGGTGCCGCTACATCCACTATCATCAGCTATCACTTTGGAATGCATTTCCTAAATCTACTTCCAGCTGCACTCTCAGGATACTGACCTTGAATTTTGAGACTTGGTGGGCACTAGTGAAATCTCAGTATAGTGGGTCTTCTGTGAATGTTTTATTTTCGTTCCTGATGCTCAGCCAGCTTTTCCTTTGGGTCACCTCTGACCCGCTGCCTATTTTTGTAAATAACACTTTGTTATTCAGGGTTTTCTGTTGTCTGCAGTCAACTACTGCCTGAAAAATATTCATGTACAGTCAGAAAGAAAATATGATAGAGACTTCACATTCATATAGCTTTTATTACAATATACTACTTAGTATGTACACAATATGCAATAGTTATTATAATATACTATTTATTTTATAATTGTTCTATTCATTTATTGTTAATGTCTTACTGAGACTGTTTTAGAAATTAAGCTTTATCATAGCAATGTGTATATATGTGTGTGTATATGTATCTCTAAATATATATATATATACATATATATATATAGTATATATAAAGGTTCTGTACTAACCATGGTTTCAGGTATCCACTGGGGATCTTGAAATCTGTTCCCTGTGTGTAAGGAAGGAGTACTTCTCTCTCTCTCTCTCTCTCTGTCTCTCTCTGTCTCTCTCTCTCTCTCTCGGTTTTAAAGTATCGTGTATTTTTTGCACTAAGCTGGCAGAGTTAAGTAGTTATAACAGAGATCACAACCAGTTCAGCTTGAAGTGTTTACTATCTATCCCTTTATAGGGTATGTTTGGTGACCACTCTTAGACTCATAACCCTGCTATGATGTAATTCTATCTTGAAGTTTTTCTCCTGAATGTTGCAGCACAAGAACTAACCTACTTTTCTGTAATCTTTTTTCTTTTCTGAGTACCATATGCACTGAGGTCCTTGCATCCTTTTGACCAGGGTATTGAATTAGCTTTCCCATTTCTTGGTTTCTTTTTCCCTTGTATTTTCTTTTACATGATGCCACCATGCCACATTTTTGACTGCTGTATGTTCACTCTGCTGCTGAAATGTAGAGATTGCCCCTTTGCCCCTTAAATTCAATAGAGACTCTGCAGCCTTTCTTTAGCCTCTTACAGTCTAGGCCTTCTCAGCCTCCCTCAGTCAGAATTCCTTTCTTCCTCCTGTGCTCTAACAACTCACTGGAGTTTTCTTTGCCTCATTTCCACCCTCTGTTCTTGTTGTCTGCCCTTAAAATGCTCCCAGGTTTCTTTGTGAAGCATTTTCCTGCCTTCACGTTCCCTTTCCCTCCACTTTGTGTTGCCCGCACACCTTTCTGCCTCTAAAGGCCTTTTGCTTGGTGCTGTGCAGGGTATGCTGCTTTCCATCACCTCCATTAGAAACCAGAAGCTGGTCGAGTGCAAGGGTCTTTACTGTGTTCTCTGAGCTCTCACCCTCCTGTCTTAGATGTGTTTTGCAATGTAGTTGTTAAGTAACTGAGCCACATTACAGGAGGTAGGTGTTCATATTTGTGTTTGTTATTGGGGACCTCACAGAGGAGCTTGGACGTTTGGCAGTGATTGGGGGGTGATGGCAGCAGTTCTTGAGGAAAGCAGATATTACTTCCCTAAATAGATCGTTAGTGTAAATGGAAAGACTTTCTCATTTGAGAAGGTCTTCCACATTTGCTACAAGAAAATGATTTGCGCGCAGTGATGTACTTGGTCCTGATAAAAAAAAAAAGTAAAACCAGGTGGCAGAGCCAGGCAGATATTTTCTGCAATCAACCAGTCTTTATTTCTTTTTTTTTTTTTTTTTTAATTCTCTTAAGTTTTTTCAGTATTCCAAGTAGAAGATTATACCAAAGTACTCTTAAGAAGTTATTGAGATGTAACACAGGTGCTATTAACATAGTATTTTGTACTCTGCCTAGTCATTCATTTAATGATTCTCTGTGTGTCCTGTCACTGTATTTTTTTCCATTTAATTCTAATTTATGCTCTTGAAAAGTCTGACATAAACATGAAAAGGTGCTTTCCACTTCAGGATGGTGTCATGTAAAAGATGTTCAGAAACCCGACTGCTGCTGCCCTTGGCTTCTTTTGGTTTCAGAAGTGTAGACATTGCCACTGGGGGGCCAGAAGTAGTTTGGTACCTCAAATACAGTATAAATATCCAGCATGTATCAAAAAACCTACGTGCTTGAAAAGAACTAAACTAGTGAAACTTTAAATTTAAAATAGACAGAGAATTTGAATAGTTCTAGGAAAAGATGTGACCACCTGTGCTTGGTTCAGCTCCATTTGTTCGCTGCACAGTGTTTGCTGTGTCCACGCCTGCACCAATGACTAGTATCCACATAAACGACATCCCGCCTCCATCATGACTAAAGAAGTTCCTTATGAAGTAACCCAGCCTGTATGCCTTTGAATCAACATTTCTACTCAGAATTTTTATTAGGGAAATAGATAATTTAGAATAGATTTCACATGTAGGTTTCTGTAATCCAGAATATTTTCTCATGTATTCAGAGATATCTGTCCATCCACATATATGTACATTTTTGTGTGCATATTTAGATGTACGTGTGTGTATGAGGCATGCATGCATGTTTACTGTAAAATAATTGGTAATCGTGAAAAAATTGGAAATAACCTAAATGCCTATTGGAGCAAGAATATTTAAGTCTGGAATGTTTAAAAAGGATGAGGTGTCTCTTTAGGTAAAGACATGAAAGGTCAACTAAGTTATTACCTGGAAATTGTGAGATAAAATGTAGCTTTGTCGTTGTGTCTAAAGAGTGAACACGTCTGTTTACACATTACATTTGCACAGGTGAGGGGTGGTCTGGAAGAAAACCTAGGTAACTTTTTATCTACAGAAGGTCTGGAAGAGCAGGACTGAGAAGATGGTGAA
This sequence comes from Solenodon paradoxus, assembly GCA_004363575.1. NCBI lineage: Eukaryota > Metazoa > Chordata > Mammalia > Eulipotyphla > Solenodontidae > Solenodon > Solenodon paradoxus. Next base: position 1,622,382 of record RJWH01000090.1, read on the forward strand.
TTCCCTGGGTAGGGGACCTTCTAGCTTCCTTTTGTTACTCTTGTTTGATTTTTAAAATGTGTTTTGCCTTTTTACTAGACAGAATACTAGGAAATCACAGAATATGTAAAATAAATAACTTATTTGGCAGGCTAGTTTGTCTCTTTGGAAAATGTGCTTTTCAGGAATGATTCATATTCTCGAGTGTTCTGTATAAGTAGATTTTGTTAAGTAGTGAGATGGTAATGAATAATATTAACAGATTGGTGTTTTAATAATATGATAAATAGAAGCATAGTTCAGGAGTCTTATTATAGTATAGTTTCTTTGGGCAATTGTGAGAAAATCCTGTTTTGTTCAAGATGGGCGTACTACGTGGAGAAACTGACCTACCAGCAGTTTCCAAGTTGCTCAGTTTCTTGTGAGAAAAGCATTCATACTATTTTCTCCAACTTTTTAGGAAAGCCCAAGAGGAGAAGAAGAAAATAGTGCTAGCTGGGTGTGTTCCTCAAGCCCAGCCTCGCCGGGACTACCTGAAAGAGCTAAGTGTCATCGGGGTAAGCTTGCATCTCCTAGCGTGCAATTTAATTCCTTAATACTAACCTGGTCTTTGTCATTCTGGCAGCACCATCTCTTGCCGTGTCATTCTAGTGTCCCACCCCAGTGACCTACTTGTCCGTCCCCCCACCCCACCCCCCCGGCCGCCAGTATAAATATACTTGCCCTGTTTGGAATGTGCCACCTCCCTTATACTCATCCTCCAAGTCTCAACTTCGACATGACCTCATCTGTAAAGCCTTCCGTGATCACCCTTGCAGTCCCCAGAACTCCTGTGTCTGAATTCCCTTTTCTCATTGTGACGTTCCCTGTCATTTATTCTCAGCATTTCTCACGGAGTTGTCATTTGAACTTAACTCAGATGATTTTTTGAGTAAAGCTCACTTTATTTAAATTCTTAGCATCGCGATGACAGCTTTTTTTCTTGAAGTCTCACCATGTTTCTACAGCCTTTCCCAGGATGCCTTACATACAGTAGGTATTCAGTAAGTGTTTGGTGACTGATTCAGTGAAAAACTCTTACCATGTTCTGGGTTATTCCCATGCTTTTCCCCACTCTTGGGCAATTAGCCTTGTGAAGTTAGGAAACTGCTATTTACTTTCTCTCTTATTTTCTGTGGAATTCACAAAATGATCAAAGATAATTGACATTTAGTTGATACTTGTTGACCAAATAGTGGTGTTTCATCCTTCCCACAATCCAACTAAAACAGTTCTCAGTTACTCAGTATTTACCTTCTTTTAAAGAGATTTTATACTTAAAAAAACAAAAACAAAAACATAAAGACACTGTATGCTCATGTAAGAATTCATATAAATAATTGGCACCTGGATTGAAATCTGTTGGATATTTTTTCTTATTTGATATACTATTGACAGGTTCTTACATTGTATTCGCAGTATGATGAACTTGTTTTCTGCTGTGAAGTTCTTGTCCCACTAGCAAATTTAATAATCTTTGAACAAACATTCTCGTGTTAAGCAAACAGAACCTGAATGTTTGGGAACTTTAGTTTGTTTTCACCATTTGTCTGTTTACATTTTGATTTCTTTTGGTTTAAGGAATGAAATGAATATGGACTTCTGAATTATCTTTTCATGTCAGACTAACTTTCTCCATAAACATAATTCTGCTGTGTTAGGGAAATAGGAAACTAATTAGAACTCTCTTCTCGGGATGGAATGTGGTAAAAGCTTGGGATTCATCTTTGATTTTTATCTCCGGGATTTGAGTTACAGGAGGAGTGTTTCTCTAGTGCGGTGAAAACCTCTTCACTGTGTACAGTGTGGTGACACTTTCCTGAACTCTGTTGCGGGCAGCGAGGAGCGTAGCGCTTATTAGGGTGTAGGGGAGCGTCCCAGGGTACTGCTGCTGTAAGGGAGTTGGCCGGTGTGAGCATGGAGCACGTTTTCAGTGATGGTGTAAACCCATCACTGCGGTAAACAAACACTTTCCCCCCATTTAACCAAGTACCTTTTTATTCTGTCACCTCATCTCATTTTATTTCCATGAATGTCCTTTAGACTTATTTTATCTTGTTCCTTTATAGTTGGGAAAATAACTTAAGAGCACGTGTTTTAAAATGTGAACAGAAAGAAAATTCATGGTTCAGGCATCTTAGCACAGTATCTGTAACTTTGCTTATCACCTTTAAACTTTTAACCTTAATTTTAATCTCAGCTATAAAGTGTGCTGATTTTTCCATGAGCTTGTGTTCCTGGAGTTTTTTTACCCTTAAAAATCCTGAATTAATATTTTATCGAAGGATATATCATAATTTACCTTATTATATTATTGTTAGATAAGTATTTGGTAATTTTTAGCAACTATAAACAATATATTAATACAAAGCACTATGGTTTATTTTTTGAAGGAAAGGTGCAGGCAGGAGTGAAAAAGAGCAGAGGCAGGC